>OW386290.2:66174721-66636311 GCA_936432065.2 Rutpela maculata | reverse complement strand
AATAGTGAATCATTTCCCATAGATGTACTGCTCCATTTGTGCAAGAGGACTCAGTTTTCATTTTTAATCATACCCTGGCGTACACTTTCACTACGAATTCTGCGAGAATTTTAAGTTCCGAAGAAGAGTCCTCTGTAGCAACGTAAAGACGCAAAATTGTGTTGGCAGCTGTTACCCATCTGTGTGATAATTATCCATTATGCAAAAGATTTGAGCAAGAACCAGAATTAATTGCCTTACACATTTGTAATAAATATTTTTGATCTGAGCTTAGATTATCTACTTTGAAATTATCAAGTTCAGAAGTATCTGTTGCAATTGCTTGAAAATCAATAACAGGAAGTTGTTCATTGCACAACTTCCTATTATTAAGTATTAAGTTAAGTGAGACAGTTTATAATTCCGAAGCTTAAGTTTGATACAACGGATTACTCATTCAATCGTTATTTTTTAAATTCAGCAGCCAATTTTTTGAAATGATTTGATTTTTTCGAAACTTAAGTAATTTTTGTAACTTGTAAACATCATTTAAATTTAGCGAATATTTGGAAACACACTGTTACGGACCCAATATAACTTTTGAATCCTATTAAATATCAATTTTGAAAAGAAAAAAAAAATTAAAAATTTTAAATTTCCAAAATTAATTTTAGTGAAATTTTGTAGTAATACTACTGAGCACCAAATGCAAGTTTTCCGCAATATTAGTTTTCAATTTGAACAATTTCGATTTTTTCAACTCTCCCTACTCTTCGTATATTTAGACACTCAAAGTATAAGGGTTTTAAATTTGCCCCCAATCCCAGAAAATTAATTAGTTATCATAGATAGCTACATTTATATTGGCATAACTTTTTAAATTAACTTGAATGTTATACTTAGCTGTCTCCGTAATACTTGTTTTTTTATTCTTATAAATGGTTTTCTTCTCATGTTTCTTGAAAGAATTCCTCAGAATTCGTTATTGTTCTTCTCAACATTTATATTATATTTTTTAGGGTTTTGTGTTGCATTGACTGTATCTATTCCTTTCATATTAATATTTCTTTCATTCGATGTATTTTCAACTGTGTTTTATTAATATGTAACATAATGTGACTATTTCATTATCGAGGATTGGAGGAAAATTGAAATCCATATATTTCAAGTCATATTAATATTACTTTCATTCGATGTATTTTCAAACTGTGTTTTATTAATATATAACACGTAATATGACTATTTCATTATCGAGGATTGGAGGAAAATTGAAATCCTAATATTTTAAGTCTCCAAAAAAGCAAAAACTGTCACCAAGAACAGCGCCCCAATATTCTTGGCTAAAGATGTCCGTCTCGGATGACTGGGGTCGGGCAGGAGTATTGCCCTTTACCCCAATACATCGCTGTAGACCGGGGACCAGCCTCGTGCAGGGCGGGCGAGCTTACTTTACATCGGCCCCACTCACAAATGTGAGCGGTGCAGATGATTTCGGCCCACCTCCCTGGGTCCTGGCTCATTGGACCTTGCTGGCTAAGGCCTCTTCTGGCGTTCTTCGGTCTTCGTTTTCTTTTCTTCGCCAGCTTGTCCTCCCCGGGGGGTAGTCATTGGTCAGTTTGGGTGTTTTTGGGTTTTTGGCAGGAATTGACTGCCGGTACACAGAATGCCAATTGACATCCTGTCATCCGGATCGTCGTAGGGTAAGGATGAGCTGTGTAGCTCGAGGAAGGGCAGACCTAACTGTTTTGGTAGCATTTTCGGTCTGCCCGGAGCCAGGGTGACTACAGGTACTGGACGGTTGTTTGTCCGGTACCCGCAGGGTCTTAGGTGGATGGTTGGGTGATCGTCATGTCTTTTCCGTGGGGTGTCTTCATCGGACGGTGGTATGTTTTATACTCACCCGTTATCCAGGATCTGCATCTTCGGCCGCTTATGCCTCGGAGCGTCAGCTGGGTCATAGTCAGTAGCCTCCCTGACCAGTAGCCTCCCTGACCAGCTTCCATGCTCCTCGGCAAGGGCGTATATCTGCTTGGCTCTCTCCTTGATGATTTCGGTGACTGGGGTGTACTCCAAGCCCCTGAAGATGTCCTCGTTGCGCACGAACCAGGGTGCGTTGATTTCTGTCCGGAGGGCGACGTTCTCTACTCTCTGGATCTGATGGAGGTAGCTTTTCGCTTGGTAGCCCCATGCTACCGAAGCGTACGTCAGCTGGGGCCGGATGAGTGACCTGATAAGCGTGAGCTTGTTCCTCAGATTGAGTCTGCTCTGTCTGCCCGTCATCGGGTAGAATAGAGCTCTCGTCCTCCTGGCCTTTTGACGATGGCTTCTGTGTAAAGTCTCCATGTTAGGCCTTTGTCCATGATCACCCCAAAGTAGTTGGCGGTATCGTAGCATTGGATGT
The DNA here is from genome assembly GCA_936432065.2 of Rutpela maculata. Classification (NCBI taxonomy): domain Eukaryota; kingdom Metazoa; phylum Arthropoda; class Insecta; order Coleoptera; family Cerambycidae; genus Rutpela; species Rutpela maculata. The sequence continues at coordinate 66,633,931 of OW386290.2, read as the reverse complement.
TTTTGCCAAACATGGAAACGTGACCTGTGGGGTTTTGTTTTCTTACCTTCTTGAAGAGGACCGCCTCGCTCTTCTCTGCGTTGGCGGCTAACTTCCATCTGTTGCACCAGTCCTCTAGGAGGGAGGCCGCCTCCTGGAGGTTTCTGGTGGCTATCCTTGCGTTCCAGGATCTGGCTCTTACGGCTGTGTCGTCGGCGTAGAGCGCCATTGATAGATCGGAGGTGAAAATGGAAAACAAGTGCGGGGAGAGCACTGAGCTTTGGGGGACTCCTGCCTCCATTGTTCTGTACGTGGACACCTTGTCCTCGATCTTTACCCTCATCTGTCTTCGGTGTAGATATGATCTCACTAGCTTGACGAGTGCAATGGGGTAACCCATACTCATCATTTTCGCTAGGAGATCATCGTGCCAGACTCTGTCGAAGGCTTTAGCGACGTCCAAGAACAGCGCTGCCGTGGCCTGTCTTTGGTTGAACCCTTTCGTGACCTCCTCGGTGAGGCGGAGCACTTGGAGTTCGGTGGAGTACCTAATTCCCACCCTAGTCTTCCATATTTATTCATTTCCTTCGCGTGCTACCCTTCTTAAGTGGTCCTATGCTGTCGAATCTTTCATCTGTCGAGACAAATTTCAAATATGTTAAAGCGATTTGCATTTACCGTTACCCGTTTACCTAAGTTAAGCTACCAGTTAGTTCGTATGTCGTTATCAAATAATATAATATAGAGTTTCCTCTATTAAATGGTATGATTCACTTTCTTGTACCTTGTAATTGTGATTTGGGTCATTTATATCAGCATTGTGCACTGCTCCCCAATATGTTGCCATTTAGTTAAGACAGACGGGTGATTTAAGTTTCCTCATATAAATAGTTTTTAGTGAATCAAGTCAAATTTTCTCGGTTTTCTCGCGTGTTCGCTAACTTCTGGTCTAATGTTTTCATTCTTCATGTCAAGTAATTATAGTAAAAATACTTTTATACACTAATTTAATTCAATTTATACTTTAATGGATAATTATGTAAATTAATAGATAAATTCAAATAATAGGGAATTGCAAGTATTTAACTTAGAATTATATATCATGTTCGCTAATGCAAAAATAATTGCATTGAATAAAGTTATATTAGTGACAGCAGTGTCAATCAATATAATATTTATTAATTAAATCGAATTAATTAAATTAATTAACCATTAACCAGGAAATTAAAGCTAGATTACAATTTTTGTTTTTTTTTTTTCACGGTCGTAAAAAATATGGTGGAGTGAAAGAAATCTCATAACCTCTAAGGGACACGAGAGAAGTCTTCAGGGTTTGAAATTTATTTTAACGTGATATTGATCTTATAGCTCCTTTTATTTCTAGGATGTGGATTAATTTATGGTTTGAGTAATGATATTTTGACCTTAAAATCGTATATTATGTCCTCCAATGTTAATGTTACTTCAAAAGGTCATCCATAATTGCCTTAAAAATTAAATAATCGTAAATAATTTCGAAATAAACATTTGCATCCACAAAATTTTATATTTAGAAATAAATCGAATATTCGAAGTTATCCGCTGATATTTTCTATTTATAAAACAGAAAATTATTGGAAGAAAAAAATAATTAACACACAACAGTTATGTGATATAAGTATAGTAACGTTTCATATTACATTACGAGATGGAAAATGTATCAAACGAGGCCAAGGGCCAAATTTTACAACCCATCGAGAAAGATTTTTTCGTTTAGCTTTTTACCCAAATTTTGTAAGTGCTTTGCCGAGTGTTGTGTTATTTTTAATTAGCTTTAGGTATCTGCGTAGACAGCAATTCTTAATTTTGTTATTATCTAGTTTTAAGTTCTCCTAAGACGAAGAGGAGAGTTATAATCTCCCTCAAATCATTACTCGTTAAGCCGAACTGGACCTGCTCCATCCAACCCAGGGTGTATTAAATTAATACACCATGGTCCAACCCTACATTCACCACAGCGCTGCAAGCCGTGGTTGTCTGGTTCACTTTCACCTTCACTCTTATCTTGATACACAAAGTTAAGCAATGCTAATCGCGGTTATTTCTTGTACGGATGACTTCCCGGGAAATACATCAATCTCGCCCCACTTTCTAGCGGCTGTGTTTTAGCGTATACACAGAAGCTACGCAATTTAAGATGAAGATTGCGTAATGAATATACCATCCCTCGGAGGAAATGTAAAGCAGTCGGACCTTTGTCTACTAGATGCTATGCAAGTAAAAAATCCTATTCTATTTACGAGCCTGAGTGTAGCTCATCTTCTGGCATTGGTGATTGGCCTTAGTTGCGAAAATAGGCCATTAAATATGAATAAAAAACAATATGAGTTAAGTATAAGTTACGATACGAGTATCATACAATGTTTTATCTTCGATCAATACAATTTGAGTATCATAATGACATATATTATCACACTTGCGTGTTAAAGTAAAGTGACATTCGCCTGCATTACTCATTTTTGCAAATGTGACAGATTCATTAAAAATAGAAATAATATTTTCAGCCTACTATCTAATTCGGCTTGTAGTGGAGTGAGACAGCTAAAACTTCGAAAAACGGCTAACCGAGACCGATTTTGACCCATTAAAATGTGTGCTTTTGGGTCATTAATTGTTTAAAAAAATTGTTAATAAAATTAGAAGAATTTAACATGAGAAGGGAGAATATTTTAAGAAACAGTGTTTTGCAAGTATCATTAAAACTACTAATTTTATTAAAAAGTATTAAAATATATGAATATGAATATGTGAAATTGCCTTTAAATTTGAGATTCCGTCCAATTTGCTCAAAAATTGACCGAAATATGATTTTGTAAGGTTTACTGACTTTGTCTCTCCTCTACAAAAGTCAAATTTCAACGCTAGTTTTTGGTGATTAACTTAAGAACTCAAGACTTTGTGTCCCAAATTCAAAGTAATTTCATATTCCTTAAGTTGTATGTTTTACTTTTTGATAAAATTAGAAATTTCGAGCTATTTGCAAAACACCGTACTTCCCTTCGGTAAAGCGAGGGAAGTATTGGAATCATGAAAAATCACTCATCGAGATTTCTCCGAATTATCACGTTTCAAAGTACGTAGATTTCGAAAACTAAAGCCATTTAATTCCGTCAGTCTATCTGTCTGCTAGCACTATATCTACAAAACCACTTTATATGTCAGATTTCATTCTCGGCAATTGTGTCAACTGCAGTCCAGATATTATCTACCATAATTATTTTTCATAGTGATCACGTTGTATATTTTTCATATTCTCTGCCTTTACAGATGAGTTAACTACTATGTGAAATATTGTGACGTGCTTACACCCTTTTTGTAAACACCCTGTATCGTGGGTTCGAAAATTATAACACCAGGGTAACACTAAACACTAATTTATTAACTTACTAATTACAACCAATAATTTACTTTACTTGTATTACTCTGTGTACTACAATTCACCACTTTTACTCTCTTCTGATCTTACTGACTTGCTATTCAAACTTAAACTGTTCACTCTGCTTTACTCCATGCTTTATATACCTAAAGATGACAGATCTCGATGTTTCTGTGATGACGTCACCATTCTCCAGATCACTCTAGAGCTTCCAGTAGGTTCTTTTTCTAGTAGGTGCAAATCTACCGAAAGACATCCGAACTAATTGAATTCTGTGTCTACATTCTAGGGGTTGCAACATATTACACTGCCCCCTCCTTAAGCCTGTACGTCCCGGTCAGGCAATTCAGTCTCCTTGACATACTTCGCCAGTCTATCCAAGTGTACGATTTTACAACGTCATTGATTCGGGTGATGACGGAATACGGTCCTTCCCAAGGTGGTTGAAGCTTCGGGGACTTCCCTTCTTTCCGCTGTGGGTTGTACAGCCAGACTCGATCTCCTACCTTGAATCCTCCTACCTTGAATCCTCCTGTACTGGCATTCCGATTATAACGAGCCTTCATTCGGATACCAGCCTTGGTGATCTACTCTTGGACATTCTTCGTCTGTTCTTGACTTTCATTATCATAGTTGGTTACGGAAAGTAGTTCCTTATTGGCAGCACAATTCTTGCATTTGCGCCACCAAGCCTCTACATCTTGTCGACTATTAACCCAATAGAACCATCCGCCGGATGTTTCATTATGCGCTTCCTGGAGTACTTCTGGTACACGACACCTGGGAATCACTAGACGCATAGCAACCTGCTTTCCATCCGGGCTTTCCCATGCTCTCCTCAACAGCCCGTCTACGACGTGAAGTGAATCCCATTGTGACCATAAAGGGGTTGCAACATATTACACTGCCCCCTCCTTAAGCCTGAACGTCCCGGTCAGGCAATTCAGTCTCCTTGACATACTTCGCCAGTCTATCCAAGTGTACGATTTTACAACGTCATTGATTCGGGTGATGACGGAATACGGTCCTTCCCAAGGTGGTTGAAGCTTCGGGGACTTCCCTTCTTTCCGCTGTGGGTTGTACAGCCAGACTCGATCTCCCACCTTGAATCCTCCTATACTGGCATTCCGATTATAACGAGCCTTCATTCGGATACCAGCCTTGGTGATCTACTCTTGGACATTCTTCGTCTGTTCTTGACTTTCATTATCATAGTTGGTTACGGAAAGTAGTTCCTTATTGGCAGCACAATTCTTGCATTTGCGCCACCAAGCCTCTACATCTTGTCGACTATTAACCCAATAGAACCATCCTCCAGATGTTTCATTATGCGCTTCCTGGAGTACTTCTGGTACACGACACCTGGGAATCACTAGACGCATAGCAACCTGCTTTCCATCCGGGCTTTCCCATGCTCTCCTCAACAGCCCGTCTACGACGTGAAGTGAATCCCATTGTGACCATAAAGGGGTTGCAACATATTACACTGCCCCCTCCTTAAGCCTGAACGTCCCGGTCAGGCAATTCAGTCTCCTTGACATACTTCGCCAGTCTATCCAAGTGTACGATTTTACAACGTCATTGATTCGGGTGATGACGGAATACGGTCCTTCCCAAGGTGGTTGAAGCTTCGGGGACTTCCCTTCTTTCCGCTGTGGGTTGTACAGCCAGACTCGATCTCCCACCTTGAATCCTCCTATACTGGCATTCCGATTATAACGAGCCTTCATTCGGATACCAGCCTTGGTGATCTACTGTTGGACATTCTTCGTCTGTTCTTGACTTTCATTATCATAGTTGGTTACGGAAAGTAGTTCCTTATTGGCAGCACAATTCTTGCATTTGCGCCACCAAGCCTCTACATCTTGTCGACTATTAACCCAATAGAACCATCCTCCAGATGTTTCATTATGCGCTTCCTGGAGTACTTCTGGTACACGACACCTGGGAATCACTAGACGCATAGCAACCTGCTTTCCATCCGGGCTTTCCCATGCTCTCCTCAACAGCCCGTCTACGACGTGAAGTGAATCCCATTGTGACCATAAAGCCTTCAGCTCCACTCCTTTGTCTGAGACATCCTTCCACGCTGGACGTATTCCCTCTTCTTTTGCTCTCAACATGGGCCAATTTCTACATCGCTCAATTGTTCTTGCCTTAAAACTTCCTTTGTCCAATTCTCTGAAATCTCTTTCTTTTCGCTTTCACAGTCTGGTAATAGTAAACTGCTCGGGGTTATTTGAAGCTGGCAAACCTTCATTTCTCTGGGGGCATCGCTTTCTCTAGCCGGCACCGCCCCAGTGGCATGTACCCTTTCAGGGTTCCACTGTCGACAATCTTGTCTAACATGGCCTAGTTTTCCACAGCTATAACATCGAATATCCCCGCTTTGTCGCTTAACCTGCGTCACCAGAGAATCCAGTTCGGCCAGTAATTTGCTGAACATTGCAGGTATGTCCATAGTGTCCAGGTTCTTTTTGTCCCAGTACGATTCTTCGACAACTGCAGCATTTACCTCCTCAGGGCATCGCTGTCGACAATCTCGCTTAATATGCCCTAACTTGCCGCACTGAAAACATCTTATGCTTCCGTTCAGTTTTGCTCCACCTTCTTGTTTGTCCTGTTTCCCCAGAGAATCTAGTTTGTCCAATAATTTACTGAACATTTTAAGCACGCCCTTAGTGTCCAGATTCTTTTTATCTGAATGTGCTTCTTCGATTGTCACAGTACGCACTTCTGACCGTGGGGTGCCTTCAAAGGCAGCCTCTACTTCAAGGGCACGCACCAAAGCCTCACTAATACCTTGATATCGAGTTAACCTAAGAACTCGCCTGACCTCTTCGTCCCTTATGCCATCTAAAAAGGTTCCCACGGTTAATTGTTCCTGAAATTCTCTAGGTGCACTCGGATACGCCAGGTGTGCCAGTCTTTCTATTGCAGCTTCAAATTCTTGTAAACTTTCCCCAGATTTTTCTGTTCGTGATTTTAGCTGGGCCTGGTATACTTGGGCGAGACGTTGGTCGCCATATCTCAAGTCCAATGCAGCTTCCAAGACTTTGAAGTCCTTTTGTTTTCCACTGGGATAATCTGAAGTAACTGAGGCCTGGCCCCTTAACTCCAAAACTAATGCCATAGCCTTTTCCTCGTTATCCCTGTTATTCGCACTTGCAGCTGCCTCAAATTGTCTCTTGTACGTTGTCCATGAGCTTTGGCCGTCAAATGAGGGAGGTTTTAAACGAGGACCCGATGATGTTACTAGCTGGCCTCCTTTCTCTCTCAACTGTCATTTAAGTCGCTCTACTTCTCCTTCGACCTTGCTCATTTTTCCTCTGATGTCACTTACTTCCCCTTTTACATGACTGACTTCTGTCTTGACTTCATCTAATTTGTTTTCAACCTTGTTTATCTCTTCTTTAACTTCTTCCTTGACAGAAATGATTGTGTCCTGTTATATTTTTATTTGATCGCTCAGAATTTTCCTTAATTCCTCCTGGCGTCTTTCTTCCAAGTCTTCCATTATTTTTTTGAGTTCGTCTTTTTCCTCTTGACGTTGTCTTTCTTGCTCTTCTTTCTGCTCTTCTTTCTCCTCTGGCTGTCTTATCTTCAGGTCCTCCATCATTTTCTTTAATTCGTCTCTTTCTTCTTGACGTCTTGTTTCTTGTTCTTCTTTTTTTTCTTGACGTCTTCTTTCTTGGTCTTCCATAATTTTTCTTAATTCGTCATTCTCTTCTTGACGTCTTCTTTCTTCATCCTCTTTTTCTTTCTGACGTCTCTTTTCTTGGTCTTCTATAATTTTTCTCAGTTAAGTTTTTTGACGTCGTCTTTCTTCTTCCTCTTTTTCCTCTTGACGTCTTTTCTCCTGTTCTTCTTTATCTTCCTGGCGTTCCTGCGCCATCATCCTCATAAACTCTGCAAGTAGGTCCTGCATTTGTTTCTCTCCTGCCATACTTCTTGTTGTTACGGGCATACGATGAAGTTAACCAAGTTTATTGGACAATTATGTTAAGAAAATCCAAATATTTCGTCACTATTCAGTTGTTAGAATTTTGCTATGTCCAGTAATTTTCAAATAGAATGTTCTAGAAATTTTCTTAAACTTTAACTATCTATCTTAACTATCTCCACTAGTTTTCCAAATAGAATTATCGTAATCTTTCACATTTTTCAATTCTTTTTAGAGTGAAGGCTTAGAAGGCTTAGAACATGAAAATCTTGGGTGTTAAATAAATGTTTATTATCATTTATTAGCATTATTTTTTGTTATTATTATTTTCCATATATTCATAGTAACACAAAAATAAAAACCTACCCTAACAACGTGAAGTACATTATCACGCAAAAGCGCGATAATCAAAATAAAACTAATTAATAGAAAAAGTTACTTTTTTCTTAGAAAGCCTTTGGCTGAACGGTAGTGGCATCAGAATCCATAAATGCTGGTTTAACTCCATCAATCGAAATTGCATGTTCTGAATTATGTTTAGAAATTTGAGTGTACGACGAAGGATTTTTAGGGACCCTTGTATGGTTGGTGCAAGCTGGAAGGTTTTTTGGGAATTTTGACAAAAACATAATATCAATTTTATGAACGAGAATTTGTTGGTTAGTTAAGGGTAGTTTAGGTTGTAGATTTGAGAAGCGGTTTTTTAAATAGGCTAAAAATGTTGCTGGATCATTTCATTTCAATTACTAGAGACGAAAAATTCTCCCAGAATACGAAGAGGCTGTCCATAAACTTGCAGAATAATCAATGTCATCTTTAAAAGAAGTACAAAAACCCAATAATATAATTGGAAGTTCATTACTCCAGTGTCTTGAATTTCTACGTGCCATTAAAGATGCTTTAAGTAATCGTCTGTGGAACCTTTGGACCATTCCATGACTTTGTGGATGATAAGTATTTATATGAATCTTATGAGAACCGAGTAATTTTGTAAGTTCTGAAAATAAATTTGATTTAAACTGAGTGCCTTGATTTATATTAATTCTAAAAGAACTTCGAAACGGGAAATATATTCTTTAAAAAATATTTTTGCTATTATCGCTGTTGAAATGCTATCAACAGGGAATGGTTCCAACAATCTAGTGAAACGCTCAACAATTGTTAAGATATATGTATATCTATTAGATGGTGGAAAAGGACCAACCAAATCCATGTGAATATGTTAGGAACGAGTTTTAGAATTTGGGAAATTACCTAATTATGATTTAGTATGTCTGTGAATTTTTTATTTTTGACAACTAATGCAATTTTTGTTCCAAGAATTAATGTGCGGCCAAAATTATCGTTTAGTAATAAGTTTCCTACTAGATCTAATTCCCGAATGTATCTTTTTAATTGATCATATGTTTGATTTTGAGGTTCTTGAATTTTATCCAGAATCTTCATAATGGTCTCTTGAGCCAACACTCAGAGAAATTTGGCGTTTTAAAAAGCACAAAAAATCACTTGAATATAAATATATTGATGTACTGAATTCAAGTCGTCAAAATTCAACATATCAAGTTTGTATATTTTTACTTTTATATTGATTATTGAACAAATTATTGCTATAGACTTCAAAATATAGGGAATTTCCTTTCCTTTAATATTTAAAACGACTGTTTTACTTACTTGCTTGACTATATTAATAACTCATCCATATAAACAAAAGTTGAACATTTACATTTTAAAGAAACTCATCAGTTTTGTGTATACGATAGTTAACATTTTTAAAGAACAGCACAGTTGAAACAAAGTTATATTATTTTTTCTGATAAATTCAATCGAACATTATGCAGTTATTTTAGAGGGGTCAAATATTTAAATCATCATTAGGCACTTTTGTTTTGAAAACGCTTCACAAAACCATATGTTGTCTTTTTGAATTAACTATAAACACTAATGAGGAAAAAATATATTTGATTTATTTTCAATCATTAGTGATTTTTTAAATTTTACAATGTTTTTTCTCTGAGTGAAGGAGGCAACAACATATTCGTATTTGGTAAAATCAAGAGTAATATTTTTCAGGTTGAATTGAATGGGGAACTTGTCCATTTTTTTGTTATTTCATTAAAGTGTGTGTTTATGTATAAAATTACGCCACACCGAATATCATCTTTTAAATCGCAGTACTTACTTTGCAATAAATAATTAAAGTTGAGAATGTTGAGATCCTCGCGCAAATCACTGTGACGTCAGATCGAGAAACTAGTCTCGCGTGGTGTCCCACAGATGGAGTACTTTAGCCGAGCAGTATACGTCTTCACCCTAATTAATAGACCAGGCGGCGGTTGGCTTTGAGTCGTCCGTATATTCGGTCATAAATCTTTTGTTTTTATGTTACAAAAAAAATAAAAAAGTGTCGGAAAGCTCAATCAATCCTTTTACATAAGCTATCTACAAATTTTTCGAAAAAAAAAAAACGATAATTATCGAGATATTCGAGGAAATGTAGGAAATTACACGTTTTCCTATAGAGTGTATGTAAATCTTAAAAAAATAATTTTTTTCAGAATCCTTTGTTTCGAAGGGCCGAGATTAACGCAGCGTCAAAGTAGTACATGATATTAAGTTAACATCGTATATGAGATCGATTTTGGTTAATTACTGATTCATTACGGTGACAATATGGAGAAAAAAAATTCTGATGGTAGCAAAAGATTCGTAGTGGAAAATACTCGTTAGACTTTATTTTTGATTTCGAGCCAACTCCCACCGTTTCGGTGGGCAAAAAACAGCTTACATTTCGGAGCCGAAAAAATTGCAAAAATATGAAATCTTGACACGTTCATATTTTTCGAAAAACACCATTGGGACGACCATACGATATCGCGACGTAAAGAGGAAGTCTTCCAGATAAATCTGATCGTAAATTGCTCGGCGAAATTAGAAAATTCGGCTCGGCACGAACGAATCAAAAGTAGCATTTTGTGACATTTCAGAATATTAAAGATTAAATTTTAGGTTATGTTGTGTTTACTGCTAGTTGTTTCTGACAAATGCGCATGCGCATACGCATGCGGATTTATCAAAGCCAAAGCAGAATCGGTGTCGCTTGACGCCGTCATTCGACTTTCTCCATCTGACGTCACGTTTCAGGAGTGGATAAAATCCGGCAGATTTTAATTTATATTTCTGGAGGAGAAAATTTTTATTATCTATGGAGTTTTTAATGATGTTAGTTTACGTTTTTGAGTATTTTAAATCAATTTTATTTTTTGGGCAAGTTTCCTATTTCCGCTTGCACAAACTATGTCTCAGGACATTGTGTCCAAAACTCTGGCAACTTCACTGACACACCCGCTTGTTCATGGTTAACTTTGAAACTGTTTTCAAATTCAATTAAAGTTTGATTTTGAAACTTTGACGTTTGCTGAAGGTTGGTATAACGCAACGTACTTACAGAATAAAATGGTTTCTTCTGTCCCAGATTGAATTTTGAATTTATGTTTGTCTTTAGTTTTTTAAATTAGATAAAAATTTTGAAGAAACTGCAAAGATCGAGGTAACTTAAAATATTCTTCCTCAGCTATTCTGCTTCTCCACAGGGTAAAAATCGAAGTATAATTGAAGTGGCGTCAACTGTGATTTCTTTCATTTGCGTCGGGTGTCGGATGTCGAGGTCACCAATTGGAGGCTTAGAATATGAAAATCTTGCGTGTTAAATAAATGCTTATTATCATATGTAAGGTTATGTTTTTTAGTGCAAAAAACATTGTTTTTTTATTATTATTTTTCATATATTCATAGTAACACAAAAATAAAAATCCACCCCAACAACGTGAAGTGCTTATTATCATATACCGGGTGACACAGGAGATATGTAACACCCCGTAGCATGTTTATTTAAAAAGATATTATTTTGAAATTCGGTAGATTTATATAATGCGTGATTGTCCTTTTTTTGGTATAAACAAGAAATTTTTTCCACTTCCGGTTTCACCGGAAGTGACATCTACTTCGTTATTTTAAATGGCACCCTGTATATATTTTTTTCCTATCTGATTCTACTTAAATTTCTCTTTTCAACTATGTATACCAAGATGACATTCGTTTTTAAAATGGCTGCTGAAAACCATTTTATTGCACTAAGTCAAGTTGGCTATGGAATGAAATGTGACGGTAATTCATGCTTAATGTGCTGCGATATCAAAAGAACCGTGGTACACAATTTTGTGTTTCATATTTGTTTTGTTCTAATCAGTAGCCGAAGAGACTTTGTACAATTGTTATATTAAAGAAAAATCTCTAGACTAAATCCACGAAATCACAAAAACTAAGATAGAAACACTAATTTTAAATTTTATTCATTTGTAAAATGTTTATTCATATTTCACTTTTACCAATTAGATGGCCACCGAGGTGTCCGGATTTTACGCCACTCGATTTTTTCATATGGGGCCATATCAAGGACATGGTTTATAAAACCCACTGCAAAATAGGGAAGACTTAAAAATGAGAGTTAGGTTAGCAATAGATTAGTTTACTGAAGTGCAGTTAGAAAATGTGCTTAGAGGTAGGTACTGGTTACAAGAATTCGACGCTGCAGGGAAAATAATGGCCAGCATTTTGAGATTCTTCGAAAACAATTTTATTTAAAAGCAAGCAAAATCAGACATAACAATGAATTGTATTGGGTAAAAGTGAAGGATGAATAAATATTTTACAAATGGGTCAAATTTAAAATTAGTGTTTCTATCTTAGTTTTTATGATTTCGGGGATTTAGTCTAGAGATTTTTATTTAATATAAAAATTCTACAGTCTCCTCGGCTACTGATTAGAACAAAACAAATATGAAACACAAAATTGTGTACCAGGGTTCTTTTGATATCGTAGCATATTAAGCAGCATTAATTACCGCCACATTTCATTCCATAGCCAACTTGACTTAGTGCAATAAAATGGTTTTCAGCAGCCATTTTAAAAATGAATGTCATCTTGTTATACATAGTTGAAAAGAGAAGTTTAAGTAGAATCAGATAGGAAAAAAATATATACAGGGTGCCATTTAAAATAACGAAGTAGATGTCACTTCCGGTAAAACGGGAAGTGGAAAAAATTTCTTGTTTGTACCAAAAAAATGACAATCAGGCATTATATAAGTCTACCAAATTTCAAAATAATATCTGTTTAAATAAACATGCTACGGGGTGTTACATATCTCCTGTGTCACCCGGTATATGATCTTTTTTCACAGTCGTGCGAAAATATTGATGACTATTACAATGAATTTATGACACATATTCAGTGGTGTATGAATGCTACATGCCCAAAAAAAAGAGATTAAAACCATAATCTCCAAACCTCATTATGATCCAAACATTATGAGTGAATATAACAACTTAAAATTCTTATATCATATTGCCAAGCAATCCGGCTCTAATGAATTACTCAACTCTTATAAAAGACATAAAAAAGTAATCAATAACTCAATATCGAAAATGAAAACAGAACGCAATACGGAAAAAATAATGAACTCAGATAATAAAAGCAAAACCTTATGGAAAATTATAAACAATAGAATAGGCAAAAGTGTAATAAAAAATACCAACATTAACATAAAAGTTAATGACCAATTAATATGTGATAAGCAAGAAGTGGCTAATATCTTCGGCAATTATTTCTCCACCTGTATTGAAAAGAAATTAGAAAAACACTTCAGTTCCAATCGATCAAATTTTTGCACACTCCCACAACAGATTAGCTGTACCTTGATCTATATAAAACCGATAACTAATACAGAAGTAATAGAAATTATTGATAAAATGAAAAATAAAAATTCTATAGGGGTTGATGAAATACCACTATGGCTTCTCAAATTTTGCAAACATACATTAGCCGATACAATTGCCACATTGATCAATAAGTCTCTCGAACTTGGACAATTTCCAAACATTTTAAAATTAGGTAAATTAATACCACTACACAAGAAAGGTGATCTTAACATGTTAGAAAATTACCGATCAATCATTATCCTTAGTTACATATCCAAAATTTCTGAAAAAGCGGTAACTACCCGCCTGTATAATTATTTAGAAGAAACGAACAAATTTACAGATAGCCAGTACGGATATAGATCTAATAAATCTACGGAACTAGCCAGCCTGAAGTTTATCCAAAAAGCATATGGCTACTTTGATAAAGGTAAAAAAGTTGCTGGACTGTTCTTTGATTTAACATCGGCTTTTGATTGTGTAAATTCAAACTTTTTGCAACTGAAATTATCTTCCTTAGGAATAAGAGGCAACATATTAAATTGGATCATGTCTTATCTTGAAAACCGAAAAATATTGGTTTCTCTTGATTGCGTAACTTCTGATATAAACAATATGGATATTGGAGTTGGACAAGGCTCAATAATAGGCCCATTACTGTTTCTATTGTTCATAAATGACCTACCTTCCTTCCTAACTCAGAGTGATGTCTTCATGTATGCTGATGACACTTCTGTGGTCATTAATGCGAATAGCGTACAGGAACTTGAATCGAAGGCATACCTAATTTCTGATGAATTTAAAAATTGGTGTGATAAAAATTCACTCATAGTGAACAAAAATAAAACAGTGTTTCTTTACTTTTCTGCTTCAATACCAACTTTGTTACCTAATATTAGCCATGTAGAAACAAGCAACAACACAAGATTTTTAGGCATCGTCATAGACTCAACACTTGACTTCATCGGACATATAGAAAGCGTGTGCTCAAAATTAGCTAAATGTACATTTGGAATTTTAAACCTTAAAAAAGAAGTTAACGAGACGGCTCTAATAACATGTTACTATTCTCTTGTATATTCAGTACTTAGCTATAATATTATCATATGGGGACAGGCAGTAGAAATTAGTAGGGTCTTTGTTATGCAAAAGAGAATAATTAGGATTATCTTTAATTTACCCTATAGACATTCGTGTCGTGACACTTTTAGAAACAAAAAAATCATGACACTACCTTGCATATACATGTATAAATTACTTTGTTTTGTTTTTAACAACATCGGCAAATTTAGGCTCAATAAATCAGTACATGATTATAGAACAAGGAATGCCAACGATATACACATCCACAACTACAGGCTTAGTAAATATAAAAAGTCCCCCTACTGTGCTGGTGCTCATCTATTCAACTTACTTCCTGATAGATTAAAATTTATAAACACATACAGGTTATTTCAGACAGAACTAAAAAGTTATTTAATAGAAAACTGTTTTTATTCTGTTGACGAATTCTGCTCATCAATGACATAGACTGCACTCATATTTTATTTAGACTGACTATTTCAATACATTAAGATTGTGTTTTTTTTGTTATCTACAATTTATGTACGTCTGTTGTTTGTATATATTTTTCTGTTTGTCCTTTACATAAGTCTACTCTTTTTTTTTATATTTTTCTAATTTACAGCTGACGAAACCTTTTCTGTGAAAACAGTTTTTTATGGCAAATAAATGTTTCTATTCTATTCTATTCTATGATTATATTTTTAAGTACAAAAGGCGTTGTTTTTTATTATTATTATTTTCCATATATTCATAAAAATAAAAATGTACCCTAATAACGTGAAGTTCGCAATGTACGTTACAACCACTTCCCGTATATTTTAGGACATAAAAACGATATGAGATCATTTCCGGTTTACCCGGTTCTCCGGTTTACCCGAAAATTACCGCAACTGTCGATTTTTAAATGGAACACCCTGTATGTTTTTACATATTTGGATTTAAGACATTCTGAATATACCATGAGATTTTCGCGAATTTTTGAGTCAATGTTCAGTTTGTTAAGCATTTTAAGACATTCGTCTAGAGTACTTTGGCATACCAAAATTTGTTCTACGGCAGGTAAAGTCCAAGGGAAAAATATAATTTTTCGTAGAAAATTTTTCGTTTCACGAAAAATTATATTTTTCCCTTGGACTTTACCTGCCGCTGCCGATGCCGTAGAACAAATTTTGGTATTCCAAAGCACTTTAGACGAATGTCTTAAAATGCTTAAAAAACTGAACATAAACTTTCGCGAAAATCTCATGGTATACTCAGAATGTTGTCTTGAATTCAAATATGTAAAAATATACAGGGTTTTCCATTTAAAAATCGAAAATTGCGGTCATTTCCGGCTAAACGGAAAATGGTCTCATATCGTATTTTATGTCCAAAAATACATTTTTACAGGTAGTTTATGCATCCCAAATTTCAAATAGATGAGTTAAAAAATAAAGGAAATATAGGTGGCACCCGGTGTATATCTAGTGCAAATGACTAAAAAACGACCGAATGCAAAAAAAGTGAATCTTGACTTATATCATGTAAAAGTACGTAAAATAACCTACCTTTTGCCGTAAAGCAAAATTCGATCAGACTTTTAGGTCCGGACATATTTTAATTTGAAAATTTCAGAAAATTTGACTGAAACTGCAATTTCAGCCAAACTATTCAATATTTTTGGCTGAAATCTGGTAAACAGTTTTTGTGTGATAAAGACTACATCCTTTCCAAATTTCAGCCAAATCAGTTGAGATCTGATCAATATAGCCGATATTTAATTTTTTTCAATTATTTTCGTATATGTACATCTATATCAGGAGGGGGAGTGATCTGATCTTCACCAAATTTAAACTGAAGGTTCCTTTAATATTGAGAATAAAAGGATAAAATTTTAGTTCCTTAACTAATTGTTTAAGTGGTGAAAAGAAAATTAAAACTGCAAATTTGACTCTTATAATGTCCAAAAAATCCCTTTTCGGCCAAAAAAACACGGTTCCACACCTTTCTGGAAATCAAGATTTTATGATTTTGTTATACTCGTCATGACAAACAATTTCCGCCGGGTCTGCGTCCATCTTAAAAAATTTCCCAAACTCGCTATTTTCTTGACTAAATCGACTCCGCTAATAAACCCAACGTGACTCCACTATTGTATCATTTGCTAACTATTTCTTACGATAATAATGCTTAATTATTATTACTGATAGTAGATAAATACAGTAAGGTGCAGTTTAAATATGAAACGTGTTTTAAGTCGCTGAATGTGGCGTTTTTAAAGCTCTGACGTGCCGCTTGTGTAAGGAATGTTCAAAAAAGTTGATTTCACCGCAATTTTATGGTGTCCAACGTATGATTAAACACTCTTCCGCACTATCTTATCGCTAGGCAAGCCAACTAGATAATTTACATATTCTAGTAGAAAGGTAGCCGCACTTAGACTTTTTTGCTCGGCTTCTTGCCGTAAATACGAAGATCGTTCTGCTTTGCTGAGCTAATATGCGTATCGGTTGGAAGCTTTTCATGATACCTATAGTATCAATTTTACATTTATTTTAATATTATATGCCATCTATTATGGTGTCAAGGCACTATTATCACTTTATACATTGTGTTTGATCTATAATTTTCTATATAAATGTACTATATTAAGGCGTAGCAAAATAAATTATACTATTCTATTGTAATGATTTTATGCATGTAATGTGTAACAATAGCATAGGAAACAATTTTTTCCACATATACAGGTTGTCCCACTTTACATGATACCTATCAATGTAATTTTTCTACCTACCTGTTGTGCAATCGCGTAAAATGTTCAGAATCTTCGCTTTAGAAACGTTGGATTTGTGGTTTGACGTTTAAGTTAAGTTTGAAATTTATTTACCTAAATATGAAAATTAAGGAGAGTCGTAGAAAATATATGTGTGTAAAAACTCCTGCATAAAGTGTATTTTTTCCCCTATGGGATTATGTAATTACAAATTTTCATTTCCCATTTTTTCATTCGTTAAGAAATTATTAATTTATGTACTTGTTGCATAAATTACTATTCTATCTAAATTCCGTCAATTACATTTTTCAAAAAGCGATAGAATCTCTAGGTATTACTACAAAGAAACTTATGATTGATTGATTTACCAGCGTGCGGTAGGCATTGCTGCCACTCCCAGGGTTATACAGCTGGGCCTGCTACGTCCACACTGGGTTGAACTAAGGTCATGCTTGTTGCCAGCAGCGAGAGCCACATGGCGCATGGTAAAGGAGTATGGGATGGGAGGTGTAGGTATTTATGAGATGCGTTACCGCATTGTGTCGTGAAGGAGCGTTTAAGCTCCCTTTTTTTGTTTTTGGTTCTGGGCATCTGCCTCTTCTGAATCTTCGTGTGAAATATATGCTGTGTCTTGATATGGAGTGTTTATGGTCCTCCTTTTGTGTTCCTGCTTCTTCAAATCTTCTTTTGCTGAGTCTTCTGATTCCTCGGTTTCCGCTGCTGGGTCATGCTTGTTGTCAGCAGCGAGAGCCACATGACGCATGTTTTTTTTCCCGCTTTTCTTTCCTAGTTTGTTTATGATTCTCTCGATTGTTATTTTCCACGTGTAACATGGTCTCCCTATTTTTAGTTTGCTGCTGTTCAGTGTTAGCGCTTTCTTCTGCTGTCCTTTTTGCTTTAACCTTCTTGATCCTTGCCCTTATCTCTCTGCTTACCAGGATATGGTCTATTTGTGTGATTGAGCTTCCAATACTCCAGGTGTCAATGCAGGTTTGACTTTTGCTCCATGTATTTCTTATTGTTAAGTCAAACATGTGTGTTAGGTTTTTCAGCGCGTTTCCATTTTTGTTAGGCCATGTGTGGTGCATATGTGCATTGAAGTCTCCTAATAGTATAATGGACATTTTTCTTGATTTTACATAGCGTTGGTGTGTGCCGGTTTTTTCTTTCTAACTGATGCCTTAATGCTCCATATAGACAGTCCTCTCTTCGGTTTTTACTGATTTCTTTCTCCACTTTTCTCCGATTTCACTGCACTATATATATATCATGATTTATTGCGTTAGAGGGAAAGCACTGTGTAAAGCTTTGGTTTATATACCTAATTAAACACTAACTAATATTTCTTATCAATTACCGAAAATGTTCCGATATATGTATTATTTTACAGACACATCCACTTATACTTTTTTTTAACTATATTTTTATACGTTGTCACTATTTAACTTTTATAAACTGTTATGGGTATCCATTGGTGACAGAGCATTATAAAGCACGTCTGGTCGCCTCGACAGCAAGATGACAAGTCCAATGTGTTGCCGCGTTGTGTTCGTTATTTAATGTTTATGCTCCTCTTTTTGTGTTTCTGCTTCTACAGATTTTTTTTCTTCTTCTGAGTTTTCTGATTACTCGGTTTCTGGTTCTGGTAGGGTATATCGCTGCAGTTTCTTTGTGGAGTTCATTTTTCCCACTTGCTTTCTTTCCCAGTATTTTGGTCGCTTCCCAGTTTGTTCATGATCCTCTTAGTTGTTGTTTTCCACCTGTAACCCAGTCTCCCCATTTTTAGTGTGAAATATAATGTAGAATTTTTCATTTAACAAGCGCAATTTTGACCTGAAAAGCTTCACTTGATAATTTACCTAAGAAAATATAAGGGAATATAATGACCAATACTTTAAGAGTAATGCATTTGATTATTACGTGCGTTATGCTAATATGTACCACCCTGTAGAATTTTTCACTCAGCAACGGTTCATGCACTTGCTATTATTAAAAATTAATTAAAGACACTTATCGTTCGTTGTTTTGGGATTCTCTTTTCAGGTGTTACTAGACGATGTCACTGCACTATATGTACTATAATTTACTGCATAGACCAGAAGCACTGTAGAATTATTTGGTTTGCGTACCTAATTAAACACGACTACAAAGAAACTTATGTGAACAAATTTTATTATTGTTCTATTTCTTGACCGTTCGTATGAAATTAACCTAATACAGTTGTTAAAAAAATTATTATATAATAAAAAAAACAATTGAACCAGTTGACGTCTCTGAAAATTAGCTTCTCTTCCTTCTCAAAACACAAAACTTTTTTCATGGTAGTTTTCTCTTAATGTGATTCCATATAGATAAGTGAAACAATATGTTATATATTTATTGTTATATTTTTGACAAATACGAGGACGAAAAGTATATTGAGAATTTGATCGGCACATTTATAAAACCCTAAATATCACTCGTATAGAAAAATTCTCATACCATTGTTAGTGATCGAATTATGAACAACAATAAAAGTATCCGTCACGTTTCCTGTAAGAATGATAACTTAAGAGATAAAAGTCGGATTGTATTGTGATCTGGATAGTAAGTTAGTGTTAGAGGAAGGATCCTATTGATTTTGAACAAAGTCGATTAGTAAATGAAACAATTATACAGCCACACAAAAAAAAGTGGTCTGGCCTGCGGACCAGACCAGTGTATCTTTATGTATTTGGACCCGCTGAAACCGAATCCGAGTCAGAATTGTCAGATTGGTTCTTTTTTCATTCCTAACCCCAAAAACACCCCCAAAAAGTGATCTGGCCTGCGGACCATACCTGTGTATCCTTATATATTTGGACCCTCTAAAGCTGAATCCGAAGTCAGAATTATCAGATTCGCTCGTTTTTCACTTCTAACCCCAAAAAACGCCCCCAAAATAAAAAAAGTGGTCTGGCCCGCGGGCCGGATCAGTGTATCCTTATGTATTTGGACCTGCTGAAACCAAATCCGAAGTCAGAGTTGTCAGATTGCCTCGTTTTCCATCCCCAATCACACAAAAAACAACCCAAGATTTAGTGTATGCACAAGAACCAATAGACTTAAAAAAATGTTTGGCATCAGCTATCCCCTCTACCACCACCAACTCCATTGTTAAAGAGGGCGAATGAAATAGAATTGCTATTTTGTGTGTGTACAAGAACCAAAGGCCACAATTTTTTGGTATCAGCCAGATCATTGTAGTATTCGTTACTTTCCCATTTTGATTACCTTACCTCCGGCTATACCCGTAGTAATAAAAGCTCATAATTATTAAAAGTTGCTTCCTTATTTGACCAGTGGGAACAGAAACATAGAAGTAGATGGAGGTTTCAGATTTCACTTCCGTTTCTCTTATGCACGATAACTTAAGAAAGAAAAGTCCAATTTTATTGAAATTTGGATAGGAAATTAGTGTTAGCTAAAGAACCATTGTTTTTGAACAAAATCGATCGGTAAATAAAAAAGTTATTAATCGCTTCTACTTAAATCGAAATCTGGCGCAATATTATTTCCTATTATTTTTTGCTTAAATATTTTAGTAATATACATTTCATAAATTGAAATATGAAATTCGAATAATACATACGACAAACATTCAGGCCTTGCAGTAACATATGATGGACCAGTGGTTAAAGTTTTGCATTATATCCTTTCTATTCCCTTTCTTTATGTTCTATTTTTGTTCTCGTTTTCATTCTTTTTGCCGTCTTTTTGTCCTTTTGGCAGATAACCTTTTTAAAAATTCAAACATTTTAAACCCCTATCCTTTTTCCATCACATTTTCCTGGCGCCAGGGAGACCACCAGGTCTGCAGTTCTCGTACGGGTTTTTTCGTTTAGCTTTTCATCCAAGTCAACCACTCAAATTTAGTCAGTGCTACAACCAGTTACTAGTTTCTAAGTTACATATAAATTAGTTTTAGGTCCATGTGGACAGCATTTTTAAATTTTATTGTTAATTTTTAAATCCGCCACAGGCGGATAGGAGTTTTAACATTGTTTTATCAATTATTATTTAACCAAACCGGACCTGCCCCATCTACCCTACATTCACCATGGCGCTACGCGCCTTGTGGTCTAGTTAGCTCCAGGCCAGGTCCCGGCGAGGCGCATTCTTGTAAAATTCAAATTTAAATAAATCTTTCTTGCATTACAATTCAATAGGCATGTGTTCGAAACCCAGCCAGGTTGAATTTGTGATTGTTTTTTTTTACGTTTTTTATATTTTTTTTTGTCGCCAACAAAGTTGGTATCACAAAATTTAGAATGTCCAATAACTAACATTATTTACAGGAAAACTACGAAGAGTATTCGATAGAATATGTGACAATTATATAAAAAGTTCAACAACCGGCGAAGAGTATGTTTATTCTAGTTGATACATGATGGCTTGTGCTTTAAATAATGAAAATAAAAGAATATAATAGTGGTTACGAGATCTTTAGACACGGAAATTTAGATAAAAGTCTGTTTAAAATAACTTGTCCTTAATATAAAACTGGATATCGTTTGTCAAATAGTTGCTGTGAACTCTTGTAGCTTCTGTTTTCGTGGTGCATGCTTTACGAATCTGCAGCATAAACACAACACCACACCAAGACCCTCACTCCCCGTTTAAAATTGGCGGCACAGTTTGTTATATCTGTCTACATGTAATTCTTATTTTTATGGTTTTATATTTAATTACCTATTATCTATTATTTATTCGTAACTTATGGAAATAAATAATGATAATAATGAATTTCGCAACATTTTTGAAATAATTCTCTATTTATTGACTAATTTTGTTTAAGAATTATAGCGTTCTTCCTTGAGCTAACACAACTTCCTCTCAAAATTTTACTCGCCACTACGTGGATGTAGAAGTAAAATCACCAAAATCGTATTCTTAACTTAAACAAAAATTTACACATCTATTTCAGTTATAAATTTACCTGCTTACTAGATATACAATTAATTTACAATAAGTTTTTTTTCATTTCCTCTTGCTCTCATTAATCACTAATCATGACTAAAAATTTAGTTGACTAATACCACTTCTGATTCAGTGACTAAAGCTAATCTATGATTGATAATTAATGACTGAATTAGTGATGACTAAATAAGTCATGACTAATTTATATAAAACCGTATAGCCTGATTTTTGCTTTTGTTCAAACGGGCTGCTACACATTTCCTCGGTACTTCATATTTAAGATATCAAATATCTTCACAATCCAGTAGGCCAGTGGAAAAATTTAGCCTAGTTATTTGAAAAAGCATGAAATGAATGTGAACATTGTTTCTTTTATAATCTACATTTTTATTAATGATAGTTTAATAAAAAAAAATCTAGTAAAAAAGAACTAAACTTATGATCTTATAACTTACTTCTTTAACTGTGCTTTTAATCGACACACCTGTTTCCATCATGTTTGAATAATTGTTAAAGCATTTTCACACCTAAACGTAAATAATGGTAATTTTATCGTTATAACTAGAAAATATGAAAACCTCCTCGAGCATTTTGCAGTAGTTAGTAGTAGTAGGAGGAACTTGATATGTTAACGTTAATAATAATATTTACATAATTTCAAATTGCTTGGCAACTTCGGTCGACAAGTGTATAATCAAAATAATCATTCTTTGCATTTCAATATACTTAGTTATGCAAGACTCTGAAATCGACTACCTATCATACTACTAGTTTGACCAACTGGATCACGGATTCATCTTAAATTATATTCCCAGTTTGTCTTATTTGATCACATTAGATGCAAACAAAAGCAATCATATGCTGTAACGATTTGGTTAATGTAATATTGAAATTATCTTTAAATTGACCATAAATAACTAAGATTATGGTTCTAAAAAACAATTCAAACATGTATTTTGTACACTTGTTTTATTAATTGAAGACAACTGTTTGTGATATTGTTAAGCTATAATAAAAGGACGTTATGTTAGGGAAGTGATAAATTGTTAAAGAATGCGTAACTGTTTTAATTGAAAAAACAATATTGCTAAGACCTCATTTACTTCCTCAATCTATTATCGTAAAAATAAGAAAATGCAATGGAATAGAAAAATGGCATCCCTATTTTTGTCATAGGCAAGACCGGTTCTATTATAAATATATTTATGTGTTATATTTAATTTTAATAAACACTACATCAAAATCGGATCTCCTGTTGAAGAGATATAAAGCCACAGACAGACAGACAGACAGACAGACAGACAGACAGACAGACAGACAGACAGACAGGCGGACGGACGGACGGATGAACGGACAGGCAGGCAGACAGACAGACAGACAGACAAACAAACATACAAATATACGAGTTAAACTTATAACACTCTTTTTGGGTCGGGGGTTAAAAAATTGAAAATGTTTAAAAACCCAGATTAATGCATCTAATCGTACCAGTTTCATATGACCGAATCAAAATGAGGCCGAAATCATATTCGGCTACCATAATTGTCTGCACATTTTCAATTTTACTTCAATCGGACAATTTCTAGAGAAGTTCAACATGGCGAATTCAAGATGGCGACCAATCATCAAAATCTAATATGGCCTAAAACCTACTCGACAAAATACTCTTTCAAATAAAAAAAAATGCATCAAAGTCGGATCATCCGTTGAAGAGATATGAAGCCACAGACAGATAGACAGATAAACATACAAACATACGCGTCAAACTTTAAACATCCCTCTTTTTGGGTCGGGGGTTAAAAATTGACTAACTTCAAACTATTGGTTATTTTTTGGTGGTGCGTTAATTTCTTGGAGAAGTGTGTATTCATTGCGTCGTTCCTATCCGATATAAAACTTATAGTTTAAATCGAATCCTTGACCATTTCTTAGAATGCAACGTATGAGCGAATACACTATACGATCAAATTATAGTGTTAAAACTAAAAAATGTTGTCCGCCATCTTGGGGCGTCCGCCATATTGAATTTAGTGTGACGTCATTTTATTTTCGTATTCTTCTCAGCAAACCCTTTCATTTGATACCCATATCATGAGGGTGCATAAAAAAATAACTGGTTCGCCATATTGGATTTGGAATGACGTCACTTAGCTAACCATGCATTGTCATTAAAATGCAAAATTTCAGCTCAATCGGTTGGGGATAACTGTTTTAAAATTCAGTTGCGTCCGCCATATTGAATTTAGTATGACGTCATTTTATTTTCGTATTCTTCTTTCATTTGATACTCATTTCATGGGGGTGCATAAAAATAACTGGTCCGCCATATTGGATTTGGAATGATGTCACTTAGCTAACCATGCATTGTCATTAAAATGCAAAATTTCAGCTCAATCGGTTGGGGATAACTGTTTTAAAATTCAGTTGCGTCCGCCATATTGAATTTAGTATGACGTCATTTTAGTTTCGTATTCTTCTCAGCAATTGATTAGTGGCTTCTGAGAGTCGGAAAAAATCTCGAAAAGTGTCACTAATTTATAGCTTAAGGAGACTAAGTCTCCCCCCCGTTTTCGAGGATACTGAACACAATTGCGGTGGTTTAAACTTTTTCCGAGTTAACCCCATCTCCAAACGGCTAGAAACCACCCCCCAAAGGATACCCCGTCTCATACCGACAAAACCTGCGCACCCCCCCCCCCCCCCGTTTTCGAGGATGCTGAACACGACGGCGGTGGTTTAAACTCTTTTCGAGTTAACCCCACTCCCCAAAAGGCCAAAAACCACCCCCGAAAGGGGTGAAACGCGGATACGCCATCTCATACCGACTAAACCTGCGTCACCCCGTTTTCGAGGATGCTGAACACGATGGTAATGCTGGATCTTCTCCCCGAAGCAAACTAACCCCCCAAACGGTTTTATGAAGTGCACTGGATAAGAGAAAATGAATAATATGTTCACAGATCATTGAATACACACCGGATGATAATTCCTTTGGGGAGTGGTTTTTGGCCGTTTGGGGGAATGGAAAAAGTTTAAACCGTCGCCATCATGTTCAGCATCCTCGAAAACGGGGCAGAGAAATAGTCTCCTTAAGCTATAAATTAGTGACATGTCTGTCCGACTCACAGAAGCCACCATGATATCCGTATTATGGGCATAAAAAATAACTGGTCCACCATCTTTGGGAGTCCGCCATATTGGATTTGAAATGACGTCACTTAGCTAACCATGCTTTGTCATCCAAACTAAACGTGTATGCAAAATTTCAGCTCAATCGGTTGGGGATAACTATTTTAAAATTCAGTTGCAAGATTTGACCCACAAGAACAAGGCAAGTTAAATAAAAGCTTGTAATGAAGATGGCGTCCAAACAACAAAATCTAATATGGCAAAAACCTTCTCGACAAAATACTCTTTCAAATAAAAAAAAGTGCATCTGCTCTGTTGAGGTCGGGGGGTTAAAAAATCAATAAAAAGATGCCGTTAATTTCTTGTGCCACCCAGTCATAGTCCTGGTGTCATTTCACCTTTTAGGCAGCGTCCGTTAACACAATTGTATATAAGAAGTCAAATCAACCAAAAATTGACAAACAGCGACATCAGTGACAGCATTGTTGGAAACTTAATATGCGTGCGTTCCAAAATTTTAAGTGTGTTGGAATTCTTAAGAACTCGATTATATTAGGTAATATTAATTTGAAAATTTGAATTTTCAAAAGTTGGGAACCAGCTTTGAATGAGCGGGTAAAGCCTCATTTATTTCGTTAATATGTTTTCGTAAAAATTGAAGCAAGTTTTATCTAAATTTTCTGCCGATATTTTCAGTATCTTATTTGAAATTATTATTTTTAATACTCAAGAGGTTTTACAAAATCCTGGATATAACGATGGGCGGTTATGTGAGACATAACCCCAATGAATTATGAAGTGGCGTCTCAAACTATATTTCCACAAAAAAACTGAGAGTCACCTGTGCCTGACTATCGCTCCTTTCCAAACAAAAGCTGGATTCGTCACTAAAAACCACATTTAATTTCTAGCTCCACTGTAAACGTTTTCTGCATCACTGCGGTCATTGAAATTGGATGGATCAGATGTGAGAATAGGCAATAAATGCGGATGATAAAAAAATAGTTCAAGAGAAATTATGTCGCTACATATTTCTCATTATGATTAGTCTTTCCTCCTCTGCAATCTATTAGTTTACAATTGAGCGTAATGTCTTAACACTATCTTAAGAGACGGTGTTGAGAGTTTAGTTCTAAGGCCCTAAGAGTCAGACTCTAAGAGTCAGACTAAGAGACTCTAAGGTGGCGATCCTGATGTTCTTGTCGTCTTTGACCTTCTTGAAACTACGCTAGAAACAATTGAATACAGTATATAAGCTTCCATTCATTCAGTTGTTAATTTCACACTACTTTTTTTTACTTCCACATCCAGTGAAAGTATAGTAACGACAAAAAAATTTTTGAAAATTTTTATTATTCAAATAGGCCTAGAATGTCATGAAACGTCGAGATTTTAAGTTTCAGCAAAAAATTCCGTCTGCCTGTCGGTCTGTCTGTCTGTAACTTTTATGTGCGCACGATTACTCTGGAACCGTTTAAGATATTGACTTGAAATTTGGTACAGTTAGGTTTTTAAATATTTGTCTGCAAATAATATCGACATTATCAATAAGGGTAATGTCATCTATTAGGTCTAAATACACACTTTGGGTGCGATTGCCAGCTCTGCAAGTAAATCTAAGTACAAATGTCGAATTAAAAAAAAAAAAGGAACTACTAAACTACTAGGATTATTTATTACTGATATTGCTAATGGCGTATTATCGTTACAATCGATAAACGCTAATATTTGATCAGAATGAATACTAATATTCGATTAGGTTAAAATACCAACAATAAAAATGCACAAATAACAATAATTGACTAAATAGACTAGATCAGCACGCTTTAACTATCCTTGGAGAGAAGACAAAAATTTATATGCCTGGCTTAGCTCAGTTAAGTTGGGGTGGGCACGTAGTTGCAGTTATGGTGGTCATCTGAAAACAAACTACGAAGTATTCTAACAAGTGTATATTTAATAAATAACAATATATCGACAAGTGCCTGATATGACAAGTTTAAAGAGTATAAAGACCAGAAGGGCTGTTGAACAAAACGATATAGGGAGCCAAGGGATTCCTAACCTAGATACTATGGGGTTAACGTGTAAAAGACTTTTCGCTCGTTGTATAAAAAGAAAATCCCAGCAAAAATTATACTACATGAATGCGGCGTCTAGCCACTATTAATTCACTAATACACTTGATCACTTATATAACTATTTAGAAAATTCTCAGAATATTAAAAAGGTAGTACAACTATTCAAAATTCATATTAAAAATTTGCCAAGTACCAAAAGAGGCAATATGACTATTCAAAAATACACACCAACGTTACTTACTTTAATGCAACAAATTCCAAAAGGACAGTACTTAAAAATAAACTTCGTCTAAAATTTTAGACGCATACAAATATAAATAGATATAAAACAAATTAATTATTTATATCAACGTGGGTTATTCCCACCAATGAACTTCAAATCTTGACAAAAAAACAGTAGTAAACACACACACACAGAGGTCGGTGGTGTCGCGCGTCGCTCCAACTTTCAACAAAAAAATAAAGGTGAATAGATATAAAGTTACTTACAGTCAGGTCTTGGGTTAAGCTTACAGAAAACACTTCGTGGATGCCAATCCTCTAACTAGACCACTGAAGTGAATCGCACGATCAAGAGTCGCTGACACGGGTCAACGATGCTCCAGCTCTGTCACCAGGTGTTGTCCACAGACTGCAGTGACTCGCAAAGTACAGGCTCTCCAGAGATATCGAAAGTAGGCTCCTGAAGTCCTAGGGGGAGCTACCAAGGGCTCCAAAAAGAGGGCCTCGGTACTCCTGGAAAGAAGTTCCAAGGGTGTTCAAAGAAAAAAGGTAGAAAAAGGAACCCTAAAATATAATAACAACAACTGAACTCAGTCCTTCGTTAAAAGGTGAAGACGTCAAGTCGTACTTACGGTTTTTTTAAATGGCTCCTTTAACAAACGGTCTAACGAAGCAAAATGGAGGACCATGTCGGCTTAACATCTCAGGAAACCTGGCTTCATCGGGACTTCTACAATATTATCACAACACAATTTCCAATAAAACCAACTAGCAACTAATCAAAAGCCCCTACGACGTAGGGTTACGTCTTCCAAATCCGTGTTTCCACGACGTCAATATTCTCAAACCACAAGACGCTCCCATTACCGATGTGTTTTCATCAAGACACGAAATCAAACAACCAACTAACACGATGCTGCTTTCCCATTTCGTCTTTTCGAACCGTTCCGTGGGCGTTGTCATTAGGCAACTCTATATAAACTCAAGACCTAGCTATCCAGTGGCGGGTATGTTCAAGGTACGCGAACCGCCGAACTGTGTTGCTAAGGGCTGAGAAATGTTACGACGATGAAATAGGACGTAACAGTAATGACACATTGAATTAACCTTTATAAATGCCTTTATAAATGAGGTTAGAAAACAGGTTTTAGATGTAATCTTTGCGGATCCATTTATAACCGACTGCATTAAAAACTGGCATGTTACCGATGAGCCTTCAATGTCAGATCATAGGCATATTCGGTTCAACTTGGAGACAATGTAACAAGCTTCCAGAAGTGTAGAATACTAGACTGACTGACTGGAGTGTTTAAAAGAAACACTTAAAGTCGGAGGTAGAAGGTGTCACACAGCCCATCGACACAATAGACGAATTCAATTACAAAACCTCATGACTTTATGTTATGAAAAAAGTTGCCTCGTTAAACAAAAGGTAGTCTAAAGAGACATGCCTTTATGGAATAGGAATCTCAGCTGCATTAGAGCTAAAACCAGAAAAACTTTTAATAAAGCTAAAAACTGGAAGGGCTAAAAAAAAGCCCTCACGGAGCACAACAAATAGTTGACAAGGTCAAAAAGACGATCATGGAGACGGTTCCATGAAGGGATAAATGAATTCGCTCCATCTAGAAAAAGTCCTTGCAGAAGATCATTCAAATGGAATGGGGCTACTCAAAAAGCCTGATGGTCAATATGCAGAGAGTCAACAGGAAAATACAAGAATACTTTTAGGTACTCACTTCCCTGGCTGCCATGTAATCGAAGGTAAATTCCCACAGGTTTATCTGGAGGAGGATGTACAGTATGTACACATCCTACCAGGGAAATAAAAGGATTTTATTCTGATGACCTGGTCGTTACTGTGAGAGGCAAGCATGAGGCTATGATTTCAAACCTCATGCAAATTGCCTCAACATAATATCTAAATGATGTTCGTCAGAGGGCCTAGTGTCAATCCGAGCAAAACAGTTATTGTTACATTCACCGAAAGGATAAATATAAATTTGAGAGCTTCTATGTTAAATGAAACAGTATTGAAACTTTCCAATGAAGTCAAGTATCTAAGAATAATTCTGGGTCAAGAACATATCTAGAACTCCCATTTGAAAAGCAACCACGGCTGTCTGCTGTTTGGTAAGATTTGGGGTTTAAAGCCGAAAATGATACATTAGTCCTAGCTTTCTGTTATCAAAGCCATGGTGACCTACGCATCGTGTGTATGGTGGCCAAAAACAGAAGAAAACTAGCACAAGGAAAGTTGCAGAAATTGCAACGCCTTGCCTGTCTAGGGACTACAGGAGCAATTTGCTTCTGTCCCACAGTAGCTATGGAGGCAATGCTGGACCTACTTCTATCCACAAGTGAGGAAGGAGTGCTCTAAGGCTGCATCAGGCACTTAAATTCAGACCAGGCAACCTGGTTGGTCACTTAAGGATTTTGGAGCTAATCCAACTTGAATCCATGACCAAACCCACTGACCCAATGCCAATGAAGATGATTTTGAGTGCCCGTTTGATTTACTGATTGAGAGCCATTAGAGGGTCAAAGCACTGGGCTTGGAGAGATAGTATCTCTTTTGGGTGAAATGATATAAATAAGAAAAAAAGATATGAAATTAATATATTGTCCGATGTTTAAGAAACCGAATCTGTTTTCTTTCTCAAAGCTTTATAAAAAAATATTTTATGTACTGAAAGTAATTTAAGTATTTACTATATTTCCTCCATCTTAAATATTTGTGTGTAGTAATTATTATTACTGTCACTAAATATTACACAGGCACACACAAAAAAAGTGAATTACCAGAAATATGACTATCATTTCCGGATAATATGGGAGCACCTGAAAACGAATTTCATAGTTCCGATGGCCAATTTCGCCCCAATTTTTCGGAAATCACCATACAGGGTGGTCCCAAAATCCCGCAACGGTATATTTATTCTTATCAGACAAAGCAAATTAAAAATATGATATTGGTTCTATTAGTGAAATTTTCCAAGCAATCGAATGCGCAAATCAGATTTTGGGTCAGGTGGCCCCTGAGCCCAACTTTGAAATTTCAAATGAATACCCTAATTTTTTATACCAAATTCTGATTCAGCGGAAAATTTTAAATTCGAATACATTATAATTTAAATTTTTGGCCTCTTTTGGGACTTAGGGACCCAAAAAAGCCCCAAAAATAGCCTAAATTGCCTGAATTCGAAATTTCATTTGGTAACTTCATTTTTATTCCGAATTTAGATTGGTCGGGAAATTTTACGACTGAATACGCGATAATTTTAATTTTTTTGACCATATTTGGATAGTAAGGGCTCAAAAGAGGCCAGAATGGGACTTAAAATGATCGAAACTGTTCATGATAAAATATGATATAGATTACGAAATTCGAGTGAATCAAAAATACACCTAAGTCACAAAAAAGAAAAATTCTCACTACGCACGAAGGGGCAGCGATACTGACTTCATATTTGAAATATGTGGCACTATTGAAAAAAAAAAAAAAACGAAATTCGAGTGAATCAAAAATAGGTGGCACTATTGAAGGAAAAACGAAATCTGAGTGAATCAAAAATACACCTACGTCACAAAAAGAAAAACTCTTACTAAGCACGAACAGATAGAGATACTGACTTCATATTAAATATATGTGGCACTATTAGACTGGCGGTACATGACCAGTCAGGTGCAACGTTTTTAAAATGCATGCCAATCATATATATGAATGAAATCACCATGAATATGCCAGAAATGCAAATTTTAGGCAGTCGTCGCGTGCACAAGGGGGTGCAAATCGGTTTTTTTTGTGTCTTTTTTTTGGGTTTTATTTTTTTATTTTTTTTAATGGATGCCAATAGTGCCAAACGAAAAGCCGTGAAAAAGAATCCAGCGGAAATTCATTGGCATGCAGTTTCCGCGCCCAAAACAACTGTTAAAGTGCACATTAAATCGTAAAATTTTTTGGTGTTCTTGATTTTAGATGATTTTGATTTTGGATTTTTTTTCAAGGTTTTTCGTTTGGCACTACTGGCATCCATTAAAAAAAATAAAAAAATAAAACCCAAAAAAAAGACACAAAAAAAACCGATTTGCACCCCCTTGTGCACGCGACGACTGCCTAAAATTTGCATTTCTGGCATATTCATGGTAATTTCATTCATACATATGATTGGCATGCATTTTAAAAACGTTGCACCTGACTGGTCATGTACCGCCAGTCTATATTGAAAATAAAATGAAATCCGAGTGAATCAAAAATACACCTTCGTCACAAAAAAGAAAAACGCTTATTACGCACGAACGGATAGAGATACTGACTTCGTGTTTGAAACGTAGGTGGCACTATTGAAGAAAAAATGAAATCAGAGTGAATCAAAAATAAACCCACGTCACAAAAAAGAAACAATCTTACTACGCACGAACGTATAGAGATACTGACTTCATATTTGAAATATATGTGGCACTATTGAAAAAAAAAAAACGAAATTCGAGTGAATCAAAAATACACTTACGTCACAAAAGAGACAAATTCTTACGCACGAACGGGTAGAGATACTAAGTTCATACTGGAAATGTAGGTGGCACTATTGAGAAAAAAAAACGAAATTCGAGTGAATCAAAAATACACCCACGTCACAAAAGAGAAAATTTTTTTAAAAATGTAAAATTTCAAAATTTTTTTTTAAAAAAATTAAAATTTATAAAAATGTAAAATTTAAAAATAAAATATAAAATGTCTAAAAAATGTCAAATTTAAAAATAAAATTAAAATTATTAAAAAATATTACATTTTCGGAAATATGTCAAATAGGCTCATTTAACAATTTTTTATTATTACATATTCTGAAAGAGCTTGGTGAGTATAGTAAGTATGCCAAAAATTAGAATTTACTGACGCTCCTTTTAATAATAAAAAGACAGGTATAAATACCTAATCTATAAATATCAATCAGTGTTACTAACTACCCACCTAATTAGTAAGTTTATTAGACATTTTTAAATGAATGAAAGTAAAAACGTACGCATAAAATCAGTTTTATTGTTGAAATAAATTTTCTATTTGGATAGATAAATATGTAGTATGTACCTAGTTTATGTAGGCCCTACATTAATAGCATTCTAATTCGTTCATATCTGCCTCGAAATCTTTATTAATGTTGTTACAGGAACGACATTTGCACTCGTTGCAACATTTTAGGCCTTCCTTAAAACGAGCACATTTTCGATTGTCACAATTTTTATCCGAACAATGAATACTTAATGATTTTCAACAACCGCCACTTCTACGCGACTAATCTGACCAACCCTGCATACGAGGTGTATTAATTGCGTTCCAATGTCGCATTTAGCGCTGATAAAAAAATCGCTGTTGCCACACGGTATATTTTAGGAAAAAATATATTGTTTCAAAAACTTTTGTGATTATTAGGCTTGATTTTCTTCGCTGCATCTATGTAAATATTTTCAAAAAAGTTTATCGATTGGTGAAGATTTCAATACATAAAATATATATTTTTAGTTTATCTGATTTTTAGAGAAATGAAAGTGCGAATTGTGCCCAAACCGTTTATATTGGTAAAAGCGCTACAGTGTGTGCTTTAATTTGACACAAAACAAATTTCGGTACCTTTAATGGTTTTAAAGATGGTAGAAACAAAAAAAAAACAATTTTATTTAAAAATACATTTTTTTCACTTTTTATTGATTTAAAAAGTTCGAGACCACAAAAAAATGTAAAATATGATTTCATATGCCCGGTGACATATTCAAAGGAACCTAACATGTTTGACCTGGTTCTACGCGAAAAAAAAAACGACACGATAGACTTACGAAATCGCTGCTCTAATATAGGTATCGGGCACGCCAAATGACGTCACTCTACGGACTGTTGGCCGGCCGAGCGTGTTTCTATTCAAATGCGAATATCTCTGTGGCTATTGATTCAATTGAGCTGACATTTTTTTCTGAGGCTATTGGTTTGTTATACTTTAAAATGAGGAAGAAAAAGTAGGAAACTGCCATATCACTAAATGACCCTATTTTAAAGAAATTTCAAATATATGGAAAAAAGACAACTTTTCATAAAAGTTTTAAATTGATTGAAACGTGAAATTGAATGCGAAGCACTCAAGCCCTCTGCAGAAGATAAAATAGGCTTTAACCCATTCTAGTATACATGAAACTTCAATGCCAAGTGAATTTTTTAAAAGTATTAGAAATACTTTATTTACACGGAGTATATTTCCAGACAATTGAGGGTCATCAATTTAAACACTTGATAAAATTAGATTGTCCGTTTGAATAAGGTTATGATAAAAAGAAAGACGGGGATATGACGTGTCATGGAGTCCTTTTGGTTATGGTATCTGTTCTTGGCGATTAACCTAGTGCTATCAATCAGTCTTTTCTAGACTACTATGATGCACAAAAAGCGGCACAAAAAATCATAGTCAAAAAAACTAATCTATATCATATGTTATCATGAACAGTTTCGATCATTTTAAGTCCCATTCTGGCCACTTTTGGGCCCTTACTATCCAAATATGGTCAAAGAATTTCCCAAGCAATCTAAATTCGGAATAAAAATGAAGTTACCAAATGAAATTTCGAATCTGGATGGTTTCAGGCAATTTAGGCTATTTTTTTGGGTTTTTTTGGATCCCTGAGTCCCAAAAGAGGCCAAAAATTTAAATTATAGTGTATTCGAATTTAAAATTTTCCGCTGAATCAGAATTTGGAATAAAAAATTAGGGTATTCATTTGAAATTTCAAAGTTGGGCCCTGTTTCACCCTCAGGGGGCCACCTGACCCAAAATCTGATTTGCGCATTCGATTGCTTGGAAAATTTCACTAAGGGAACCAATATCTTATTTTTAATTTGCTTTGTCTGATAAGAATAAATATACCGTTGCGGGATTTTGAGACCACCCAGTATGGTGATTTCCCAAAAATTGGAGCGAAATTGGCCATCGGGACTATGAAATTCGTTTTCAGGTGCCCCCATATTATCCGGAAATGATAGTCATATTTCTGGTAATTTACTTTTTTTTTGTGTGCCTGTGTTATTAATATTTGCCCCACCATAAGTATGTACTTAAATTAAAACAAGGTACATTATTGAAAGAAAAATAAAATATACTGTAATATCCTTTTTTAAAACAATATTAAATTACAAAATTTGAATAGCTGACACCAGTGAAATCTGACATCCTTAAAATTTAAACCTTTTTAATTTACTCTGGCTTTGGTGTAATAAAGAACATTTTTAGCCATTTATTTTATTTTAACAAGCATATAATCAGGTATACGCCTTATATTCATGTGAAATACACGGACACTGCTGTAATTATTATGCAGTGCAAAAAATATTTTAATTTAGATATTTCTCTGTATGCGGTTCCCACATGACTAACGGTATTTTTAATAGCATGGTGACATACTAGGTGATTCAAAACATAGGATGCTAAATTGACTCTGAAAAAATATTTAAGAAAGGTATTAAAAATGTGAATACTTCAATAGTCTTAGTAGGATAAAATTACAGGATGAGATATGAATTTGTCACGTATATCTTCACTTTGTGATTGAACAGGATCAAGGTCGGAATATCCAGGAACAATACATAATGCTAAAACTGATAGTGGAAGACCAGACCCTCTGAATTCGACACCCTCTATACAACTCGCGAACACCCACCTAAAAAATAGGTAATCTGATGTAAAATAACCCGCTAAACTTGATTTTTGAATTCGCCCATTGATCTGAGATTGCCAAAATGACCAAATTGGCAATTTTCTAAAAAAAATAAAAATTATGTGTTATTTTTTGTTTTTCATATAACACGTCATATATTTTTTATTTTACTTCAGAATTTTTTAATTTTTTTACATAATATTCTCTAACTATTCTTTGATATGTTGAAAGTAAAAAACTTTACCTAAAAAATAATTAGTTGGCAAAAAAAAAATAACAACTTTTCTTTGACGCAAAATCTTTAAAATTTGCAGAGTAAAATGTCCGATCGAGGTATCTTTTTTATTTTTAAAGTTAGGTGCCTACTATAATCGAAGAAAATGTTCCGAATGAACTAAATAAAATCTTTTATAAGAAGTTTTTTTTGAAATTTTGCTCCCTTATCGAAATATTCATTAATTGTTTCAGCGTCCGAACGAATGCGCGCTACTATGAATCGGCCGCAATCGCATCTATAGACTGGCGGTACATGACCAGTCAGGTGCAACGTTTTTAAAATGCATGCCAATCATATACATGAATGAAATTACCATGAATATGCCAGAAATGCAAATTTTAGGCAGTCGTCGCATGCACAAGGGGGTGCAAATCGGTTTTTTTTGTGTCTTTTTTTTGGGTTTTATTTTTTTATTTTTTTTAATGGATGCCAATAGTACCAAACGAAAAGCCTTCAAAAAAAATCCAAAATCAAAACCATCCAAAATCAAGAACACCAAAAAATTTTACGATTTAATGTGCACATTAACAGTTGTTTTGAGCGCGGAAACTGCATGCCAATGAATTTCTGCTGGATTTTTTTTCACGGCTTTTCGTTTGGCACTATTGGCATCCATTAAAAAAAATAAAAAAATAAAACCCAAAAAAAAAGACACAAAAAAAACCGATTTGCACCCCCTTGTGCACGCGACGACTGCCTAAAATTTGCATTTCTGGCATATTCATGGTAATTTCATTAATATATATGATTGGCATGCATTTTAAAAACGTTGCACCTGACTGGTCATGTACCGCCAGTCTACTAGAGCTAGACGCAGACACGTGCCGGGTGATTATTATTTTCCAGTATCCATTTATGTTAAGTTGAAAGTGCTGTTTGTCTCAGTCCTTATATTTAGTGTGTTATAAACACATAGTTTGGCATAATAAATTATAATTACTCGGATAGGAAATCAAAGGAAACAAGCTAAAAACGTACTCTTCGCCTGTTAACTGGATTTTTATATAATTGTTATACATTCAATAGGATACTTTTCGCAGTTTTTTGTAAATAATGTTACTTTTAGACATTTTTAATTTTATAGTACGATCTCAGTTGGTAAAAGACTTGGTAAAAAAACTATACCAAACCCCATTTGGGTTTCGATTCCGAGTCAAAAGAACTACACCACCACCTTACACGTAGAAGAATGTAAATTTTTACATTATAAGACACGAGCTATAAAATCATATTTTCACGGTTGTATATTACATTATGAAATGTATATTTGTAAAATATATAAATAATTAGAAATATTACAATGAAATATTTCAACCGGATTTCTATTCAATTACAAAAACATAAAAATTAAAAAAAAATTTTTTCAATAGTAAAATCACAAGAGCTTTTTTTTATCGGATAAATTTCTCTTTGTAACGAAATAATTTTGCCAATCAGTGTTTTTATGAGAAAAACTGACATGAAAAAATCGCGAGACCGGAGATCGAGCGATTTTGTCAAATGTCAGTTTTTCGAGCAAAATTACTGATTGACAAAATATTGAGTTAAAAAGAAATTTATCCATAAAAGAAAAGCTCGAGTGATTTTTGACAAGATAAATTAACGACAGAATATGTGAACGAACAACAATTAAAAATAATTATAATTTTCTCAAAACGACTCATATCGTACAGTATAATTTCCACAAGACTTAAAAAAATTATAGCCGACAGTACAGATTTTAAAATGACGTGCGACTACTAGATATACTCTGCTTTTGAGGAACAGGTATTTTTATCGTGATAAGAAACGATGCACCTTTTTTTTATCGCCGTCAAAGTGACAAAATGTGACTGTCAAATAGACTTTTTTATATAGGAGTTAATTTATCAAATTTAAATCATTAAGTAATAACATTTTTATTTGTCGATCGATTTTGTTCAAGCTAACACTAATTTACTGTCCAAATTTCAGTACAATCGGAATTTTCTTTCTTCAGTTATCGTGCTTACAAGAAACGTGACGGACGGACAGACAGACGGACATTTTGAAAGTTGTTCAGAATTCGTTCACTAACACAATGGTATGAAAATTTTTTGTCTGCGAGCGATATTTACGGCTTTAGAAATGTACCGATCAAATGCAAAATCCGATGACATTTCTGTGGCTCTAAAACAATATTTAGAACAGAAAAATTTATTTTTATCACTAAATCCAGTTTACCATGCACAATGTAGAAGATCGTATACCCGAACTGCTTATAAAAGAAAATCAGAAATTGTAAATCCTAGTACAGAAAATACAAGTAAAAAGGGCATTTCTGCAATGTGCTATTTACAAGACAGCCTACCAAATTAAGCCCAGAATTCCAAATGTTTTAGATTTTGGATGGTACCTAAAGGAGGAAATCTTATTTCCAAACATGATTTCAAAAAGCCCAAAACCCAATTTTATTGAGTTAACTCCATTTTGTAAATGTAAATTATATAGCTGTACTACAAACTGCAAGTGTAGCAAAGCAAACGCGCAATGTAACATAAGTTGTTTATGCGAAGGAAAATGTAATCTTTAGTACCCACTTGCTGTTATAATTAATGAAAATATATTTTTTAATGTGTATGTTTCGAGATTATCTACATAATTTTATAACATTTAATTGCAAATAGAAACTAAATAATCCGTAGACTCACTTGATCGCTTAAACGACACCACAGATGGGCGACGTTAACAGAAGTTATGCTTTAAATTAATGCGGACGAGTTGCGCGGCCGCTTCCAACAGCGTCATCTCGTTACATGAGCCGAATTTCCAAAAAATATCTTTATAAAAAAGTTTGTTTAAAGTATATGGAACATTTTTCTCGTTTATACTATAACTCTCTCTTTAAAAATAAAAAATTTACCTCGATCGGGTATTTTTCAACGCAAATTTTAAAAAACCGCGACAATAGAGGGTAATTATATTTTTTTTAGGCACTATATTATTAGTTACACTATATTCTTTGCCGTCAGCCTGTCCGAGATTATTGGAGGGATAATGTGTAAAATATTGGTCAAAATCGGAATTAAAATAAAAAAGATATGATGTGTTATGTGCAAAACAAAAATTAACACATAATTTTAAAATTTTTCAAAAAATTTGCGAATTGACCGATTTGGCAATCTCAAATTAATGGGCGAACTCAAAAATCAAATCCAGAAGGTCATTTTACATAATATCATCTGTTTTTTAGGTGGGTGTTCGCGAGTTGTATAGACTACTTTTAAAATGCTTCCTACAGATTGGCTGCTCTCCGACTATGAGAACATAAATCTTAACCAAATTTATTTTTTATGAGCAGGCATTTAGTCTCCATGCAACGCTTAAAATACCGAGGAAAAGTGTTATAATTTTAAGCAATTATTCTCTTAGAGCTGAAATTAGGCAAGAGTGGTTGATTTTTCGATTTTTTGTTAACGTTTCTCTAGAAAACACTAGTACTACTTTTGTGTCTATATCGGACAAATCGAACATGTTGATGTCATTTCAAGTCTTATATTTCATGTATGAACGTCATAATGGAATCAAATTAGGATTTTAAATTGAATTGTCTGGTCAAGGCAGTTTTTCTGTTTTAACGTGTTCAGGGAGTCAACTTAAGTTCACAGCTCAGTTTTGCAGTTTCTGTGAGGTCGGCGTATTGTTTATTTAATTGCTTAGACCGTGTTTTCCATTGGCTTTCTTTGAATATCTCGAAATATATAAGTCCTATGGAAAACAATAAAAAGAAGAAAACGTTTGTTTTGGGCTGTACATAACTTTTTTTCTTAGTACGTATATTTGAAAAAAAAAAAGTGAGAATAGTTTTAACAGTTTTATATATTTATGTGCCTCAACGGATCCTAGCCCGGAGCCAGCCAGACAACCACGGCGAACATCGCTGAGGTGGGTGTGAGGCTGGGCGGAGTAGGTCCGGTTCGGCTTGGAAGTAAATTCGAGGGGGGGGGGGGTAGAATCTCCTGTTTGCCACGTGCAGACTTAAAAGCTAGATTACAATTTTTATGTGTCCACATGGACCTAAATGTAGCTTAAAAATAAATACAACACTGAGAACACTAAAATCGTAGGCGAGCGCACTTCGTAATTTTGATTGTTGATACGGGGAACACAACTAAACGAAAAAAACCTGTTCGAACAAATGACGACCTTGTGGTCTGATCGCCGATAAGGAAGGTAGGGTGGAAATAAAATTGTGGAGACAAAAAGGGAACAAAACAACAAAAAAGATAAAAGAACAAAATTGTACAAACATAGATGGGGAGAAAGAGGGATTGGAAATATGTAAAGTTGAGGAAAGATAAAAGTAAGGGGGTAGGGGTAAGTTATCGTAGAAGGAAGTGTGGCTAGGGGAGCTGCCGGAAGATAGGCAACGCCTGGTATGGTAGGGGGTGTCTTATATCGAAAAGTATGGCATTATGCTGTCTGATTCGGGTAATGTTGCGGGTAAGCGGGCTACCGTCCAGTTTAAACTGGTAGAATTTTTGTGAGGTTTCTTGGACGTAGTCCGCTAGTGAGGTTATGTCGTGGCAACGTGCATAAAGATCTCTGAGGGAGATGTACCTACCGGAATCTGAAATGAGGCGCATAAATTTGTGTTCTAATACTCTCAACTTTCGCATTGTCGTGGCCGGGATGCTGCACCACACCGGCGCCGCGTATGTGATGGGCGGCCTGATTACCATTGCGTACAACAACTTTTTATTAGTCCTGTTGAGTCCGCTACCTCTTGCCAGGAGCGGATACAGACTCCTGGACATGAAGTAGACCTTGCGTACCGTCTCGTTAACGTGTGTATTAAACGTCAGTCGTTTGTCTAAGTTCACCCCCAAATATTTCACGCACCGTTTGATTGGAATTTCTCTACCCCCGATCGAAAGTGATGTTAAAATCCGATTTTCGGTGAAGCGGCGCGTGGATAGAATCGATTCCGACTTGGATTTAGAGGCTAATGCTTACACCATGTAGTCAGCGTGTCACTTGTAAAATAATCCAGCTATCATAATTTAACGTACTGAGTAAAATTCTTATATACCTTTTGTACCTGTTTGCTGCAAAAGGGCCCCACTTTCAAACTAGCAAATACGCATACGTTCTTAACTAGATATTACACTATTTGTTGTCAAAATATTAGCTTTGCTAAAATGACGTAGGTCTGGCGGCTCTTGGATCTCACTCTATAAAGTATGGTTTGTAAAAACATAATATAATATTTAGACATATTTGGTGATTTTCGGATCTCTAACAAAATCGCTAAAGACCTCACTTTCGGGCCTCTATACAGTACCTTTAATAATCATTTTGATTTGAAATTATAAGTAGTGATTGTACTTTATAAGAGTTATATTTCTCCAAAATTACATTGAATATTATCCATTATGTTTGAAAGAACAGAGATTAGTTTAGAAATCCATAATTTTGCAATATTCAATTATTTTTAAATGATAATAAAAATCGGAATGAATTATAGTTTATGTACTTTTATTATACGGCTCATAGCGAACATTTTCCTTCTTTCTCTTGTTTCCCATAGGACATAGATTTCGAGATATTCAAAGGAAACCGATGGAAAACACGGTCTAAAAAATTAAATTGTTCAAATAAACAATACGCCGGCGCCGACCTCACAGAAACTGCAAAACTGAATTGTGATCTTAAGTTGACCCCTGAACATGTTAAAACAAAAAAAATGACCTTACCAGACAATTCACATTGCGACCTTTTTAGTCTTGACTTCACTGTCACTGTCATAATTGTACCGTTTTCTAAGCAAATGTGCTCTCATCGTTTTTTCATGTATCCCAAGCAGGTCGCTTACTTTTAAAAAATGTATCACACCATTCGTATTAAGTGCCTATGCTTTCTGTAAGTCTTGGAAAGGATAAAGCAATAGCTCTCAGATGTTTCATGCATATATTGTATGTACTACGGTATTCTTTTTTTCTTGAAAACGTAAGCGATCTGCTTGAACTTCGTGAAAAAAGTATGAGAGCATATTTGCTTTCAGAAAGTTTATCTTTAAGAAGAAAATCCTGATGACGAGTTGATTCACTTTTTGTGAACTATATTCCTATATAGTACAGTCGATGGGTAGATTAAGTGCAAGAGTTTTGAAACTGAGAATTTCGTAGATTTCGTAGATCGTAGATTTCGATGCCCTGAATGAAATAGGCAAAAATGCAAAATGTGATCTCAGCCGACCGGCGCCAGTGCCGCTATATTGAAAAAATGGCGCACAAAAACCGTTTCTTTGAAATATCACACTTCGGGTGCCTCATATGGCAAAAAATGTTCTTATGAAAATAAAAGCATTAAATTTTCTACAAAATATGTCCTAAACATTTTGATATTTTGCAATTTCTCGTTTTAGTGCGACTTTTATGAAGGAGTATTTTTGTGTTGAGACAAAATTTCAAATATTTCTCCATATTGGCTCCGTCAAGTTCAATTTTGCAACTTCATTATCAGTGCACGCGACCTCGCAGGCTTTCAAAAACCATTTTTTTTATAAATCTGATAAAATTGTGCCTAATAACCCGCCATGAACTTGCCATTTTGAGTTTTACAACTTTAATATCAGATATGATTTCGCAAACTCCTTAGTGCCGAATTACATGCAAATCAGAGAACTTTTTCAATTTTCACAAACTCTTTGAAAATCTGTTCCACTACCAATTCTTCAATGAGACATTTTTTTTTATAAATAGTTACCTGATATTTTTTGTATGAAGTCTTGGAAGAGGGCGTGAATAACTAAAAGAAATTAATTGCATATTATTTATCTAAGGTTATATTTTCCAAGTTTAGCAAGTGAATCTATTGTAACTGTAATTTTAACTTAAAATGAATACAAAAAGTACTAATACTCTGTGTTAAATACGAACTAATTTCGAC
This sequence comes from Rutpela maculata, assembly GCA_936432065.2. Lineage (NCBI taxonomy): Eukaryota > Metazoa > Arthropoda > Insecta > Coleoptera > Cerambycidae > Rutpela > Rutpela maculata. The sequence goes on along the minus strand of OW386290.2, from coordinate 66,591,772 downwards.
GTTTGACGGAAATAACTGATAAAGTTTTTAAACTTTGCGAAGATTCAGCTGTCCTATTAAACACACTAAACGTACACTTGAAAGAACACATTTTTCAAGTTTCGAAACTTTATCAGTTATTTTCTTCTAATAGGTAAGCTATTTGACTGGAGTATAAGTAAAACGAATATATTTTTCACTCCGTAAAATTGTTTAGTCCTACATGGATGCTTATACAAGATAAGTGCAATAATCCATTATTCTGTGATGCTAATTTATATTGTTTTTATTTTTATATGACCTTGCCTCTTTTCGAAATAGGAATCATGTTTGCTTGAACTTTATATTAAAAAAATTAAACTAGTTCTACTTCTCAACTAGTTACTATTGCACGTGAAGTTACTTTATTATATTAATTTGCTAGAAATTATATTGCGATATTTGTGCTGTATATTAGAATAAGAACAGGGATATTAAGGCAATGAATATATGTCTTATCTGTTTAGTTCTCGCACTTTTTTTTATAATTTTCCATACTAGATGTAAAGACATATAATTTCACCAAGTTTCATTAAAAAAGATTAATTATTTTTTTAGTAATTTCTTTTTATGTAAAATTGGAAATTTTCGTGGTTTTTATTTTTTTGCAAAAAACAAAATGGCTGATGGGATTTAGACCTATGTGGTTTTGTTCATCATTTGTTTACAAACATTTTGTTTTTTAGGTTTGGCCTGATCCGATGAAAAGAAGCCGAGATATTAAAAAAAGAACAGACAAAAACACGTCTTTCAAAATTAAAACTCCATTTACAAAAAACGCTCACCTCCAAAATTAAACAAAATTTCACTGTATCGTCCTTATAGCACACAGATTGCATTTGAAAAAAAAATTGCCTCCCCCAAACAGTCTTTGAAAAAAATTTTATTCGACTATTATAACAATTTTAATTAGTTTAGGACCAAATTTCACAAAATATAGGGGACTAAAATTTTAGATTCTTCCCTCATTATAAATATAACCAATAAAAAGCATGGAGGTTGTGCTACGTACTTGTTTAAATAAGTGATTATTTTTCAAAAAATAATCGGTTATTTTTCACCTAGCTTTATTGCTGTGCAATACACACCGGGTCATCAATTTTGATAGATTGAATTGAGAAAATGTTCTATAAATGTTTAAGGTGGGCGGTTCGGTGAATGTAATTCCAGAATTTGTCCTACATCCCTGAATCGATTCAAAAAATTTTTTGATGGGCTTTTAGAGACAACTTTGTATAATGGTACTAGACTATTTAAAATTAAAAAAGGAAAAAAAAAATTTCTCGTGCGAAAGTCAAAAAAAATTTTTTTGTTGATTTCAATAGTCTGGTACCATTCTATCAAGTTTTCTCTAAAAGCCTATCAAAGAATTTTTTCAATCGGTTGAGGAATATAGGAGAAATTTCCAACTACGAAATCATTTTCTTAAGCACGGCACCGCCACCCTTAAGATGCATAAATATATCAAACAGTCTAACTCAACAAGTCTAACTGAAGTACGTGAAGGAAAAAATCTGAAAGCTGAAGGTGTCAACGTAATTTTGGAGAGAGAATTTATTTTTTGTCGAAAAGACAGTGCTGTGTTCTGTCATGAATCCTTTTTAACATCTATAGTGAATACATGATGCGACGTGTGCTGGGGACTCTCAGGGAGGGGTAGCTAGAGGCGGAACCAAGATTTCTAACTTGAGATTTGCAAATTATACCACCCCAGTTGCAGCAAACGAGAATGAGCTCATTCATCTGCTGACAGTCCTCATAAAATAAACTTTGATTATGATTTAAGTGTCAATTACAATAAAACGAAAATTATGATTGTAAATCGAGCAAATGTTGACCTTAACAGGTGTGGTGAGGAGGATTAGCAACTGGAGGGTTCTTCTGGAGGAAACATTGAGTGATCATCGATATATAGAATACGAAGTGAGACGGAAACACTGGTAATACGGGGAGAGGCTGGAAGTTAGGCCGATTAGACAGGTATCTTCAAGAGAACCCTCGAAGAGCAGGTGATAGGTGGTAATACCGCAACAGGGCCGTTATTAGAGCTTGCTATCAAGCAATGCCGAGGAGGACACTCAAGGCCAAACGGCTTATTATATTGGTGCACCGAGGAAATCTTCGAACTCAGGGAGGAGCGTGTTAAGGCCAGAAGGAGATACATTAGGGGAAACAGGACACCAGAAGTGCAAGAGGAAAATGCGGCCGTACAACATTACCGCAAGGCAAAGAAGAGATTAAGAGACGCAAACAAGAAGTCAATAAATGACAAATGGAGACAGCTGTGCCAAGACATAGATAAAGACGTATGAGGGGATGGGTTCAAGATTGCGACGAGGCGTATGAAAGAACCCCCCACCCACCCACCGAGTATACCAGCAGAAAAAATGGTGGAAATTGTGAATGCCCTATTCTTAGAAAGGGACGAAATAATATGGAGATGGGAGAGTTCCCCGTTTTACCGAGGAGGAATTTTTACTCCTCTCAAAGCTGGACTAATACAGTCTTTATTTTAATTGAAATATTCCATAACCATGAACAGGTCTACATATGGCAAATTTCACGCAACCCTCAACGGCAGACACAACATTTTTAGGTTAACCTTGGGCTAACAGGGATAACCCCCAATTTGAAGCTAGATTTAATTTATCTCTGTCTTTAACCCGACCAAAATAAACGCTTTATCTTGAAGTTAGCGTTTAACCCTGAGGTAAATTAACCTAAACCGGCACTCCATGGAAAAATAGATACTTTCAGGACCAGTTTATCAATGCAGAATCAAATTTACGTGTTAGCTAGCCTCAGGACGGATTTGTTAAACAGCAATATTAGACAACTTTTTTACCTATTTACCTATCGGATGGAAATTCGAATCAATGGCCGGTACTAAAATAAATATTACAACAAAACTTCTAATTGAAGCAAAAAATAACTTGACTTTTCACCTGTCCACAACAAACAGAAATAGAACTGTCAACAACAAATAGAAAATTTGTAGGTTAACCTCTGGCTAACAGGCACACCACACCTTGAAGCTCGGGCTAAATTGTCTCTAACTTTAGCTCGGGGTTACTTTTAACTCAAACAAACAAAACACTTTCTCCTGGAGTTAGCGTTTAAGCAAACTAATCCAACCCTGTATTGATAAACCGGCCCTAAATTCTTTCAGTGTACCTTTAAATTGGTTAGGTCTCTTATAATATTAACAAAATAGAAAATTCGATTCGGTCTAGTGGAAGTTTATAGAAAATGTATTGAAAAATAGCATAACCCGCCGTATTAAAATTAATTTGAAACTGTATTTATTACAAATGCAGCTCAACATATTTTCAAGAAATAGGACCATAATGAACTGAAAATGAGCCCCTGAGATTAAGTCACAGCAAGGAGCTCTTTCATGTACTACGCAAAAAGATCTTTTTTACAGCCATGTAAGTGACAAGGACCGCCCTCGTGATTGAAAACAAAGGTATATTTTTTTGCAAACCGCTTAGTCCTTGGTTTGTCGACATGAGGAAGTTAAAGATTTATTTAATACTATATTAGCATATTTGAAAGTTAACATTTTAAAATGGCTACAATTAAGTTATCTGACGATATGATAAGCACAGATTTGATGTCTGCATTCGTTGATTCATCTCAATAATAACAAAATCGTGAATCGAGGGAGGGCCCGAAGTTACACAATACTGAATTGAATGACCAAGAACATTATATTATAACCTTGTAGCCTTGACACTCATTAAACGAGATAAAATCTCTAATTTACAAGGAAAATTCATTAATGCCGATACTGTTTTATAACGCTAACAAGCCAGCAATCCCAATTGTTGATTATGGTTGCGTAACGAGTTGCATTCTTAACTGTTTTCGCGATGAAGAGATATTGATGCAATTTTTTAAAGGTAAATGAGAGGCCGATTCGCCTCCAATATCTTGAACCATAAATATAAATAAATTCGTTAATTTTTACGAAAAATAAATGCAATTAATCAATATTACTCCAGCCAATACGTGTATTTGAAAAAACATTAAATATAAAAGAAAATTTTTTCAGTATTATAAGGGAGAGGATCCTCATTAAGAATCCAAGTTTTCGACCTTGGAAGCCGATGGCTACTTTAACTGCCATCGGGGTGCCAAAGGCAGTTTTTCGGAATAACTCATTTTCTGTTGACCCTACTGAAAAAATGTGAATTTTGTAGAGGACAAAATTCTCGAGAACTTTTCTAAAAAGAACTATTTCTTGAAGGACTAATGGTTTAAAAATTATACCATTGCTAAAGTTTAACAATGTCTTTTATTCGGGAAAATGTTTTGTCCATTCCAAATATTTCACTAGAGCCGATGTCAATTAATTATACTATCTATTATCTTATTGATGTTTCATTAATTGTTCCCCCACAGTTCAACTTTTTTCTTACTTCCCTTTAAAAATGTTCACACCATCTTGCTGTAGAGTTATTGGTGCGTTTATTTTCTAACGTGGTATTCCCAGTAAGCTTAGTCTGCAACAAAAATAGCAGGTGCTATTCAATTTGGATTCGTTTACTTCAGTTCGATGGTCCAGATTCGTTAATATTTAATACCTCTTCGTCTGATTCCGAGAACTGAATGTCACTGTTATCTTCACTTGATAATGACTCCTCGATTTCATCTTGAGATAAATTCTCGGCTTCGTTTAATGAATCCTCGATTCTCAGCGAGTACCATCCACGTATTCTTCGTCTCTTCCAATGGGAATGTCCGGTGTGTTATAACACGTTTGTCCGCTGTAGTTGCAGATAGCAAAGCATATCGAACCCACTATTCTGTAGCTACAAACGCCAGATCTCGTCTTGCAGTTGGAGCTGAATCTTTTGTATTTTTGACTGGATTAAGTACATCCTTGGTTCTTTGCCAACCTCATGTCTCTGGGAATCCGTTCACATCGTACCAATGCTGCACTTGACGGAGGTCAACAGGGAATGGTGCCATGCTTCTTTTGTCGTGAGTGTAGCAAGACTTAGCTTGGTTTTGATTGAGGATTTAACAAAACACTGATAACAAAGTTCAAGATTTCTTTCCCTGTCACCTTTCAGGATCCATGTTTTGTTGGTTGTATGATTTAATTGACGTATTAATTATGGGTTTTGTTGAGATTGACAATAAACTTGATTTTTCCCATGACAGAGATCGCAGCCACTGAATGCGCGAAGAAAAACAAAATTGTTTGCTGTTTTTCATGCCGAAAACTTCGCAGAGAATAAAATTTCTCGGCCACTTTTCCTTTTTCAAAAAATCTCGCCAATCTTGTCAATATCACCAAAAGATCTCTGTCTTTACCCACCACTACTACAGACTCATAGGTTGAGGATATTTCGATAGCTGTTTTAATAATTAAATCATCGGTATCTTCGAACACTTCGCCTGCTGTAAAATTGGATTAATTAAAGAGTGACCCCAAAAACGGGTGTTTTTCTAGCCCGTTTGGGGTCCGTAAAAAAAATTGGAGTTGAGCATAAGAAAGGTTTCAACGATATAGAGGGTCAAAGTGTTCAAAATCGACTCACAGAGAACAGTGAGTGAAGATGATAATTCAGTGACAAATAATACATCATTGACAATTCAGAAACAATAACTGAAATACGAATTAAAAACTAATCTAAAGCAAAAAAGCAGAAAATCGAAAAACAATAAAAAAAAAATTAAAAACATAAAAAATACAAAAAAACTTGAAAATCCTCTTTGTAGATTAGTAACGTGACGTTGTAAAGGAGCTGAAGTATTATTATTATTATATATTATTATCGTTGTTATTATTATCCTCATTATGTTTTACAATAATAATAATAATACAACCAGATCTAATCTATTGACCCTCTACAGGGTGTCCCACATAAAACTCCCGGCGCCATTTTCTCGATAATCAAAAGCGATATTTGAATTATGTAAAAGGTATCCAGTAGAATATATAAATGACTTCAGTTTTGAGGAAAAATGGTTATTTTAGACAATGAGGTATAGATGGCGTTGCCATGCAAAAAATTGTTCGATCCTAAGAACGATGAAATAAGGTGCATGAGATGGAGGACTATATTCTAAGCAACTTTTTTAATATGAAAAATTTTTGGTTTTTGAGATATTTGAACTACGATGTAATTTTTCAACTAGCAAAAATCGCATTATTTTCATGTGTCTACAATTTACAGTATAAAATTTAGTCGAACATACAACATGAATATGAGACAAAAATTAGACAAAGTACAATAAAAAGAAATGTCAACATCTTTAATTTCCAAATGGCAGTTGCGGGGCCACCTTTGTTTTACTTGAAAAAAAAAGTTATTTTGTGTTTTGAAATAAATATTTCATTACCATCTAAATCAGCCTGATTCACTATGAAAAATGTCCTAAAGGACTTATCGTCTAAAATGTATGTTAAAAAAGTTATGACGATTTTTATATTTAAAGAAATTATATTGAACTTCAAATATCTCGAGAACCAGTGATTTTTCGAAAATTGTTCGTATCGTAAAAGTTGCTCAGAATGTAATGTCCCATCACTTGCACCTCATTTCAACTTTCCTAGGATCAAATAATTTCTTTGCGTCATCTGTACCTCAATTTGTAAAATGACCATTTTTACTCAGAACTGATATCATTTATATATTCTAGTGAACACCTTTTACAGTATTCAAATATTTATCGAGAAAATGGCACCGGAAATTTTAAGTGGGACACCCTGTATATCTCTGAAACCTTGCTTATGCTCAACCTCATATTTTTGTGTGATTAATGTCTTATTATAAGGTACCATTTGGACCACAAATCAATCGAAAATTTGCGGTCCCCCAAACGGACTATTTTTAGGGTCGCTCTTTATTTTGGCAAATAGGATAAAATCATTAAATTTTCGAGAAACTATAAGTTTTAAAGTATTTCCTATAATTTAATGTTTCTTCGGGGATTACAAACCGGCAGATTGACTGGAGTACATGCTAGAGGGAGTAAAAATTTAAAATGTTGAAGATTTGGGAATAAGTTAATTAAAACAGCGATTGACGGAAAGGCTCCTAAATTAAATTCTATATAGAAAATACACCTGAAATAATCACTGTCATACTGCCGAATTTAAAAATTAATTTAAAAACACAGATGAATAATCTAATATACAGGGTGCCAGTGGCTAGTGGCTCCCCCCTATATTTCCTTTATTTGTTAACTTATCCATTTGAAATTTAGGACGCACAAACTACCTGTAAAAATGGATTTTTGGACATAAAAAACGGTATGAGACCATTTCCGGTTTACCCGGAAATGACCACAACTTTCGATTTTTAAATAGAACACCCTGTATATTTTTACATATTTGATTTCAAGACAACATTCTGCGTATACCCTGAGATTTTTGCGAGTTTTTGAGTCGATGTTCAGTTTTTTAAGCATTTTAAAACATTCGTCTAGAGTGTTTTGGAATACCAAAATTTATTCTACGGCAGGTAAAATCCAAGGAAAAAATATAATTTTTCGTTTTATTTCATTAATAAGTCTTTACGAAGCCTCCAAAATTGAACAAATTTTTTTCAAATGGGAAGGTGGTGGCTCATACTGCTCAATAAATTATAGATTTTGTTTTCTGAATTCATTAATATTCATCTCAAATCTATGCTATTTGTTTTTCTAATTTACTGAATTTATTTAAAAATAAAAAATCACTTTCAATATAATTTTTCTTGAACTATAACGTAGTTGCCTTTGCAAAAATCATATGTCTAATAATGAAATGTGAAGAACTACCTTTTTTTACTTCTAACCTGAGAAATCACCATTATTTACTCCATTCCTCTAATGAGAAGTAGTATTTCTCTCCCTAGGTAAAAAATTATAATAAAAAACCACCTAGGTAAATAATGAAAAATTTTCTGTATTTTTAATGAAATAGAAACTTGTTAACTTAATTCCAAGCAAAAACAAATAAACTCGGAAATTCAACACTGGTAAGATTATTAACTATAGTTAATTGTACAGTTATGGCAAATCGTATGTATTCCTGCATTTCCTGTATTAATAGATCTAACATTTGTAATAGGTATATTTACTTCTGTATTATGAATAGTTTAGATAGCGTCCATTTTCTGGAAGATGACATTTTAAAATTATATTTCATTGGTTTTATTGTGTCAGTTTGACAACAACTCCCAGACTACTTGATATTTCGAAATATTTCAAAATAAATGTGAAATGATTAATATCAAAATCTAATCAAATCAAATACGGTAATATATCAATGTTAGTAATAAAAAAAATTCTATATATACTTCGGTTGAGAAGGCCATTATAGAGCTCGCACTACGCGCCTCAGGATATAAAAGCGCTTGGTAAATAATAGCTCACTTCTCAACCTAGGTATATAATATACTATTTTGTGAATAATAGCCTTTTGGTTCTCTTTTTTGTTTCTTAATAAGGTATAAGTGCTAGTGCAAATATGAGGATCTATAAAAACTATTTTGAAAGTGATTTTTTATTTTTAAATAAATTCAATAAAATAGAAAAACAAATAGCATAGATTTGAAATGGATATCAATGAATTCAGAAAAAAATCTATAATTTAATCTGAAACTTCGATTAGGATTGATTTTTACTTATGCGCTCTAAACTACTGCCCCTCTGTTCGGACGCTGTTAGCGTGAAATAGGTGGGGATAAGCTACAAGGTTAGTAGGACATTTTTTATGCAGAATTCAACGACAAATTTTTTATTTCCTATACTTTTTTCTCTTCCATTGAACGGTTTAGAAGATACAAGTGAAAAACCAACTTTAAGTCCCAATTAGACGTGGTTTTTGACAAAAAAAAGGGACGTTCCACCCCCAAATTGGGGGAGAATTTTTCGGGTATCTATTTCTAACCCTATCTAGAGTACGCATATCAAATATTATTACTTTATAAATTATTTCTCCTATTCAGTGTTTTTTAATCTAATTTGCGTAACCCCAAAACTCTTAAGTGGCCAACAAGATAGTATGGTTTAAAGCTAAATACTTGTTGAATCCTTATAGACAAAATAATTTAGAAATAAAATTTTGGTTGGTACAATCACAAAGAATAAGACAAAATATCTTCATTAGAGTCCACCTCGATGAAAATTATCAAAATTATCAAAGCTGCTTGGACATGTAGAAGAAAATCTCAAAGAAACATCTCAAATAAGAAAAGATTTACTAATAAATATATAAATAATTAAATTTAATTAAATGTAACGGCATGATTAGGATAGCTTTTGATACAAGTTTTAAAAAAGCAAAAAACTATTTCGTTTGATTTTTACGTTAGATACAAAAACTTAAAAGTTATTTTAGTGTTTTGTTATTATAGTGGAGATTCTTATGTTAATTTGCACACTTTTAAAAAATAGTAATATTGTAATATTTTTTGAAAAATTTCTAGTTTTCATATTTATTTATTCTAAATCTTAAATCCTACTAAAGCCATTTTGTATTTCAAAGTATGTATTTAAAAGCATACGTAGATTCGTCTTAATGAATCAATGTCTAATTAAATTAAAATGGACAATATTATAAAGAATTGCAAATTAATTAGTAATTATCTATAGAATCCATCTAATTTGATTTCGTAAAGAGACAATAGAGAGGCAGATACTTTGTTTTAATGCAATTTTCAACAGTGATTGTCACGGGGAATTCGTGCATATTCATTAAAGTGTTTCATTAGGACTGCCGCAGCGTGTTTCGAAATTTCTCTAAAACGTGCCCAAATTAATTATCCAGAACAAGTAATAATTTGCCGGTCACATTTTACCAGAAAAACCTTTTACTGAAAAAGCATTATTTGCAATCGTACCTTCCCTATTTCCTGATATAAAACCCGTTTTGTTCCATGCAATCTTAAATTTGTAATTTAAATATTATGTTCAATGCATTTAAAGGATAAGTAATGGTAAAGTGGAATAATTATTAATTAATTAATTAATCTATACATAAAAGAATACTCTGACTGACTGATCTATCAACGCACAGCTCAAACCGCTGGGTCTAGAAAATTCAAATTTCGCATAGAGATTCCTCAAATGACGTAGACAACCACTAAGAAGGGATTTTTCGAAATTCGATCCCCAAGAGAGCGAAAATGAGGGTTGAAATTTTAGGCTTTTTTGGAAACGGTAAAATCTATATGCGTGAAATCTGGCAGAAATATTTTTTGTTGAAATTAAATTAATTCAATTAAGACGGAATTTCGATTTTCACTTTTTGAAATGTTGAAATCTCTGAAATCGCGTAAGTCAGAAACGTGATATATTCTAGAGATGAACTCTTCTGAGGAAATAGGGAGACGTATTCGACAGTTTTCAAAGAGATCCCCGAACTGGTGAACAAGGAAAGGGATATTTTTAAGCATGAAATTTGTCACATACCCGCCCAGGTGCTCTATTGTCTATTAAAATAATTATTTTTTCGTTTAACTTGCTCTAACATAAAAATAGAGTAACGAATTGTTATCAAATTGCGATGGGCAGTGGGTTTCCCCGAGTACTATGGATGCACAGTGGGTTTCCTTAAGTACAATGCTTGCGCAGTGGGTTTCCCCAAGTACAATGGATGCGCAGTGGGTTTCCTTCAATGCAATGGATGTGCAGTGGGTTTCCTCAAGTGCAATGGATGCGCTGTGGGTTTCCCCGCGTACCATGGATGCGCAGTGGGTTCCCTGGAGTGTACTTCCTGAGTACTATAGGAGTATTCAGTGTGTATGTAGTACTTATTTATAGGCATAAGTTAGTATGTCAATGTTCTTAGTTCCACGCGGACGAAGTCTTCCACACGAATGAAGTCGGGGACATCAGCTAGTACTTTATAAATTTTTAAGAATAACTAGCTCTCTATGTGCCTGACTTCACCTAAATTTCATTCAAGCTAGTCAAAAACATCACCGAGTCCTTGCAGATGGCGCTACTAGTATACCAGCGACGGCGACGAAGCGCGTCTCATATTTTTTAACATTAAAATAATAAAAATAATCTTTAATTATTAAAATTTCAAATAAGAATTTGTCTCCATTGCTCAACTCAAATAATGAATTGAATGGCTGTAAATCATCCATTCACATTTTTCCCGAGTAAAATGTGAAGAATGTGAAGAATCGGTCTTTACATTTATATAGAAACAAGTTCTCGGGTAGTTCAAATTAATTCATTAAAAAACACTCAGAGACGTTAACTTCATATTCAAAGTGACATCTCTTGTGACATCTGTGTATAATCATTTGAGTTTCATAATATTTATCGCAGTAATGGAAGGTTATGTTTTTGCTATGAACACTTCTTTTTAGAAGAGCGCTCACCAGCTGATGACATTAGCAAATTCCAAGGCTGATTCTATTGCAGTTCTTTTTTTACTTTTTCGTTCGAGGTGAGAATGAAGACGCGATAAATTATTTCTTATCTGTAGAAATTTATCAAAAATAAGAAATGTTTTCAGAAATCTTAAAATTTATTTTGCCACATATTACCGGTTTAATATGCATTACCCCAAGGCACTTTATTCCACCCTGGAATTTCTGCAAAGGTACTCAAAATTCACCCAGACCAAGACACAAAAAGCTCAACTTTTAGTACTTCAAAAAATAGTATCACAGACCTAATGAAATGGTTAGCTGAATTATCAAATTGAAGTATGCAGTGATGGCAGTATAATTCTTGTTCTTTCTAAGATGAGAGAGAATAATAGGATATTATAGAATAATTAAACAAAAAAATTAAATTTATCTTGTTCCAGATATTCTTGACGTACCTAACGGATTTTATTATTTATTAATTTTTTTAATTTGTGTTTTATTTTGTAATTTGATTAAAAAATGTCGAAAATACATTCTACTACTTTAATTTTTGGGTGGTATAATATATAATTACTAGACAAATTTTGGACTCTGGTGAAATCTGAAACAGAATGATTAGTAATACTCCTTCCTATACTTTTTCGCTCTCGGCATAATTTCGACCGAACAAAGTTGTCCATTATTAAGAGGCACACTGACTACAACTGCAAATAAATTTCTTATTATCTTTTGATAATATCAGCATTGTTGTCAAATACCATTCGAATGTGAAAAGTGTCGTTTTAGTTAGTGCTACTATTATTTCTTTAAAATTACTGGGGAAATTTATTTCCTGCGTACAAAAAGTAATTTTGAAAATTTCCCAGTAAAATTCATTCTTGTACAAGAATTACTAGGTAAAAAAAACACCATTTAGGTAATTTTCACTTGTATTAATCAATTACATTTGATGTAAATTAATAAAGTAATATTCAGTAATAATAGGTAATTTTACACATTCATATTATAAAATTATGTATAATTACAGAGGGTGCTGAACATTAAGGTCCCATCCCAATTGTTGCTAATAAAATCGCCATATATCCATACCTGAATAATTTTTATCAGTGAAGGAATGCAATGTTTTACTTTAATTACTGTTTAGTTTATCGTTTCAATATCTTATAAAAAAGGAAATACAAAATGTACAAACATTTCTACATTTGCGATTTAAACAATTCCAATGCGTATTCAATGCAAACAATAAACTCCACTTCTGTTTATTCAGAAGTTATTCAAGATGTCTAAATGTTTGAAATGAACGATAAAATGTTATCAGACATCTCTTTGGCTTAATTTAGTTCTAATGATACACTTTTTACACTATAGTTGATAGAGAAAAGTAACGAAAAAGGCGTTATTGGAACGTCCACTATCTATATCTGTTACCAATTAGAAGGTACAAAACCAGATCAGAAAATCTTTTCTATCCCAAAAAGGCATTTTGTAGCTTTCTTCTTTATTCGACTTGACTTTTATAAATATATATGGCCACAATGACGACCAATGTGTTTATTCTAACAGAATGAGATTGTGTGGTTTCGCAGACATATAAGGTTCAGTTCGTTGCATTAAATGTAAATCAACAACAACTAGTTACAATTTAACTGGTAAAAATTTGAATTAAAAAGTATAATCTGATATAATATATTGAAATCATATCGTTAAAAACCAGCAAAAGGCACAATCGGTAATTCGTGACATTTTAAATTATAATACATACGAGAGTGAAGTGAAATACTGCATTGAACGGGCAAGGAAACTGAACAAAATGGGATATAAAATGTTCCAATAAAGTCACGGTAGTGCTTAAGCAAACATTTATATGCATTAAAATGGTCAAGTGATGTATTATTTACTTAGGGAATTAGTGCTAAATTAACAATTTTCTAATTCATGGAGAACTGTTACAGTAAAAAAGCACGTTATTTGGGATACGGTTGATAAAGCACGGAATTGGCTGAAATTTTTTTCATAGGTTCCTAATATTAAATACTAAATACAATTCAAATTTTGCTGCTATTACATAGAGAACTATAAGAAAATTAGGAAAAATTTATTAACTCAAAAAAAGTGGTTCTAAGATTTCTTTGGCTTAAAGAAATATAAAATTTATTAGAAAAATATTAAAATTTAAAAAAAAATGAATGAAAATTGAAAATTTTATGGACAACATTCATTAAAAGTTAAAAACGTTGAATTAAATACAAAATAATTCATCTTGTTCAATTAGGACAGTAGGTGCACAGTTAGTACGTCTTTAAAAAATTTTAGCAAATTTTATTTTTCATTTATTAAAAAACGCTGATGTGGCACAGCCAGTAAATGTATGTATAAAAAGGACATGTTGTTTACAGAACGGCACTTTATCTAGGCTTGCAGAAGAATACACTTTTCAAGCGACTTTCCCTTTGATGGTTTCGGGAAATAAATTTCTCTTTCATATGATGTTGAAGCAATTAAAAGAACTAAAAGAAATATTTTTTACAATTCTGGTTTAAAGGAATTATATTTTCCGATAACTGAATATTGTTAGATATACATTTTTTTAAGAATTGTTCTAGCGTATCTAAAGTACTCATGATAGAAAAAATGTGACTTAGGTCTCCAATGGAGACACCATCACCCTACTAGTCTGCTAAAAAAGGGGGATCACGTAGGAATCTAAATATATTGAATGGCTTTGAATGAAACCTTTTATACCGTCTCTGCTTTTGCTCAAATATAAAAGTTAAGAAAGTAAAAGTGTGTAAATAACATCTTTAAATAATACAAGAATAACAGTTTTTTATTAAGCCAAATTCCTTATTATTTCATTCTCATTAGAATTAGTTTTTTTAATTTTCTGGCCATCTCGCACAGTTAAAGGCTACATCAGTAAAACTGCTTGTTACATTTGAAAATCATTGGGAAACCCATACGCATGGTTGACTTCAAATTTTAATTTTTTTTTCAGCAACGAATTACATGAAAAACTACTACTATACTATTAAAAAATATGAAAAAACTGCACGATCTACGGTTACGCCTGGAACGCAAATAACTGCAGCATTGTTTTTTTTATAAAAGAAGTATATGATTTTAAAGGAAACTTTCTCACCTTTCTGATTGTGTAATTTTTACGTATTTTTAAAATTTGCAATTCCGATTGAAGTTCCACTTCTCGCAGTCAGTGGTGTGAACTTTTCAAAAATTCGATGATATTGGAAATACATTTAAAAAAAAATATATAGTACGATGCACTATTTTTAAAAAAACTGAACAAATGTATGTTTTTTTCTAGAAAATATTTAACAAATAGTATTTTTCAAAGTAAAATTTCTTTATGTTATAACCGCGATAAAAAATCGAAATAATTTGAACATAAAGTACTGTTATATATTTACTCAAAAAAAAACAGTAACTAAAAATAATAATAATAATTTAGAGCTCAGAAATCATCATCATTCATCATTATCTTGGCGCTACAGCTCTTGTAGGGCCATGACCTTCTTAAGCTACTTTCGCCATTCTGTCCTGTTTTATGACTGGTTTTTCCAATTTGGGGCACCTATGTTCCTGGCATCTATCAACACCCATCAGTCCACCCACGCTTAGGTTTGCTCTGTTTTCTACTTCCCACCGGTTCAGCAGTAAAAACCCGTTTTATCAAATCATTTTCTTGGTCACACGCCACGTGTCCTGCCTATCGTAGATGGGTGAGTTTTATTTAGTCACTATATCTTTCTCATTGAAATTATTTCTATACATATTATACAACTCATAATTGTATCTGCATCTCCACACCCCGTTCCCATAAATCTTACGAAGTACTTTTCTTTCGAAAATGTGCAACGAGGATACGTCGGCTTTAGTCAGAGTACATGCTTCCGATCCATATGTAACGACGAGTATTATGAGTATCTTACAGAGCCTTATTTTAGTTGATCGTGTTATGCTCTTATTTGAAAGATACTTTGCGAGGCTGTAATAAGTTTTATTGGCCGTTATTATCCGCCTTTTTATTTATTCAGATATAACGTTATTAGGGTTAACCAGTGTGCCTAAGTAGACAAATTCCTTGACCGTTACAAAGTTTTCTCTTCGGTAGAAAGATTCTCCTCGACATTTCCTGCTCTGAAGCGTGAAGTTGTGGGCATAAATTTTGTTTCGTTCTGATTTATCCGCAGGCCCATCCTCTCTGCCGTTCCTGTTAAATCTGAGATGGTTTCCTATGCCTTTCGTCTGGTTCTGGTTATTATATCGACATCATCTGCATATGCTAATGTCCTAACCGACCTATTAAAGATTGTCCATCTACCATCTAGATTTGCGTCACGGCTATATTAAAACGTTGACACGCCAGCGCATCCCATTGTCTTAATCCTTTATGCAATTCAAACGATGTCATTTTGTACTTTTACTGCCGATGAGATCTTTACCATGGTCATTTTTACTAGGCATATCAGTTTTTTTGGTATCTCAAATTAATTCTTTGCTTGGTAGAGATTCGGTCTTATGATTTTGTTATAGGCTGCTTCGTAGTCGATAAAGAGGTGGTACAATTCGATGTTAAATTCTTGGGCCTTTTCGAGGATTTGTCTAAACAGAAAATCTGATTCATGGTTGAACGGTCAGATCTGAACCCTGCTTGGTATTTTTCAAGATGTGCCTCCGTACATGGTTTTAATCTCTCGCATAGAATATTTGACAGGATCTCAGAGGCAGTGATGAGGAGTGTTACCCCCCCCCCCCCTGTAGTTTTCACAGTCCAGCTGATTTCTTTTTTTATGTAAGGAACATATAATACCTCTGTTTTATTCTTCTGGCATGTCTTCTTCAAGTCAGACTTTACAGATTATCTTATGCATAGCGTCTACGATAGTTTGTCCACCATGCTTAAATAGTTAGTTCTGCTGGGATGCCATCACTGCCTGGAGATTTATTGCTTTTAATTTTGCTGGAGCACTTTCGACTTCTTCTACCGTTGGTGTTTCTATGGAGTCATCGTTTAAAAATTGCAGTTCCATGCTGTTGCTAGGATCACGCCCAGTAACTTCCTGAAGTGTTCTATTCATCTGTTTAAAATGTCCTCATTATTCATCAGTAGATTTCCGTCTTTATATTTACATATGTTTGTCTTAGGTTTAAATTCCTTATATTATTTACTAGACGAAAGAATTTTCTGGTTTCATTGCAATTCTTAAAACTTTCTAGCTGTTCTAGAAGATTGTTTTCAGCTTCACGAATCAACAGCAATTATATTTTTCATATTATTTTCTTAAAAATCCTCAATCCTTATAAAGAACGATGTAGTTGAGACTAATGGTATGTATTTTTATGCTCAATTGACATTTATTGATACTTCAATATTTAAACAATATTATGGAGAAAAAAAATAGTTAATAATTAATTGACCAATTTAAAATGGATTTTTAAAATTTTTCACTTAACAATGTCTTTTAATGCAAAGTAAAAAAAGTCACATATATTATTTTATTGATAAACTGTTTACCAATATCTAAGATCACGTTTTCAATTATCTTTGTCGATGGACTGTTTGGACAGAAAGTTTGATTTTGTAGAAGGTAAGAGTACAGAAGATGCAATTTTGGAGGTAACGAAAACTATATTTTCAACTCATTTGAAAATAATAAGAAAAAAAGTGCTATATTTTTAGACTTAAAGCATTTGACTCTGTCACATATTATAGTAAATCTCTAAATAGGTAAGCATTTAAGAGGCATCGCTAACCGTTTATTTACAAGTTACCTTATTATGAGAACACAGTCTGTAAATGTTAATAGATCATTCAGCAGATTTGACGTAGTCACATTTGGAATACCACAAGGGACCGTATTAAAACCCATTCTATTTAACATTTATTTAAATGAATTATTACAAATAAATATTTTCGCAAAGGTCCAAGCATATGCCGTTTTGCTAGTAGAAGACGTGGGAGATAACTATCACTAAAAGTCATATAAAATTTGCAAACATTCTCTAATGGCTCTGCGAAAATATTCTATTACTATTATTATTAGTAAACATAACAAAATCAAAATGTGTGTGTTTTAGTATACAGGGTGTTTCAGGTATACAGTCATTAATTTTTAGGGTGTATGTCAAAAAATATTTTAAGAAATGGGTCCGGAAATCTATATTAAGGGAACTAGGGTCTTCTGAAGTAAACCAAGAAAAAAATAACCAGATATCAACAATTTAAAAAAATAAAGATCAGTTGCGGAATAAGAAGCAAACCTTAGGTATAGGTTGATAATAAATTTTTTCAAATTACATGAGAGAGCAAGACATCTTTATTTCACGTTTTAGAAGCCTAGGGACGCATACGTTACCTTAGGTTCATATTTCTCGAAAACGGTTGGTTCTACGGCGTTACAATAAGATAAGCTTTCTTCTGTAATTTTGACCAAGGAATCATATTCTGATAAGATAATCACAAAAATACACATAAAAAAAATCGAGGGGAGAAGGAAGATCCCCTTCCCATTTTATGCTCCCACGATTGAATTTATTCTTGACGGATAACATGAAATATTTACCTTTACTGATATCAGATTACGTTCAAAAACTGGTTAATATAGTTAAAAGGGTTCTTGAGATATTAAATAAAATCCCAAATTTGCATGCCCACTTCAGAAGGCCTTAGCTCCATTAATAAGAATTTTCGGACCCATGTTTATAGGAATTTTTAAACATATTTTTTGACATAGAATCTCCCCTAAAAATTAATTACTACAAACCTGAATATGACAGAAATCTGCCTAATAATCAAATTTTAAAATTTTACAATTTATCTGCTTACCTTTACCCCCATATTTTCTAAAAATATGATATTTTCAGGCCAAAAACTTTAAAAAAACGCCGGAGGATCCTTCATAAAAGGAATCCTTTGCTGTCGGCTCCAGCGTTCAAAGAAAATGTTCAAGTGTTTTTTATACTTCGTTGTTTAGCCGTAAGCATGTAATCAAACAGTGTTGAAAATGTGCTGGATTTATCTAGTTTTAAAGTTAATTCATAGTAAAAATAATAACATGGTGCAGTGATGAATTAAGTGTTTATTGAAATAAAATTAACCGCTATTAATTTAATTACTACAGTGGTTAAAGAAATTTTCCATAATAAATAAAAAAAATGGTAACTTTTTAATCTCATCGTTAAAATACATTTTTTTGCAGACAGTAAATAACTGAGATCAGTGACAATTTTTCAACAAAGATATAAGAAGCTTCAAGAAACCCACCTGAACGGCCTACTTTTTCTAATAAAACCTATAGAATAATTGTGGTTTGTGAAAAATTGCTAAGATGGCAATGAGTAAATTAATAGTAAACGTCAGTTAGTCTTTTCATTTCAAAACTGATTAAACAAGGTAAAAGTAAAACTGTTTTATTATTTTTAAATGACAGTCTTGCAACACTGTAAAACGTCTGTTATTGATACAAGTGAGTGCGATAACCTTATGTCTCTTCTGTTTTCGCTTTATAATTGTACTGTCTAAACTGAAAACGTTACCTATTTCTAATTAATTTTAAATCAAAAGATGTTGAGTTAGACAAAAAATTTATAAGGATTTTTTTACTTCTTTTGGGCCAATAGTCATTCTGCAAAATATTTGTACGTATACAGTAGGCGCCTTGTATAACAACATAAACTTGTTCACACACAAAAAAAACTGTGTGTATGATGGAAAATATAATTGTTTCTATATATATCTTGTCATATGATTGATTTATGTGATAATTGCTATGTAAGGGCTCCTATTTATTTATGAATATGTATTTCATTATTATTATTAACTTTCAAATGACTAAAGAGTATAATCATTCGTTTTTTCTTTTAATTTGATATAAAGCCGTCCTATAGAAACAATTAGCTAATATGGTATATTTTTTATAAGGTTGTATATTAACACACATGCCTTTACTTATAGTCTAGTCCCTAGATTTTAAGCAGAAATTAAATAATTCTTACGTGAACTTTGCGTAGAAGTAGGTTCTTGGTGGTTAAAAGTATAAAGAAAGTTACCAAACGCACAGAGAAATGCCAATTTTGACGTTTGCAAGTTAACTGGCGACCCCATAATATTAAATTTTTATTTTACGCGAAAATGGCTACATGTAGAAAATTTTTGGTAAGAACATTTTTAGTGTAAGTAATTTTCACCGATATGATTTTTTGTATTATGTGTGTTTTAAGAGTTATTTCCAAACAAACTATTATTGTGAATTTGACGCCATTTGTTTCATGTTGCAACCACGGCAACTTTGAAAACTTTTTTTATGTTTTTCTACCGGGTACCAAAACTAACACTTCGCAAAAATTTAATATTTAACTCCTTTCCTAACTTTTGTAATACGTTGTAACTTGTAAGATTTATGAAATCCCCTCAGGTGAACGTTCGTTTGCAAACTGCCCCTATTATACTTTTTAAAAAATATTCTGTTAATTAGTTCATCATGAGGGAACGAACATGAGGTGTTAAATATATACTAAAATTGGTATCAGGGATTATGACGTGTGCGTCACGAAAAGCGTACGGTCTAAGATGATTTGAAGTGAGGGACGAACAGTGTCGGATCAACCAGTTTTGCACTGCGGTTGAAATGAAGGAAGTAAATAAAACCAATCTCTCAAATAGATTTATTTAAAATTAAACATAGTATATACAAAATTAAACAAAATAATTCTCCACTAAAAAATGAAAGTAAATAATGAAAAATAACAAAAAAAAAATAAAGAATTAATATTAATAAATAGTTGTAAATAAATATTTATTATTGAAATAAAAAAGAACAACAATATTCAGTCTTCCTCCCCTTCACTATTATAATCATCACAAAAATCTTCCTCCCCAGAAGTTTCCGCCAGATTTATTATAAGTTTGGGTGTTTCATCATAGCGTACTTCTTTTTCAAAGGCTTGCCTGATTCATTTCTCAGTGTGCTGTATACAGTTTGTCCAGGAGTCGCTCTTTCTAGAGATCATTCCATACTTTTAGCACATTTTCATCGCTATGTCCATTTTCACCAATGTGTCGATCATAATACTGTTTACAGATCCCCCATACCATCTCTATGGGGTTATATTGGCAGTGGTATGGAGGTAATCTTAGTACTTGATGACCGTGTTCATTCAGCAGCTCATCTATAACGTATCGCCTTTGACTTGGGTAGTTTTACTTACAAATTTTTAATAAATCGGTTTTAAAGTCCTCCTTGTTGTATTCGATATTTTTGTTCTTCAGCCACTCTTGCAATTTTGTTTTGGTCCAGGAAACGTTCGGTAATTTATCTGCCAGTGAGCTATGGTATGATGTATTATCCATAACAATTATCGATGGTTCTTCTAACATAGGTATTAATTTTTCCAAAACCCATTTTTCAAATGACTCACTGTTCATAGAATCGTGATAGCCAGCACTTTTTGATTTTGTTGAAAATATTAGGCTAGCATTTTCCACAAAACCATTTCTATTTCCAGCATGTACTATTATAAATCTTTTGCCAGTATTTTCGTGGCCCTTTCTGCAGCTTTTTACATCTTCATCCTGCCATGTTCTTTTGAAAAAATCCATGTTTCGTCCAGATAGACAAATTCAAGAGGACTTTCGCTTTGAAGATTTTTAATATAGTTTCTCAAAAAACTAATACGGTTATGAAGGACGTTACTAAGCTGACAGAGATAACATCGATTATTTTCCATTTTATATTTAAATCCACATGTCTTTAAGAGTCGCCCTAAGCTTGCTTTGGAAATGTCAATTATACCCTTTGCCTTTAGTTCTTCATTCAATATTTGAAATGTCATATGCCTTCCATCCTCCTTCATGCTATAAATCACATTCCTCACTTCTGCCTTGGTACTATCATCCACATCATCACTTTTTTTTTTTCGGCACCTTATGTGTTTGCCCCGGGGTATTTAGAGGCACACTCATTTTTTGTTCATGAATTATTCTAGAAACACTGCTTAAACTGATTTTTAAAGAATCGGCTACCCTTTCTTGGACAGATGTAAGCGGACGTAACGGTCCATTATTTTCTTTTTCCCGTTGAAAATACTCCAAACATTTAATACAAGTTGCCGACTCTGTTTGTTAATAGTGCAACCAGGCATTGCGGTGAGAAATTTATTTTATTTACAATAATAACACAACCACAGTAATTAGACTACTGCGTACAGAATTATTGTCAATTATGAAATAATTTAAAGAATTCAAAGAACAAGCAACACAAAAAGAAAAATCCTATAAACAAAAACTAAATATGATAGAGCAACAGTCACGGCAGAAAAACATAGCTATATTTGGATTTAAAGAACGAAATGGAGAGAACCTGAAAAAGGATGTAGTAGAGTACTTTAATAATTTGTACATTCATTTTTTAAATAATATTAATATAAATAATTTAATTACACTCACGCTTAATTTAATTTAATTTAATTTAATACAACAATATCTAATACACATATAGCTTGAATAATAAAAATAGTCCGTTATTCAAGCGATTATTATTTATCTACCTATTACTTATTTAAAATCTAAAATATTGTCGCACGGCTATGTCGAAAGTAATTGAGAAGACACAAACGTTGTCCCATTATCGATTTGAACCACATGCAAGAATGACAGAGATGAACGTATAATTGTAAATGTTTTATAGAGTGGAAAGTTGTAGGTAGCTTTACAATTACCGCTTGATATGTGTATGAGTGAGAACAAATCTTAAAGCAAGGCGTAGCTCGAACCGTACACACGTCATAAACCCTGATACCGACTCTATATATTTCTTGTCAGAACGTTCATATTTTATGAATCTCACCTCTCCCCGTCATTCATTTTGTGACATTTTTAGTAACCAACACAAAGCGAACGTATTTGTTGAATGACCTCTTACAAACGTTTGTAATCACCAGATATGTTCGGCGTTGCTGAATAATGAATCTATGAAAGCATACAAATCTAATTGTACAAACGCCGTACAGTATCAAATCACCTATTTGCCTGGGAACACTTTCGGAAAATAAAAAAATTCTCCTGGCTTCCGGTTCCATTATTTTTGTAAGGCAGTAGGTTCTACGTGATTATTTTTTTATAAACTAAACATGAGGAATGCCGTACAAAAATATTTTGTCTGAAGAGCGCACTTTCAGATGGAAAATTCAATTTACCAATGTGTGTACTCACCTGTACCGCCCAAAAGTATAGTGCCTAAAGTTCTGGTTTCATATACCAGCATCGTACTGGATATAATTCATGCTGGGTCACTTGACCCCTTAAAAATTATGATGGGCTTGTAGTCTATTAGCGCTGTGTACATTTCGACGGTCTATCATAGTTATATTGTTTTATTACGCGGAGATATTAAAATTGTTTAAACATAGCCTGTGGATTCATATAAGATTTAACGGATAAAAAAAATATAATAGGTGCAACAGCGATTGGTAAAATGTGCTTTGTTACAGGTCGTTAAATGTTTTCTAGTAGTCGACTATTTAAGCAACGTATTTTACAAAAAAACTGCACTTTTTGCGGAGAACACCAAACTTGCCATGCATCATGTCCAGACCCATTGTCAATGTTTAGGAAGAGGAACCAGTTGAAACCTGTCCCCTTAACAAAATGGAGGGCATGTTTCCAAAAATGCTCCCCCCCCCCATGAAATTTGAATTTCTTGAATTGTTTTAATATGATAAACTTGATGTATATATGTTTTTAGGGATGCTGAAAAAAAAAAGGCTCTAAAACGTTCTCAGAAATTGTGAGTTCAAACAGATCATTTTCTTGTTTTTTTTTTTTCATAAAATTGTTGATAACTTGTTTTTTCTAATCAAAGATCTTGTAGACTAACCAATGATTGTCCATCAGACCTGACTTATTCGTAATGGTTGCAACCTCTTGGGACTAACTAGAAGCACGACTGTCTAATATAATTAGACTATTAACTTTATTAAGTTGAGATGAGTTTCTATTTTCCAAGTAATACCGTCCCACTATTAGTAATAGTTGTATTTACCAAAATAAAGGAATTAATCGCTGTGGTAAAAATAAAAAATTCTGTACGCGAACGGAACTAATAAATATTTTACATCTTTTTACCATTAATACTCACTTAAATGGGTCACTCAATTACAACCTGCCAACTGATATTATCCACGGTAAAACTCTCCTTTAACCGAGTTAATATATCATGTTTATAATTTAACTTCAGCGCCCTGTAATTTATTTTCAATTATTCACTTTTTTATTCTAGAGTTTAGACGAATAAAGCATAATAATAATTATTACAAAGTTGGTTTTTTGGTACAATTATCAGCAATAGACAATTTAATTTGACATCTGAATTGATAGCTGATCATGAATTAATCATTAATAGATTATTTCTTGGTTGTATAATGTTGATTTTAGTAACACATAATTTTATAGTCGTTTTTATTACCTACTATACAGTAGAGAAATACAATTAGAAATTGAATTAGAAAGGATAAGCGTCGTTTGCAAGTTCCATACATATAGAGTAGTAGAACATTAAAAAGTATAAAGCAAGATTTTACTATTACTACTATTAAAATTATTATATCAATATTACTATATAGACCAGTCCCCAAAGTCACAAAAAATCATAAATAATTCAGAAAAGAAGTTTCTCACCTTAAATTGGTTCATTAGGTTGTCATTCAGAAATCATTAATTTATCCTACTCAAACGAGGCTAGAAACTCCTAAACGGAAGAAAAGGTACAGAAATATGGTTTTTCGCGATTTCCAGCTCTCCTGTCGAATCTATGACAAAAATGGCTATGTACAAAATTAAAGCTTATAATATTCTTTACTAAAAAGTTGCATACATTTTCATCGCGAGATGCATATTTCTACCAGTAATTAGCGTCTAAATTTGCGCGGTCTACAAGTTTCGTCCATGAAATTACGTTTAATATAAGCTATAATAATCGTTGGTAAAACCAGAAGTTCACAACACTCAAGACGCTTTACCCAGTAGGTAATATCCCTGATTTTCACAAAAAATCACTTTAATTTTAATTAATTCATCGGTCAGCAAAAACAAAACCGCTGCCCGAGAAATCATTACTTCCACATCCAGATTTTCTATCCAAGTCCCTTACAATGAAAAAA
The DNA here is from genome assembly GCA_936432065.2 of Rutpela maculata. NCBI lineage: Eukaryota > Metazoa > Arthropoda > Insecta > Coleoptera > Cerambycidae > Rutpela > Rutpela maculata. Next base: position 66,567,248 of record OW386290.2, on the reverse strand, counting down.
AAATTGTATGTGTAAATAACACAGCCACAAAAAAAATAACTGGAGGACCACACTAGTATATTCAGATTTATTTTTACGCGTTGAATCCGAATCTGAGGTCAAAATTAGTCGATTGGGATTCAAAATAACCTCAAAAAATAGATAAAAACGGTTCCAGAGTAATCGTGAGCACCAAAAAGTGACAAGACCAATAGACAGATCGACGTGACAGACATAAGTTTTTGGCTCAAACTTAAAATCCTGACGTTTCATGACATTCTAAGCCTATTTGAACAATTAAAATTAAAAAAAGAAATTTGCGTTAGTATACTTGCACTGGATGTGGAACTCAAAGAAAGCCACTGCGCATCCATTTTACTCGAGGAAACCCACTGCATATCCATACTACTTGAGGTAACCTACTGCGCATATATAGTACTCGAGAAAAGCCACTGCGCATCCAAAATACTCGAGGAAACCTACTGCGCATCCATACTACTCGTGGTACCACTTGAGGTAACCCACTGCGCATCCGTACTACTTAAGGTAACCTACTGTGCATCTATAGTATTCGAGAAAAGCCACTACACATCCAAAATACTCGAGGAAACCTCCTGCGCATCCATACTATTCAAGGCAACCCACTGCGCATCCTTCATACTCGGGGAAACCTACTGCGCATCCATACTACTTGAGGTAACCTACTGCGCATCCATAGTGTTCGAGAAAGGCCACTGCACATCTAAAATACCCGAGGAAACCTACTGCGCAATCATACTACTTGAGATAATCTACTGCGCATTAATGGTACTCGAGGAAAGCCATTGCGCATCCATAATACTCGGGTAAACCTACTGCACATCCATAGTACTCGAGGAAATCCACGGCGCATCCATACTACTCATAAAAATCAGAAAATAATAGATCTATAAACACCCTACAGGTTGCATGGTATTCTAATTTGAAATCGTAGAAGCTAGACACACACGCGATAACGCGTTTCTGACGCTATCTCCTCATCTATTCTTGAAACATTGGTGTCAACTTAGAAACTGCTAAAATAATCTTAAAAGGTGATGTTCGTTTGTTTATAGGACTCGAATTACAATGCAACCTGTAGGGTGTTTATAAATCTTAAAATTCCACACCTAGATTTTCTGTTCAAGTCTCTCACAACGAAAAAAATTTTGATACTATATTTGCACTTCACTATATGGAAATTATTGTTTATGGAACTTTAGTAACATAATAATTGAAATTGTCTAGCCCAAAAACCTATAAAACGATATGCCACATCAGTAGTTGGGGCGTGGGTGGGGGGTGGATGAAGTAAAAAAAAAATTTGAGGCCTTAGGTTCTTGTATACATGCTAAATTATAATTTTATTTTTCTTCACCACCTTTATTAATGGGGTGGGGGTAGTAAAAAATTTTTTGAGACCTTAACTACTTTTATATATACCCACTAAATACCAATTTTACGGACTCTTATTGTTTGATTTACCTATTTACCTCCTTTTATCTCAATTTATCCCTCAACCCTTCAACGAAATAAGATCAAAATATAATCTAGTTCCAGATCTTGTTAAAATACATACGTTTACCAAATTTCAAGTCAATATCTTAAACGGTTCCAGAGTAAACGTGCGCACAAAAAAGTTACAGACAAACTGACAGACAGAAATTTTTTTTGCTCAAACTTAGAATCTCGACGTTTCATGACATTCTAAGCCTGTTTGAACAATACAAATTTTCAAAAATTTTGCGTTACTATACTTCTACTGGATGTGGAAGTAATTAAGTAATGCATATAAAAAAATAACCAAATAAAAAAGATATTCTTTTTGCATTTTATTTTATGTTTGATAATTATGAAATAGACATACATACGAGTCGAACTGAGAACCTTCTCCTTTTATGAAGTCGGAATAAATTTTTGTGAAGAAATTGTTTGTAACAATTAAACATTATTACTGCAACAACAGTAGACTTTAATTATAATTTATCTCTATCCTATTATCATAGTTTGATATACATTCGCAGGAAAACTAATTTTTCAGGTCGACTTAATTTGGCGCTAGTGAGTTTATTGTGAGTTTTGTTAAATGCTTGTTCACAACTAAACTACAAAGCTGATAATGAAATTCAATAGGATTCTGGTAATAGACAAAGAAACTAATTTATACCATTTTCTGCATCGTTCATCCGCGATATTAGTTTAGAGAACTGTTAATCCTAGAATAAATAGAAAAGTTGCCTTCATCTTTTATCTTTATTTCTTTTCCATTTACTTGGCTCTTTTTATTTTCTTGTTTTTTACCTTTAATATTTGTGCAAGTATACCCTGAGATCTCTCTCTCTCTCTCTCTCTCTCTCTCTCTTATTTATATTTATTACAAATTAAGCAGTGCCTCGAGTATGTAATAATTAGTGCCCATTTTGGAATTGCATAACTGACTCCGTAGGGATGATCAAACCGCTATCAACTCCTAGTTAATGACCTTACTTACTGCTTATCAGATACAGGAAAAATACAAGAACCTAGCTACCTGCGTAAAATAAAGAGTGAAGTGTCATTCGTAGGAAATAGGACGCATTATACACGAGGACAGTGCAAGTTAGTATCATTTTAAACTAAGTAGTTTATAGTGGAGCAGAATTTCGAGCCTTAGGCGCACAATGGGGAAAATTATTTGTAAGTATAATAGTATGAAACAGATCATTCTATAGAAAAATAAGTAATTTATTAAATTCCTGGTTGAGGACCATTTTCTTCAGTCGAGGCCAATGTTATGATCATTTAATTTAAAATAATCACGATTGTTTTGTTCCACGCGTCTACAAGTAAAAAAACCGCTGCCCAAGGAATCACTACTTCCACATCCAGATTTGATACCCAAGTCTCTCACAATGAAAAAATTTTGTATGTGGAAATAATTGTTTATGGAATTTCAATAATATAATATTTGAAATCGTCTACCCCAAAAACCCATAAAACGATATCCCACATCGGTAGTGGGGGTAGTTATGGGGGTGGATAATGCCAAAAATTTTTTTGAGACATTAGCTTCTCTTATATGAAGTGACGGTGAGAGGTAAACTCTCATATGGTCAGATGCTACTATAGGTACGTCGGGCATAATCATATATGTCTCTGTGGCGTATAGCGACTTGCAAAGCAAGTACCAAGAGTGGCGACTTCTAGCCTTAGTGGACTATACTCACTATTTATGAAATAGGATTTGAAGGAAACAACTACTCAGCGGGTAAATACCCCGATCTGCATAAAATTACACCTTCAAATCGTAATCAGTAACCAACTATCCTTTGTCAATTCCTAACCAGACACAGACCATAACAAGTTCGAAACCGGTATATGTCTGGTTAGGAATTGATAAAGGATAGTTGGTTATTGATCACGATTTGAAGGTGTAATTCAATGCAGGTCGGGGTATTTGCCCGTTGAGTAGTTGTTCCCTTCAAATCCCATTTCATTTCTCTTGTATATATTAAATACCAATTTTATGGACTCTTCCCTGCTTAATTTACCTATTTACCCTCATTTACCCCAATTTACTCCCCCAACTCTTCAACGGAATAAGGGAAAATATAATCTAGTTCCAGAGTAATCGTGCGCACAAAAGAAAGTTAAAGACAGAACGACAGAGAGAAATTATTTTGCTCAAACTTAAAATCTCGACGTTTCATAGCATTCTAAGCCCATTTGAACAATAAAAATTAAAAAAAAATTGTTGTTGCTATAATTCCACTGGATGTGGAAGTAAAACGATTACTCGCAAACTACTGCACTTAGGTGAATTACTTAATCAAAAATACCTTACATGTGATCATATAACGTTGCTACATGAAGCCAATCTAACATTACAAAATAACATATCGACTGTGACATAATCACGTCACTTATCCATCATTGTTTCGTCTTTTCAGAGGGCATGGTGACGTCAGTCTGCTGTGTGGGATATTGGCGCATTTCCCCACCAGAGACATTTGAACATACGTTTGTCACATCAGTGATGTAAGGTGCTGCGAGTGGGATAGAAATCGCGATAGATACGTGGAATAGTACATTCAAAAAGTTATAGTTAAATAAATTAACGTTTTAATTACCAAAAGTATTTTTGTGTAGTTTGGTTCTTTAGTTCGTTAAATTTATATTTCCTCGTAGTATTTCTTCTAGATGTCTTCATGCTATAGTTGGTGGATATTCCAGGTGTCGTATATTTTGTTATTTTCTTTACATGTTTTCTCTTTTCGTATTTCCTGTTTCCCATACAGAATTTTTTGGTCTGTGTTGACTTCTGTTATCCTTTTTGCTTTAATGCTTTTGACCCGTTCTCTTATCTCCCTGCATACAAAGATATGACCTATTTGTGAATTTGAATTTCCATTGCCTTCATGCTATAGTAGGTGGATATTCCAGGTGTCGTGTATTTGGTTATTTCCTTTACGTATTTTCTCTTTTCCTATTTCGACTTTCCCATACAGTATTTTATGGTCTGTGTTGACTTCTCTTGTCCTTTTTGCTTTATTGCTTTTGGCCCGTTCTCTTATCTCCCTGCCTACCAGGATATGATCTAATTGTGAAGTTGAGGTTCCGTTGCTCTAAGTGTCAAGACAGGTTTGGCGTTTGCTTCGCATGTTCTTTTACTGTGCGCCACGCATATTTCCGTTGAAATGCTGTGAGAATTCAGTCTTGGCGCAATATACCAACAATGCTTCATTGATTATTTCAGGTTCAATTTAAATTAAATTCGTTTGAATATTTTTACTAATTATGAAAAATAATTTACTTATAGTCATACTTTAATAATTTATTGCCCTGCCATAAATTTGTCGACAGCTGTCGACTTTTGTGTTTGATGGACTTAAATACTTTTTGGTTTAAATTTGTAAAAAAGTTATCAGAACTAGAGTTTTTCAATATTTATAACATATATGACGCAAAAGAACATGCAATACCGCAGAATATTCTCTTATTATTAATACAAAAAAAATAATACCTTAAAAATTAACAACATTTATCTGTGATAATGTGGTAATAAATCACTAACTAATATTTCTCACAAGCTCACTAATCGCTCATATCGAGATATGTATTACTTTTTAAACACCTGCCACCCACTTGGCAACTTAAAATTATATATTTTACACTTTATGTTTAGCTGAAGTGATGGCACATAAAAAAGGAGTGCTGGGAGACGTCTGGCCTCGGTCATGTCTGCCGTGAGACTCCCATTTTCAACATTATCTTGAGTTGTAATAATAATCCAGGCGTTTTAGTTGTAAAATTGACCTCTCTGCTAAATTCGTGCCCTACGAAAAATGTTTTCTTTATTATATTTATTTGGACGTCTTGAATAACACTTGGTAGTTACGCCACGAAATATCTGGAGGATTTCGTGAAAACCGCGTCGGAAGGTCGCGAGAACCGCGAATTCGCGATTAACTCAGTTTTTATGGCCCAAACGGGAACAACACTTATAATAAAAGTTGTATATCTGTAAATTCTCTACCTTAAAGGTCGTATACATTTTTTCGTACGTCTAACCGTTTTGGAGATACGACGCGGACTAAGTGAAAAATGCAATTAATCCACCAAACCTCTTTCGCACCACATATTTCGCAATTATCTTGCTTTCTATGTGTTAGAATGAAAATTAAATATTATCAAGTTCAAACCTGAGCAGTTGGGCTGGATTAGGAAGAATGATATTTTGCAGCCAGTACCAACGCAGTTACCACCAGCACCAGACATATTGTTAAATTCAATTTTTTTTGCAACTGTACGAAGGGTTGTGCACAAAAATGTAGCTGTAGGAAAGTAGAACTGAATTGTTCAACAGCTTGTGGGCATTACCACGGTCACTCCTGCTTGAATACCGCACCTATAATTGCTATGAATGACGAAATGGGCGACGTAGAATCTTATCAGAATGAAAGTAGTGACAACGATTTGTCATTGGACGATAACGTTTCAGATACCGAAGGAGTTGGAAATATTGACTAATTTAAGATCCGGCATGGATTAGGCCTCCTGGGGAACCATGTAAAAAAAAAGCGCGTCGAGCATTCTACCTCTAGGGTGGTGCGGAAACGAATGCATTTTTTGAATCATTCACTGTAAATAAATGTAAATAAAATCTATAAGACATTTTGGTAGAGAATAAAGATCACCGAGCTCTATAACAGCAATATTTAATTTTCATTCTGAGACGTAGAAAGCAAGATAATTGCGAAATATGTGGTGCGAAAGAGGTTTGGCGGAACTAAATGCCTTTTTCACTTAGTTCGCGTCATATCTCCAAAACGGTTAGGCGTACGAAAAAAATGTATAGGACCGTTAAGGTAGAGAATTTACAGATGTACAACTTTTATAATAGGTGTTGTTCCCGTTTGGGCCATAAAAACTGAGTAAATCGCGAATCCGCGGTTTCCGCGACTTTCCGACGCGGTTTTCACGAATTCCTACAGGTGTATCTTGGCGTAACTACCAAGTGTTATTCAAAACCTCCAAATAAACACAATAAAAAAAAATCGTAGGGCATCAAAAGTCTAATTCGCTTGGAGTACAAAATATGACATTTTTTACACTTGCAGGCGGGTGCACATTTTAAACAGTCCCAAAAACATTAGTATTTTTTCGATCTGAAGCTTTTATTTTTACAGGAGCTATTTAACATATCTCTCCTTTCGTGGTACTGGTGTCTTTGTGGCAAATGATCTGATACCTTCTGGTGCGTTTCCCACCTAAACTATGTCTCAGAATATATATCAATTATTTCGCCTTACTTTCTAGGAAAGAATCCTATGTTAGGAGAAAGAACTGTTATGGTATTGACTTTTTAAAATGTGTTTAAACAATTAATATTGATTAAACAATTTTTGACCATCGATGTTTAAAAGTTAACAATATACTCGCAACCAGAGGTATTTTGCACCAATTGGATTCAGATTAACTTTTTGAAAATGGGATTAAGTATGCCAGCTACTGGACTACCAGAGAAGTTAACATTAGTTTATACAACGTGACCCACTTTTTATCTTGAACTTCTGTGTATCAGTTACTACAAACTGATTTCTTTTATATTTAGATGAGTTGTGAAGATAAAAAGTTTACCTCATTGGACGAAATAAAATCTTTTTATTTAAGCGAGAGACTTGCGTTTACAAGGTAAAAGATAAGGTGACTTTTACAAAAAATACAATAGGAGTGCTTTTATAGCAAAACTAATTCAATATTATTCTTTACATTCGTCTTATACAGGGTGTCCCAAAGTCATGGATAAAACGAAGTTGGATGATAGATGAGGTCATTTCCAACCAAAATAACTACATATATTGTTATCCAATTTTCTATGGTTCAAAAGTTATATCAACTTTCGTATTTTTGTCCGAAATCGCCTAGTATGTTTAGTAAGAAAGTGGTACAAAAGACTGTAAGTTTTTTGCTTTTTTTTTTTCTTAAATACGCTACTGAAGGTTGTACCTTTCTGATGGAGGCATTTTTATGAAGTCTAGTTAGCAATCGTCAATTATAATAAAAGATGTTATGTTTGTCATAAAAACATACCTTACTTGTCAAAAACGGAAATAAAAAAAAAATGGTTAGTAAAAAGTGTATGAATTATACCTTGTTAGAATCTACCTAAATTGCACTAGTTTTGTTATTACGGGAAATATTTTTGTAGTAATTTTTAAATTCAAATAATTTCTGATGAACCGAACAATGATAGTAACATCTTTTATTATAATTGACAGTTGCTAACTAGACTTTATAAAAATATTTCTATCGGAAAGGTACAACCTTCAGTAATCTATTTAAGCAAAAAAAGAGCAGAAAAAAACTCCCTTTTGCACCATTTTCTTACTAAACGTACTAGGCGATTGCGAACAAAAATACAAAAATTGAAATAACTTTTGAACCTGTGATATTTGTAATATAGTGACCTGGATCATATTTTCTTCCAGTGTTCTAAATATAAAGCAGCAAGTGACAGACTACATAACAATCTTATTAATTGTAATATTCAGGCACCTTTTAATATACTTTCTCTCCTCAGCCTCCATAATAACCAAATTTTTGATTGTATCATCGGTTTTTTGGAAGAAATGAATATTTTATTATGAATTTTGTGAGCGAATGTTTAAGTAGGTTAGCTTCGTATCCTCTGTTGTTTTTCCTCTGTTGCATCCCTTAATTTATAGTGGTCCTCTAATTTTGTTTGTGTTTAAAATAGTTATTAAGGTATCAAGGGTGTTATAAGGATAATAACGCACCGAGGTCGGCAGTGTACATTCCCGAGGGCCTCCGGCCCGAGGGAATGTACGTCGACCGAGGGCGTCATTATCATATGACACCCGTGGTGCCTTTGTTGTAGAACTCTCCAAAATCGTCCTAAGTTGAAGACATAATCAAAATTCGACTTAGACAAAAATTTCATTTGAAGACATTTTTGGGAGTCTGCAGAGGCGCAGATCAGTCCACAAGGGCCGTTTTGGGTTCTATAAGGCATTGGAAATGACCAGGTGAAAATTCGAAGAAACACTGAATTTTCACTTAGGAAAAATGTTTTTGGTTCAGAATGTGAGAGTAGAAGTATATAATGACAAAGATTTATGAATAATATACTTTTTCAAAGGTACCATAAATTGGACTTTGAAAAATAATATTTTTGGAAGGGCGTCAAAATTTGGCCCAAGAATCAATTTATCGAAAGTACGCCAAAATTTCACCCGCAGATTAACTTTTCAAAAGTACCTTGAAATTTGGCTTGAAAATCGATTTTTCAAAAGTACGCCAAAATTTCACCCGCGGATTAACTTTTCAAAAGTACCTTGAAATTTGGCTTGAAAATCGATTTTTCAAAAGTACGCCAAAATTTCACCCGCGGATTAACTTTTCAAAAGTACCTTGAAATTTGGCTTGAAAATCGATTTTTCAAAAGTACGCCAAAATTTCACCCACAGATTAGTTTTTTTAAAAGTACCTTGAAATTTGGCTCGAAAATCGATTTTTCAAAAGTACGCTAAAATTGGTCTTAAAATGGATTTTTCAAAAGTACCACAAAGTCAGTTTAAAAAGTACCACGAAAATATAATTTAAATTATTATTTATTTTTTATTCCTCAACCAAAGACATTGACCTTTGAGGTACGGTCATTGAAAGCCCAGTTCTAAAGTATGAGCATAAAATTTTAACGATGCACTGCATCCAAAAGGCAAAATAGAAGATTTTGTCAAAGCCGGCGTAGTGCCGATAAGCAAAAATTGATAAAAATCAATGCACATGTACAAGGCCGGTTTCTCGCATAGAAAGAGTTTGGATTGACCCAGCGGCTTGCAATTTGGTCGAGCGCGTTGAGCCGTCCAGACAAAGCGATGGTAGAAAAGCCAATAACAGGGCTTTTCAAATGACAAAGTTATAGAGGAAAACGCCTTGTGCATAAAAATCCAAAAATTCAATTTTGCCTAAAAGTCGCTCGAAGGTGAGACGCTACCAAATCGATAATATTGAACGACTGTGATAAGGGTTAGTAAGTCGTGGACTGATCGAACGCCACTCAACTTATGCAGTAATAAGTCCTCTGAATGTGTTTGAGTACGTGAATCTCCACGATACAAGAACTTTAAAGCTAAGTAGTCTCTAGCGAAACTAAATTCATTAGTAAAACTTTTTTAAGTTAATTTCAGTCAGCCTTAATTATTCATTTACCAAGAGTCTGAAATGATTCTAAAAGCTCGCATTTTGATTCTGAGAAGGTATGTATGAATCTTTTCTACCTAATCGATCGTTAGCGTGAGCGCTCTCGCTTGTATGGTCTGAAAGTCACTACCTTGATTGGGGAAGGCACGATTCTTATCTTGAGAATTTTGTATAACCAATTCTGTTAAATAAACGGATTCTTTGAACTATTATTTCTTAATTGATCTTGAGGCCTGTTGACGGTCTATAATCCCTGGAACTTTCGTATAGAAAACCGGATGTGTCGAGTTAATTCGCATTAACGTTCGACCTTCTGGTTGCTTTACGGAGGTTTGATAGGGATTTTTTTATGCGTTTTTTGAGAAATATATTCCGTTATTAATGGACCAAAACGTGATTTCCGCGTACCAAAACTAATCCCTCCGCAGAGAAATTCTTCGGTTGGGATTTTTTTATGCAAAAATTCAGGAAATTAAGAGGTGAATAAACCCCTAACGAGGGAATTCAGGTCCAGAGAGAGCGTAGTTTCCGATCTGTAGTAGTGCAGCCTTGGTCCATTACTCGGCTACCGAAGTGCATCTTATCTCGAACCCGCCTGGGAGGTAGAAGAACGGGGTAATACGCGACTGGCGCCCCCTGAGAAATAAATTGGTGTCGCGTCATTTTGACGCCCGGTAGTGCGTTCTTCTACATGGCGCCCAACGTGGGGCGTTGTTAGTCAGCAGGGCTTTCTGGAAAGGATATGGATGAATCAACGCCTTTGCAGTTTTACGACGAGCCGACATCTGTGATGGACAACGTCTCTAGAGGGTTAGAGAGGCCGTGCGCGGAGGATGTACTGGGTAGTTCGGGGGTAGGCCCGAGTACCACTGAAGGAGTCATACAGCCCTCCTCAGAACAAGTGTTCGCCCAAATGGCAGCAGGTCTTGCCAAAGCTCTAAGCGAAGCCACGCACGAGCATAAGTATCGGTCGAAGCATCCAAATGCGGAATTTCATGGCTTCGAACACGAAGACTCTGAAACCTTCATTAATCATATGGAGGAATTTTTCGTCTGAGTACGAATTACGCAGGATAACGACCGTCTATATAAAATATCAGAACAGCTCAAAGACGATGCCAGGAAATGGTTCGAACAATACCGAACCCTAATTACCACGTATCCTCTATTCCTCGAGCGGAACCTTAATTACCTGTTTAAGGATCAAGAAGTCAACCTATCTCCCCACCGATTCACTCCATTAGAATCTATCAATCAAACTAGCGACGCTTTCCCTCTGCCTCGCATTAAGATTATAATTAATAATCGAGCGGTGAACGCTTTATTGGATACAGGTTCGACAAGGAATATTATCCAACCGAAATTTTTGAACGACATTGATAAGCTTACAGCTCCCCAAACGTTCGTTATGGCTTGTGGCGATGGTTTAGTAGAATCCCTCGGGACTACGACCATAAACGTTAATGTACTAGATGTACCCTTTCAGACCACGTTTCAGGTCATTCAAAATTTAAACGAAGAGCTCATTCTGGGAGCCCCGTTTTTATATGCCCACAATGTCGTATTCGATTATCAACGTAAATGTGTCTACGTCGGCACTGAAGAGCGAATAACCGTCTTCTGGAATCAAGCGGCACATCAAGCAAAGAAGCAATGCCGGCTTCCCGAAGAACTGATCATCGGAAACGATAATTTAAAACCTCTATTCGAGGAATTCGCTGAATTGTTCACCGCGGTGCCTACCCAAGCAACCACTGTGACAACTAAACATAAAATAAAAGTTAAAGACGACCGCCCGTTTAATATCAAACCTTATCCTATGTCTCCTACTGAGAAGAGAGTTATGTACGATCAAATTGAAGAGATGCTGAAGGCCGGAGTTATAGAACCGAGTACCGCTCAGTACAGTTCGCCTCCCATTATAATAGAAAGGCCCGACAAGAAGCCTCGCTTCTGCATTGATTATCGTCACTTAAACGAAGTAACGGAAGACGAAGCATCCGTTTTACCTAAGATATACGAGAGTATAAAGGATCTAGGAAACGCCAACATATTTACGGTGTTGGACCTCAAGAGCGGATACTGGCAAATCCCTCTTGAGGAGTCGTCAAAAAATTATTCTACGTTTACAACATTGGATGGAGCATCTTACCGATTCAACGTGATGCCTTTCGGATTGAAGACCGCTCCATGTACGTTCCAAAAATTTATGGCAAGAGACGTATTGACCGGCTACTTGCATCATTTCTGCAAAGTATATCTCGATGATATTATCATCTATAGTGAAAACATAAATCAGCATGTAAATCATCTGAGAGCCGTCTTTGAACGCCTGCGTTTACATAATTTAAAGGTGTCACCGGAAAAATGTGTGGTAGCCACGTCTAGCATAACCTATCTCGGGCATCAAATAAATGCCAACACCACTCAGCCGTTAGAAAAACACATATTACAGATACAAAATTATCCGGCACCTACGACGAGGCGCCAGCTTCAGAGTTTCCTTGGCCTATGTAATTGGGTACGTGAATATATCCCTAATGTAGCAATAATTACCAAGCCCTTGACCCGACTACTCTCGAAAGACTGGCGCTTCAAGTGGAATCCGGAAGCCCAAGAAGCTTTTATTTTACTAAAAGAAGTATTGAATCAACCTCTAGGACTACACCGGCCCGATTTTAACAAAATGTTCATTTTACAAACCGATGCATCCCTGATAGGATTATCGGCCGTCCTTTATCAGCTGGGGGATAACGACCAGAAGCACATCATCTCTTACAAAATTTATTTGGCAGACCATCCTTTCATAGTTAGAACTGACAACAGAGCATTACTATGGCTGAATAGGCATAAAGATGAAAAGACCAAATTTACACGATGGTCGTTATTACTTCAAGAATATAGCTTCTCGATAGAGCATTGTCCTGGTAAAGAAAACATACTGGCGGACTATTTGAGCAGAAATCCCCAAGGCCCGAACGTCGAAGCAGACGACGAAGAGGAGAGAATGTATCCACCAAAATTCTCGTACAAGGAACGAATATCAGTAATTACCACATTGGAATTAAACGATCAGGTCAGAGAAGCGCAAACGCACTCCAGAGATATCCAAGACCAAATTGAATGATGGAATACTCTAGTGCGACAAGCAGATAAAACCGAGGCAGAGGTGAAATTCGTTATTATACGACAAGTGATAGATAGTCGTGATGACCGCACGAGTATCGTAAGCCGATTTAATCTACCTTACGAAGTAGAAACTACGAGACGAGTTTCAGAAGCCGTTCTTCGCTCAAGAAGACGCTTCAATTTTTTTTTATACTTTTTTCACGAAGTAGTGATGACCGCACGAGTATCGTAAGCCGATTCAATCTACCTTACGAAGAACCAATTTCTAACCATTATAAGTTAACAAAATTCATGTTAGAAAAATACTTCATTAAAAACAACACATTGTGTTTGTTAGTCGACGCGTCCCAGTCGACGACTTGCTAAAAAGTCAATCTAGTTGCAGAACTGCATTTTCCATGTGCAGAAATGGAAAGATGACCCAGCCTGTCGCAAGGGCGCGGCATGGTGAAGTCTGGAACTCAAAGGCGAGGACCGTCCAAGCTGCGGCATGGAGATATAGACAGCCTCTTCTAGAAAGGGCCGAAGTTAAGCAAGAGCGAGACCAAGGCAAAAAAAAAGCGAGTGCAACGAATTAGTGAGAGTGGACGCTAATCAAAATTGTGCTATGCTTCGCTTCGCTTCGCTTCGCACCTCGACGCGGGTGTAATTAAGTTGATAAAAATGTTGTATCAACTTTGCGTATTGTTTAAAAAATGTATTTATTTTTAAGTTAGATAGGCCAATTAGCCGTCTGCCCCAATTAAGGCCGTTATTTTTAAACATCTGTACCATAGGTCAGACCGTCAAATGAAGGCATACAGGCATACAAATGAATATGGAATTAAAGGCAATCGATGAGTAGAAAAGATTCAACAAAAGGAGGGGAGTGTTGTAGAACTCTCCAAAATCGTCCTAAGTTGAAGACATAATCAAAATTCGACTTAGACAAAAATTTCATTTGAAGACATTTTTGGGAGTCTGCAGAGGCGCAGATCAGTCCACAAGGGCCGTTTTGGGTTCTATAAGGCGTTGGAAATGACCAGGTGAAAATTCGAAGAAACGCCGAATTTTCACTTAGGAAAAATGTTTTTGGTTCAGAATGTGAGAGTAGAAGTATATAATGACAAAGATTTATGAATAATATACTTTTTCAAAGGTACCATAAATTGGAGTTTGAAAAATAATATTTTTGGAAGGGCGTCAAAATTTGGCCCAAGAATCAATTTATCGAAAGTACGCCAAAATTTCACCCGCAGATTAACTTTTCAAAAGTACCTTAAAATTTGACTTGAAAATCGATTTTTCAAAAGTACGCCAAAATTTCACCCGCGGATTAACTTTTCAAAAGTACCTTGAAATTTGGCTTGAAAATCGATTTTTCAAAAGTGCGCCAAAATTTCACCCACAGATTAGTTTTTTTAAAAGTACCTTGAAATTTGGCTCGAAAATCGATTTTTCAAAAGTACGCTAAAATTGGTCTTAAAATGGATTTTTCAAAAGTACCACAAAGTCAGTTTAAAAAGTACCACGAAAATATGATTTAAATTATTATTTATTTTTTATTCCTCAACCAAAGACATTGGACCTTTGAGGTACACGGTCATTGAAAGCCCAGTTCTAAAGTATGAGCATAAAATGTTAATGATGCACTGCATCCAAAAGGCAAAATAGAAGATTTTGTCAAAGCCGGCGTAGTGCCGATAAGCAAAAATTGATAAAAATCAATGCACATGTACAAGGCCGGTTTCTCGCATAGAAAGAGTTTGGATTGACCCAGCGGCTCGCAATTTGGTCGAGCGCGTTGAGTGGTCCAGACAAAGCGATGGTAGAAAAGCCAATAACAGGGCTTTTCAAATGACAAAGTTATAGAGGAAAACGCCTTGTGCATAAAAATCCAAAAATTCAATTTTGCCTAAAAGTCGCTCGAAGGTGAGACGCGGCCAAATCGATAATATTGAACGACTGTGATAAGGGTTAGTAAGTCGTGGACTGATCGAACGCCACTCAACTTATGCAGTAATAAGTCCTCTGAATGTGTTTGAGTATGTGAACCTCCACGATACAAGAACTTTAAAGCTAAGTAGTCTCTAGCGAAACTAAATTCATTAGTAAAACTTTTTTAAGTTAATTTCAGTCAGCCTTAATTATTCATTTACCAAGAGTCTAAAATGATTCTAAAAGCTCGCATTTTGATTCTGAGAAGGTATGTATGAATCTTTTCTACCTAATCGATCGTTAGCGTGAGCGCTCTCGCTTGTATGGTCTGAAAGTCACTACCTTGATTGGGGAAGGCACGATTCTTATCTTGAGAATTTTGTATAACCAATTCTGTTAAATAAACGGATTCTTTGAACTATTATTTCTTAATTGATCTTGAGGCCTGTTGACGGTCTATAATCCCTGGAACTTTCGTATAGAAAACCGGATGTGTCGAGTTAATTCGCATTAACGTTCGACCTTCTGGTTGCTTTACGGAGGTTTGATAGGGATTTTTTTATGCGTTTTTTGAGAAATATATTCCGTTATTAATGGACCAAAACGTGATTTCCGCGTACCAAAACTAATCCGCAGAGAAATTCTTCGGTTGGGATTTTTTTATGCAAAAATTCAGGAAATTAAGAGGTGCCTAAACCCCTAACGAGGGAATTCAGGTCCAGAGAGAGCGTAGTTTCCGATCTGTGGTAGTGCAGCCTTGGTCCATTACTCGGCTACCGAAGTGCATTTTATCTCGAACCCACCTGGGAGGTAGAAGAACGGGGTAATACGCGACTGGCGCCCCCTGAGAAATAAATTGGTGTCGCGTCATTTTGACGCCCGGTAGTGCGTTCTTCTACACCTTCAACGTTTAATGTCCTGTCTGTTATTTAATTCGAATTTTTTTTTTGATATTTACGATTTATTAATTTGACATCTATTATGTTCAGAACGATTTGATTTAAAAGAGAGTAAAAATCATAAATGTTTGTAAACGCCGCCGTTGCATAGCAACGCATTTTGTTTGTCAATAACGCTATCATAATTTACTTGTCTTGGATTGTGTTATAATTTTATAATGCCCTAGGGCGTTATAGATATTGATAAACACCCTAGGGCGTTATTTTTCATTTAATGTATCTCAAAATGGTGGTTATTGTAAAATAACAGACTTGTAGGACATTATAGTTATTAAGGTACCAAGGGTGTTATAAGGATAATAACGCACCGAGGTCGGCAGTGTACAATCCCGAGGGCCTCTGGCCCGAGGGAGTGTACGTCGACCGAGGGCGTCATTATCCTATAACACCCGTGGTGCCTTCAACCTTTAATGTCCTGCAAGTCTGTTATTTAATTCGAATTTTTTTTTTGACATTTACGATTTATTAATTTGACATCTATTATGTTCAGAACGATTTGATTTAAAAGAGAGTAAAAATCAAAATTGTTTGTAAACGCCGCCATTGCATAGCAACGCATTTTGTTTGTCAATAACGCTATCATAATTTGCTTGTAATATTTATTTTTTGATTGTCGACATAGGTTAATTGGAATAAATGTTTTTTTTAGCGGTTGGCTGCATGGTTAGTGGCCAGATGCCAAAAAAAAAAAAAACTTTTGAACCATCAAAAATTGGATAACAGCATATGTAGTTATTTTGATTGTAAATGAACTCATCTATCATTCCCCTTCGTTTTATCCATGACTTATGGGACACCCTGTATATAATTTTAGACGAGCTTTTTCCTTTAGGTTTCAGTTTAAGATCATATTTTGAAAACTTTTCTTGCAGATTAATCAACCACATTTTGTTTATCATTAGAATTGTGAAAACAGTATTTTATCAAATACGAAAAAAATCAACATTTTATTGTGAATATCCGACAACATTGAATTGAGATATTCGATTGAAATTTGCAAAACGGGTTTTTGTGGAACGGTAAAAGAAATTTCGAATCAATTATGCACTAACACTGGCCCTAATATAAACCGCACGCCGCTATATTTTCTCTAGTAAGATAAATTATGGGCCACCATAACTAACTCAGATTTGATAGAAATTCGTTTAATACTAACTGTGATGCCGGGGTGTTAAGATGAAAAGTGGAACTAGTAGTTTGCAAAAAGTTACAAAATTACTAATAACGACAGTTAGAACCCCTGTCCTTTTACATAAGCAGAGAGTACTAGATGGGTGCTAAATGATGGTAAATAAGTCGCAATTAGCAACGATAGTGGTGGTATTGATATGAAGTTGGCACCAAATTATAAAGTTATTGATAACTTTGCTTAAAAAAGTAGCACCAATATTGTCTTTACATGTTCTCGGGGTGATAACCGAATGCTAAATTATGGTATAGGTTTCGCACTTAGCACTGATGATTGTGGTGTTGGTATTATTATAAAATTTTCAATAACTTAACAAATTAGAACCTCGGTTTTTTACGACAAGGGTGTTAAATAGGTGCTAATAAGGCGTTAAATAGACGATAATGACGTTGTGAATTTAGCATCGATAGTTGTGGTGCCAAGTTCACAGACCAATTTAGAAATTTTAAAACAATTTCAATTATTTTAATTATAATATAACTTTCATAAAACTTTGGTACAACCATTTGACTTTAAAAATGCTACTCAGGAAGAGCTTACAGATTCTGCATTTTGCACTTTTATTTGTACAACCTTTTAAAGGTGTAGCCGTTAATAATTCCTTTGTATATTTTTTTACTGCTGGAAATAAGAATAAACACTTTTATATTATAGACTGCATTACATAAGCCGGTACGCCGAACATATTTTAATTATACTTGATTGTTGGGCATGGGCTTTCGAATTCTTCTGTTATGCGAAGAAATAAAGGTCATAATGAAATGTCTCAGTTACTTATAATACCACAGGCATTTAAATATAAGTATGTTTGTGGAAAATATGTTATTATTTGTGTAAAAAATGGTAATTAACGGAAATAAATTATTATCATTTACCGTATAATTAAATAGCCTGCCATAAATCTCAAAAAACGTTATTGTGGTTAACATTTCTAACAGTCATATTTCATATAAAACTAGTAGTTAATCTAACTTCTTGATAAATGCTGTACGGACAGGAGTAATTATAGTTAAAATATTCACCAAGGTACAGGGTGGTCAATATCCAACGGTTAAAAGACATCTAAATAGAAATGGATAGCGTAATTTGAATACCGTATATGAGGAGCAAAAAGATTTGGTTTATCTATATACCAAAATGTATCGTTACGGCCTCTCAAAATGAGCGAAAATATGTTGTATTCGTTTCTTATTTCAGATGCATGGTAAAAATAAAAAAATACGGCCATTATTTCGATATTGCTTTTAGGTGATGGAGCTAAACAGACACCCGATTCGTGTTCAGCACGTCGAAATATATAGGGACTACCCAATGGAGTTCCAGAAACAAACCACTTTTTGTGTGTGCTTGCATAATTATTTGCATGGATCAGGTTAAGAAATACCTGACAATGCTCTAATACCTCCGTGCAAGATAAAAATTTTGCACATAGCAAGAATTTTCCTAATTTATCAGACTATTTTATTACTATGAAATAATGTATGATGAGTTAAAAAGATAACTTCTAAATTTACTCTATATCCAGCGGCTTTTATTATATAGATATACCGGGTGACACAGGAGATATGTAACACCCCGTAGCATGTTTATTTAAAAAGATATTATTTTGAAATTTGGTAGACTTATATAATGCGTGATTGTCCTTTTTTTGG
The DNA here is from genome assembly GCA_936432065.2 of Rutpela maculata. NCBI lineage: Eukaryota > Metazoa > Arthropoda > Insecta > Coleoptera > Cerambycidae > Rutpela > Rutpela maculata. The sequence continues at coordinate 66,548,700 of OW386290.2, read as the reverse complement.
TACAAACAAGAAATTTTTTCCACTTCTGGTTTCATCGGAAATGACATCTCGTTATTTTAAATGGCACTCTGTACATATTTTTTTCCTATCTGATTCTACTTAAATTTCTCTTTTCAACTATGTATACCAAGATGACATTCGCTTTTAAAATGGCTGCTGAAAACCATTTTATTGCACAAGTCAAGTTGGCTATGGAATGAAATGTGGCGGTAATTAATGCTTATGTGCTGCGATATCAAAAGAACCCTGGTACACAATTTTGTGTATCATATTTATTTTGTTCTAATCAGTAGACGAAGAGACTTTGTAGAATTTTTATATTAAATAAAAATCTCTAGACTAAATCCCCGAAATCATAAAAACTAAGATAGAAACACTAATTTTAAATTTGACCCATTTGTAAAATAAGTATTCATCTTTCACTTTTACCCAATACAATTCATTGTTATGTCTGATTTTGCTTGCTTTTAAATAAAATTGTTTTTGAAGAATCTCAAAATGCTGGCCATTATTTTCCCTGCAGCGTCAAATTCTTGTAACCAGTACCTCTAAGCATATTTTCTAACTGCAATTCAGTAAACTAATTTATTGCTAACCTAACTCTCATTTTTAAGACTTCCCTATTTTGCAGTGGAGTTTTATAAACCATTTCCTTGAGATGGCCCCATATGAAAAATCAAGTGGCCTAAAATTCGGACACCTCGAGGGCCATCTAATTGGTAAAAGTGAAATATGAATAAATATTTTACAAATGGATAAAATTTAAAATTAGCGTTTCTATCTTAGTTTTTGTGATTTCGTGGATTTACTCTAGAGATTTTTCTTTAATATAAAAATTGTACAAAGTCTCTTCGGTTACTGATTAGAACAAAACAAATATGAAACACAAAATTGGGTATCAGGGTTCTTTTGATATCACAGCACATTAAGCATTAATTACTACCACATTTCATTCCATAGCCAACTTGACTTAGTGCAATAAAATGGTTTTCAGCAGCCATTTTAAAAACGAATGTCATCTTGGTATACATAGTTGAAAAGAGAAATTTAAGTAGAATCAGCTAGAAAAAAAAAATATATAGGGTGCCATTTAAAATAACGAACTAGATGTCACTTCCGGTGAAACCGGAAGTGGAAAAAATGTCTTGTTTGTACCAAAAAAAGGACAATCACGCATTATATAAGTCTACCAAATTTCAAAATAATATCTTTTTAAATAAACATGCTACGGGGTGTTACATATCTCCTGTGTCACTCGGTATATGGATGGGCTATTTGTTAACATGTTGGTATGTACTAGCCAGAGTAAATTCTGTTCATATTTAGATCTAAAGATTCTACATATTCTGATTCTGTTGATCTTAACGCACGAACTATGAATTTTATTTAATTTGGCATGGTCTGTTTGTAGAGAACCAATTTTCTACTAATGAAATAATTTTCTCTGTACGTTTTTTCTGTTTTAATTACTTTCATTTTCTAATTTAACGGCTAGCATGGTGTCATCAGCAAACAGGACATTAAAGAGATTATTTGATCTTGCAATGTCATTGATGTACACTAAGAGCAGAAGTGTCTGAGGATGCTACCGTGCGGAATTTGTGTTTTACTGATGCATGTGTATCAAATTCACTATTATGTTTGACTAATATAGTATTATTAAGTCAAGAGTTAATCATCTAAAACCACAAAAATATAACTTATCTAAAATTATTTCATATGAAACATAAAATTAATAAATACTGACATAATAAAGGTTGTTTCAGAAATTTCCACTTACTAAGTTTATCAACTCCAGCACGGTATCAGGTGTGCTAGGATTTTTCCCAAATCGAATTGGGAACCTACAGATAACTTATTTTTTCAAAACTTTGTGATATTTAAGTAGAATTACTCATTTCAATAATCTTCACTAGAATAGGAAGTAAGGCGGGTCTATAATTTTCAATGTTAATTGGATTGGTTTATAAATTTATTAAAAATATAAATACAAAAACCTCGACAAAAGCGGAGAAACCAATTTTCAGCGATGGATTTTTTGAGAGACTTTCAAACTTCTGTATTTTTCAGATGGAGAAAAAAGCGTATAGTAGTATTTTTGAGGGGTGATGGTGATGGGCAAAACTCTAGATTTTTAAAACTCCATTAAATACTACTGGAAAAATAAAGAAATAAATCTAACGCCCTAAGAGGTGATTATTAGTCGAAATGATGAAATCAAAAATCTGTTGAATAAATCTAGTGGAATCAAAATAAATCTTGGACGGAAATATTTAGCTGTAATGATTTTATTGTTTTTGAATTGTTTTTGATGTAAAAACTGAAATGAGAAGTTCTTCATATATATAATATATAATTGCTTCATGTAAATGTCAAATAATTTATGTTGCGAAACTAAAAGTGTTCCTATTATATCCGGTCCTAGTAATCGCATCACAAAAAAGAATAAAATTTTTCTCAATAAAATTTAGAGCAAAATTAAACGTCTAAAACTAACTCATAAATTTTGTATAATTTAAGAAATATAATGTACTATAAATAAATCTTAATGAAAGTTAGTAAAACTATGTCCTTTATTGAGCTAAACCTTCATGCCAAATCTTAGCGAAAAATATTTATTTAAACGGATAAAAATAAAAAAAAGACTTTAAAAGGGCCGGACTCTAAGGCCGGTTTTCGGCCTAATTTATTTCTTAAGGAAGAAACTCGAAAAACATCTTTTTCGTATCTACTAACAGTATTTAATCGATTCCATCCCAAACGAAACTTTCCCCCACCCTCCCTTTTTAAACCATGTCACCCCCTCCTTCCCCCTCCTACCTCTTCCGAAACAACGAAAATACACGTACAAAATCAAATATATCCTTATTCAGCAACAGTCAATGACCTGCAAAAAAATCAACTGAATGCGGATTATTTAATAGTTTAGGGGGGTATAAATAGGGCAGGTGAGTGAGGGAAAGTTTCGTTTGGGGTGGAATCGATTCGATATTGACGCCTACGGCGTCGTGCTCAAACTTCTTTATCGTGCAATATGGATATCATATCAACTCTTGTTGCACATACTCTTGTTGCACATACTACTACAATACGTTTTCTCAGAATTCGAGACTGATTATTACATAGAGAGGATCTTTGTACCCTATAGGAAGAAAACTTGCTTATGTCTGAACATTCTAATCCATTCTCAGTAACAGAGAAAACCTCTGAGATTTATATAGCTTAATGGTAGGTATCTTTAGTGAAAAGGGAAAATAATTGACTAATCTTGCTCTAGGTTGAGAAAGAGGGTAGGAAATCATGTATCCGACTAAACTAAAAAATTAAAACTCATTTAATGAAATGAAACTAAAAATCGCATCACTTTCCAAGAGCTAGACAGTGTAACATGACTCCTTCGCTGTTCAATAAATTATTAATTTGTATTATTTGTTCGAGATTCAGACTGAACTTTATATTATTTAGAGGAAACAAATTACTACACCAGCAGCTCAGAGACTCGGCAGATGAGTCATGGGTAAGAAAACACTTTCCAAATGGTCTTACATATTTGGTAGATTGTAGTTAATAAATGACAGATGTTTTTATAATTTATCTTAAAGAAATGTTAATTTGACTTATATAATGATAATTTTCCTAGAGAGGCGGGGCGCCAATCTTTCTATATTCGAAATTTATACTAAGAGTGGAGTTTGATTACAAGAAAGATAAACAAATCAAATTATAAAGAAAGTATAAATTGTTGACTATAAAAAAGTGTAAATTAATAATCCAAATTCAGCAAAAATCAAGATTAGATTAATACTTGCAAATAATTCTAAAAGATATTCAACTTTTCTTTTACAAAAAGGTTAATTAATTAATTCAGTAGGTATTATCTAAATGGTTTGTATAGTTTGTATAGTTTGTATAATTTGTATCAAAATACCTGAAATAAGTGGACAAAGTAGTTATAAAATTGATTTTATTATACACCAATTAAACTGGATGTGTTTTTGTTAGAAAACGACTAAACTGAGGCCTTAAATTTAAACAAATTTATGTACAATAGGGAAAACGAATGGACGATAATATGTTACGTAGATATTATTAAAAATACTGTCTTAAACATGAACCGACAATATAGTGTTGTAAAAGTCATAATTAATTATTTAAATGTAAACGTTTCGTAGAAATTGTGATCAAAGTCTTTACAGATCGTTTCATATATTTGTTTTCAATTAGACGTTACGCCGATAATTTACACCTAAATAATAATTGAAAATATTAATTGTTCGTTGAAAACATATTAAAGATAAAGTTGAAAATTGAGATAATTTCAAAAAAAAACATTTGCAATTTGATTCTTTAAAGAACTCTAAAAGAGTTAAAGCATAAAATTACGAGATATATTTATATAAACAAAAATATTAGATAAAATTTTTATTTGCGACACTTATCTGGAATTTTCAGTGGATTAAAGTAGTGAATCCAAATGAGGGATGATGATGGTGAAATCCAACCCACTGTGATGCTATCGCTGATTTCTGGATGAGCCCAATATTAAGCCAGGGAGTTCCCAGTACCATACTCGACACCTCCATAAATTCCATAAGGACAATTTACATCTATCCTACCATATCACCATCTCGGTCTCCGCAAAAAGTAGTTCTAGTCTAATATATACATTCCATTCCCAAATTACGTAGAGGAGAAGAAAGACAACCCGATTAGGTGATTAAAATAAAAGTTTCCAACCCAAACTTAAATGTGACGTCAAAAAAACGTATCTAGAATGCGTATCTACGATCTGCATCTAGAACCCTGGAAAGAAATGAAGCATATAGCATGGCTTGCTGCAAAATGGCCGTTGCCAAGTCTAAGTTACAAAAAAAAAATTATTTCTTTATAAATTACTTACGAATTAAACCGGTGAAGAACAATATCTTAGGCCTGCTCCATGTTCATGAAGAGGGACTATCAACCCTTACGATGTTGAAGTCGTTGGTAAAAGACGAATTTAATTAATGAAGACACATCACTACTCAAAAAAAAAATAGCAGACAATTACGAAGTACCAAGCTCCTTGTAATGGAGAACCATTAGTTCTGTTCGTCTTTAACGCAGCACGCAAATCGTTTTGCCTATTTGCCCTCTCCAAAGTTAAGTTAGAACACCGGCTACCTTGAGTACAGTTAGACGTGACTCTGGCTGCATACCGTTGTGTTTGTTTATGAAGGAATTTTTAAGAAACAATATTTGACATTTCCGCGGTCTTTCATGCTTGAGTTAAATTATGTTTTAATTTATGAAGCAGCAATATGCATGCTACAACAGTTGAGGTATGGTACGATGATGGACGTAAAGAAAATTTGGTAAATGAAATAAAATAAAAATCTCTATATAATCATTGAATGAATTAATAATTTTCGCATTTCATACGAATACATTTTGGCAGATTTTCCTTCACCATGTAGAACATGAGACATAGAGACAAGGATGACGCACCTCTTTCTTTGAGCATGTCCGTGAAACTGGAAGAAAGAAGCCGCACGTTAGGTGGCGCAGTTCTCACTATCACACTGGAATGCGGAAAAATATGAATAGAAATAAAAACGAACATTTCTTAAAAGTACTTCCCTATGGCTAGTTGCAACCATTTTCGTTTTATTGAGCAATGAGTACAAAATTCAAGAATAATAATTGTTGTTGCCCATTTTGTTTGACACACATCTCTATGCGCTTTTGAAATGAGGTTTCTCCTAAAATTGTCGATGTGATAGATCTAAAAGCAGTTATTATCCTCTCTTTCATATTTTCTACTGTTGTTGGTGTGTCTTTATGAACAATTTCCTTCACGTATACCCATAAAAAAAATCAATTTTTGTAAGATCTGGGGATCTAGCAGGCCATTTAGTGGGTCAGTCTCTTCCAATCTATTGAAGTAGGTAGGTATTATTTAAGTAGTCTCTAAGTGCATTTAAATAATGTGGTGGAGCACCATATTGCTGATACCACATCCTATTTCGAATCATTTTAGAAAGATTCACCAATAATTGTGGCAGATGGTTTTCCAGAAAATGAAGATAAATAGCTCCAGTCAATGTACCGTCAAAGAAATGTGGCCCTATTACATGTTCTGGCCTCATTCCAAAATTGCATAAAGACGTGTGTCAATCGAAATGGGAAACATGTGGAGCACTTATTATTATAATTTTTTCTAATGAAACCTCTATTTTTTAGTTTATTCTTGAATTTTGTGCTTGTTCGATAAAACGAAAATGGTTGCAATTAGTCATAGGGAAGTACTTACAAAAAATGTTCGTTTTTCATTTCTACATCACATCGTCGAAAAATTGAGAAAATTCAATTTAAAAAGTTCTTAATTGAAAAATAATTTTTGGCCACCCTATACTTTTTTATCTAGTTTATTTGTATTTTTTTTTAGTTTCTAGCTATCGTAGAACTCGAGATATCTAAGTCCGATGCACTATTGCCCCACCCTGTATATATGTACTATACGTGCCCTCCCTGCCGTTTATTTTGGCAAAAAGGGCGAGCATAAAAAATTTGTTGATCAATCTATTTTCATTGCTGAGTAAAAAAAATGTGATATTCTCCCCCCCCCCCCCCCCCGAAACTTAATGTGGTAGTGTTACTAGACTAGCGCCACCTGTGGCACGTCTTGTGTGTTCACATTTTGCGGATCGGTTTTCATCGGAATTTCCATAAACGTCCGTAATCTTTAGTATTCATGATGTAGAAGCTAAATAAAAGACAATATAAAAAGGTTGAAATTGATTTAAAAAAAATTTAAACCATATCAAGGAATAAAAAGGCGACTAAAAATTATGAAATAAAATTTTAGGTAATAAAGAATTATATCTTATCACCTAATACCGATTTGAAATACATGCAAAAATAATCAAATAACGTAGCCACACTTATTTTCCCAATTACACATTTTTTTGAACCCATCTCAGATTGATATTAGACAATACGGTCCCAATTCCTTATTACCTTCTACTAACAGGGAGATACCTAGGAATTTACAAAATTTTATTTAATAATTTTTGATGACCATCTTTATACGATTTATGATTGGCATGTCCCTACTTCATATACTTAATTCGAAAACTTGTCACACTCTAAATCAGTTTCCATGTTACCACTGTTGTATCTATTAGCTAATAGATAACACATTGTTAGATATTTGGATTTATCTGAATGCAGCGCCTTATCATAATTCAATTTTGTGCAATTGCTATTTCGTTACTTTCAAACTATTAGTTTTAACCATTAGTATATTCAATGATAATGACAACCATGGCTAAACTGTGAAGCTAAGTTAGGAAATGAAAGATGGTAATTAAGTTTTGTCGTTCAAGTATATATAAATCACTTTGCAGATTTCATTTTAGATAAGTAACATAAAATAAAAGTTTTTGACACAAACAAAATTATTGCTTTATAGGTATGTCTCAATTTCGAATTTTCTAGACTGTTCTGGTTTTCAAGCAGAAATAAACAATAGCTCAAAATTCGTTTTATGGCAATATATCTTAATAAATGATTTAATGACGTGTTATTATCATGAGATTATGTTTTCAGAACACTGAAAAATTAATAGAAAGTTGCTAAAATGCGTTTAAATAATTACCATTTAGAGCATACGCTCTGAGTAATTATAAATTTCATTTCGTCATGAATGCAGTTATGATTATTACTTCTTTATACAAAAATTGTCATTCACTCTTAATAGTAAATAAATATTTGACCGTGTCGTTAATCATTTGTAATAAACTTAACCTAAAATAATTATGTGAATTTAAGTTCTTCTTGTATTCTCTATTATTTCCCACCCACAATCTTTATATCACAGAGGTCCTGTAATAGTATTTGATTAAAATTAGTTTTCTGGCAAACTACAGGAAAAGAAGCAATTATTTTTATTTTCCTCTTTGTCCTTAGCAAATAGTTCATTTAATATTTGAAGGTTAGGCGGACGGGCGAAAAAAACTGCCTCCATGGAATTCTACGCCATTTCTAGGTGAGTTGAAGAATTGAGATTTGTCACACTTATAGGTGGTGATATTTACCATCCAACAGAGGTACACATTCTTTGTTTATTTTCCTCCGAACGTGAGAAATGAGTAATTCACACCGAGTTAATCCAAGTACTGTAGCTTGATGAGAAGTATGGTCTGTATAATCTAGAGGGAAGGAGGGCAGATGCAACTTTTGGTGTAACATTACACTGAAGTTATGATACGGAGATGGTTACAACTTAATAATAATTAGAATTTAGATTTGGCACAATTATAAATATTATGTTGTTATTATTTGCATCTAGCTGCAATTCGTAGTAACTGCCTCTTAGTGTAAATGAATGGACATCGTGTGTGGATGTATGGCTGTTTCCGACAAGGTACCTACTTGACGAAACCTGCATGGTTTCAAGTGGTATTGTATAATACTATCAGATTTATTTTTCCTCTTTTCGTTATCTACACCTACATTATTATATATTTTTTTATATACCTTTTACTTATTCTCCATTTCTGTAAAATCATACATTTGCATACAGTATAACTTCTATTGATAAACTATAAATAAATATAGAATGCTACCCACGCGCAGGGTTTTCTTTGTGGGTCTACTTCTGTTTATTTGTCGTTTTCTATATACATTTCTTATTGTATTTTTTCCCGTAGATTTAAGGATATCAACTTTAAATGTTATGTATTTGTAAATGTTATACGAGATGAACAAACATTATTATTATTATTATTAATATTATTATTATGTCAAACAGTACCGTGTAATAATCGGCTATTTGTGTTAGTTTTATATAAAAGTTTAAATCGAAATTATAAATATTATGTCAAACATATCGTGCAATAATCGGCTATTTGTGTTAGTTTCATATAAAAATTTAAATAGAAACTCTAGATCTCTGAGAAACTGACGATAATAGGCATGATTAGATATATTATTATCTATTTAACCAAAAATTCATAACTGATTTTTTTCACACATACTTACTCTTCAAGAAATCGATGAATCTCGAGGAAACGTAGATAATGTGTCCCACCATCTTTAGTTCCATCCACCCGTCTAACCTCCATTCATTCAGCCGAACATGCATCCTTTTGTTTGTTCGTCTGTTCGTTTGTCCATTCGTTCGTCCATCCATTCATCAGATATAGACTCCTAGACGGGGAACAGACTTTGCGTATGTATAATTTTGTTTACGTTTTTTTTTATAAATCAGTCCTATATACTTCATGGATTTCTTTGTTTAAATTTTGACTCCCCTGATCAAGATATACATAGCGATTTTATTTTTTGTGAACTTCTGGAAGAAAACCATAACTTCCAACTTCTATTTATTGTATACCTTGATCGTCCTCTAGTCGTAATAAGCCGTGGGTTGAGCCATGTATGCCTGTAGCATAAATTTTGTTTCCATTTTTATGTCACTTCCTACAAAAATTTGGGACTACTTTTTCAAACTGGTAAGTGTTTTCGATTTCTCAAGTAATCTGAGACGCTAAGTAAATAGCCATGCTTAATGGCCAAATGTCAAATAGGAAACAAAAAGTATTATCTTACTACTGAAGCTGCTAACTACCCAAATAGTTTGAAGGAAATAATTCTGAGATCCTATTTCTCCAAAATGTACTTCAAACATTTATTAACAAATTACGTAATCGTTTCCAAAGTTCTTGTAACACTTTTATCTATGATTTTAATTCGAATATATTTCCATTGATTACATCAAGCTATACTTGAATTTGGTATTAAATAGTGGATTGTGTGAGTCGGAAAATAACACGAAAAACCCGACTGTTGTCTGATTTAATGACATTAGTTCTCCCCCCATTTGCCACCAACCCCAAACGCGTCTTGATCATGTTTCACGGAATCTAACTTATTGATCCCCCCGTTTTCGAGCATGCCAATTATGAAGAAGACCCTGGGACTCGTACCTGACACCCGCCCACACCCTCAACGGTCAATAGCCACCCTCCAAAGGGGTGAGAGAGCGCTCTCATCATACCACTGGACAAAAAGCTTTCCCTCCCATTTTCGAGCAAGGAGAGGACCACGAATCGAATGCTTGCCATCCCCTCATCCCTTAATGGCAGAAAATACTCCTTGCAATGTCAAAATAAGTGTGACTGCACGTGTTCAAAGAAAGTAAAAAATAAATATAAAATAAAAAATAAATAAATAATTTTATTGTTTTTTTTTTGACTCATAGTATTTTATAATGTAAGAAAAGCCAGCGTAACAATGTATGCAGTAATTGTTTGCATTAATAAAAAATATTTTATATAATATATTATAATTAAGTAAATCAAATGTTTCAATTATTATATAAACCTATCTTTCCCAAAAAATTTGTACAAAAAATATACATTCATCTTTTTTCAGCTCCATAGTAAATAAAGATGACTACTTTGCTAACGAGATCGAGCTGACATCTTAATGTTTTTTCCTGTGTAGCATCCTCAAAAGGGGGGGGGGGGCGGGGAATGCACTCTCACCTCTTTGGAGGGTTGTTATGGACATTTACGGGGGCGGGTCACCCCGGGGAGCAATTCCACCATCACCACGGTGTTCATAATCCTCGAAAATGGGGGATCATCGAGTAAAAGTCAATCAAAAAATTATAATACGCGTTTGACCGCGTTTGTGGGTGGTTTTTGGCCATTTGCAGGGGTGGGTCACTCTAACGAGAAATTTTGTCACCACCACACCATGGTGTTCAGTATCCTCGAAAATGGGGGATCATCGAGTAAAAGTCCCTCAAACAATTATAATACGCGTTTGACCCCGTTTGGGGGTAGTTTTTGGTCATTTGCGGAGGTGGGTTACCCCAACGAGAAATTCTGCCACCACCATGATGTTCAGCATCCTCGAAAACGGGGGATCACCAAGTAAGAGTCCTTGAAACAATTATAATACGCGTTTGACCCCGTTTGGAGTTGATTTTGGCCGTTTGCGGGTCATTCCTACGAGAAATTCTGCCACGGTGTTCAGCATCCTCGAAAACGGGGGGGGGGGGAGAACTAATTTCGTTAAATCAGACAATAGTCGGGTTCTCATCCGATTCACATAATCCACTAAATAGCAATCATAATTTTCTACGTTCATTTCATGAATCGGTATGATTTTATGGGCTTGGTATTTACACTTCTTACACTTATTCGGTGTACTCTACTTCGACATAGACGTTTTTGTTACTTTACTTAACCATTTGGAGCCTCTATCGCAACGTAATCTTCCAGAACCTTGAGGACGTAGAATAATTTACTGATAATGTCATATAGAGTATGACACCATTTCAAACACTAAAGCAGTTACTTGTGAAGTGGAATCTGCAATCGTTACCAATAGTGTAATTAAACTAATTAAATAAATGTTAATTGTGAAATGTTTACTTCATAAATAAATAGTACAAATTATCTTAAATATGTAATTCTTTCTAATACCAAAAATTTGATTTTCAAAATATTCACATTTTCTTCCTGAACAAAAACCAATATACTTATTTTGATGCAAATGTGTGCTAAGGAAAATATGTGCCGTTTTTACTCTCGTCCGACGCGACTACCCAAAACGGATATATGTTGGTGGGATGTAATTTTGTTTGATTCTCCCCTTCTATTTTTAGATTCAGATTCTGTTCTACCATACGGTTTGGTATTTTGTATAAGAAGATTTATATTTTATACTTAAAACTTTGAATTTCTTCCCCCATCTTGGATCTACCATTTTGAAATGCCAAGAGCAGATCCAATCGTAATGATAATATAAACATATTTGTACTTCAAACATAAATATAAATTCAATAATCATAGCCTGAAATATCTAAAAGGGTGTTCAATCGTGATAATTCGTCGGAGATTTTAAAATTTTTAATTTTGTTTCGTGGTTGAGATAAACTTGACCTTTTAGTATACCAGAAAAATAAATTATTAAGATAGGTAAATAAAGAATGTGATATTATCTACACTATCGAATGATAAAACAAAAACAGATAATTATATTGAAAAAGACTTATTACTCAAATTGAGCCTAGACTTGATCGGGGTTACCAGGTATATTACAGGATAATTTTATTATTTTTTAGATTGTTTTTTTTTACCCCGACAATACTCTATAATAAGAAGAAAAATTTTATGAGAGAATGAATTAAACAATGTAAAACACAATTCTTTAAGAAATTTACGCAACTACTTGTAGCTAATAAGAGAAAGGATGAAATTACTAGATACAATTAAATTATTATAAGAGAAAACAATAATTAACTAATAACGTCAATTTACATACATTTTACAACAACGGAATAATTTTCCTGCTCAATTCAATTTTTTTTTAATGAAATTGTATCATATTTCTTTTATGTTATTTCTTCAACACGCATATTTATCAAACCTAGTTTTCTACAAAAGTCGAAAAATAATTTATTAACAAATTAACAAAAATGTGAATACTTAAGAACACAGCAATCTAACGCGATTACGACTTAATTTGTAATTTGAGTTCGGCAGTTTTCAACTAGTACCTACATACTACTACTTAGATCCTATTCCAGTTTCTTTGTTTTTATCGTTATAACATGTAATATTCTTCTAAGCAACTGGAAGATTTTCTTCAAAAATACATACAACAACGTTAAAATAGAAACAGTGACTAAAAGTAGGAAACTTATAGTATCTAAAAGATAATACTGATAGAGAGGTAAATCTGCTGCTGGATTTCTTAGTTGTTTTGCTCCTTTGTTTCTTATTATATATTCTGTCCACCATATAGCCTTCTCCAAGCCGGTCATTGGAAAATCTTTGGCATATTTACCAAGCTGCCTAACAGAATTGCGGTATCTAAAACAAATTACATAAAAGAAATAATTAATAAGAAAAGGGAACAATCATAAAATAACACAGGTCAACATTTGATCTAAGAACAATCACCAGACTTGACCAGCGTATAAATAGGTTTTTTGGGTCGCTGATTCAGAATCCGAGGTTGGTTAAGCTTCATCACGTCAGGTTCTTGGTCATTTGAAGGTCAAAAAAATGCAAAAAATTTGAAAAAATGTTTGTCAATGTTTATGAGGTCGCTGAATTCAAATCTGCTGTTATTTTTACCCTTCAAGAACATCTAGAGATCATTTGAAGGCATTTTGAGATCATTTTGAAGTCAAATTGAGAAAAAGCGACTAAGAAATCTGGAAAAATGCTTACATAGGTTTTTTGGATCGCTGACCTCGAATCCGTGGTTGGCTGGACTCTATTACATCGAATTCAAGGTCATTTGAAGGTCAAACTGAGAAAAAGTGGTGTAAAAAATTTGAAAAAATTTATGTTTATGTTTTTGGGATCACTGAGTTCAATGTTGCCGTTATTTTATCTCAAAGTTTTTTTAAGGCTATATCATGATCAAATTAAAACAAGAATGTTGAAAACCAAGAAACTGAAAAATTTTAGGTATAAATTGAACTCAGTGATCCCAAAAACATAAACATAAATTTTTTCAAATTTTTTACACCACTTTTTCTTAGTTTGACCTTTAAATGACCTCGAATCCGATGTGATAGAGTCCAGCCAAGCACAGATTCGAAGTCAGCGACCCAAAAAACTCACGTAAACATTTTTCCAGATTTTTTAACCGCTTTTTCTCAATATGACCTCAAAATGATCTCAAAATGCCTTGAAATGACCTCTAGATGTTCTTGAAGGGTGAAAATAACAGCGGATTTGAATTCAGCGACCCTAGAAACATAAACATAAATGTTTTCAAATTTTGTACAACACTTTTTCTCAGTTTGACTTTCAAATGACCTTGAATCCGATATGACAGAATCCAGCCAACCACGAATTCGAGATCAGCGACCCAAAAAACCCATGTAAGCATTTTTCCAGATTTTTTAGTCGCTCTTTCTCAATTTGACCTCAAAATGATCTGAAAATGCCTTGAAATGGCCTTTAGATGTTTTGATGTCCTTGAAGGGTAAAAATAACAGCGGAGTTGAATTCAGCAACCTCAGAAACATAAACAAAAAATTTTTTCAAATTTTTTACAACACTTTTTTTCAGTTTGACCTTCAAATGACCAAGAACCTGACGTGATGAAGCTTAACCAACCTCGGATTCGGAATCAGCCCAAAAAACCTATGTATACTCTACTAAAGTCTGGTGATTGTTCTTAGATCAAATGTTGACCTGTGTGATTATTATTATTCATAAAAAATGTCTTTATTGTAAACTTAACAGTTGTAAAATTTATAAATGGAAAAGTTCAGAAACAGTAGTTGCAAGTAACACTTGGCTCTTCCACTTAACAACATAATTAACGTAACATAAAAATGCACATTTAAGATTTAAAATATAAGCAATAAATAAATGCATTACAAAGTTTGAATGATGAAAACTCCACAATTAACAAAGAATTTATTGTAAAGTGATATAGAAAAAAAGAAAAAAAAAGAATAAGTCTGATATTGATTAAACTTGATTCTTTGTTACAGACGAAAAGGATATTGATATTTAATTATTTTATTGTATAACACTAATGAGTGCAGAATACGTCAGTTTTCCATACTTATCCACCAAATTTCACGAATTCTTTTAGATATCTGATTGTTTTCTTCCAAAACAAATAAATCGGATGCATGAATGTTGTACTCGATTTTGATTTGCATTAGATCGTTTCTTACGAAATATCATTTTGAATTTATCTAGATTTATTCAGCAATAATAATTTTTTTCTTCAAACGTCAGAAAAACGCGGCATTTTTTTTTTAAATCGCCTTTTTTTAAGTCATTTCATGACATTAAAGTTTGACCTTTTAGACGGCTGTGCGTTGCCATTAATAACGGAGGTAAAAGTACTTTTTTTTTCGGCTGACCAGAAAGTACACCCTTTCTGAAGAAATTATCCACCAGAAATTAACATTTTCCCGGGCTTGGGGTTCGCGAGATTGGAATATGCCATTCCAAACGTGTTTTAGACTATACTTTCTCTAACAAGATTTTAGAAATGATACAAAAAAAGTTGATTAATAACATTCTAACACAGTGTGTTAGAATAACATTCTAACACAGTATGCTAGAATGACATGTATTACAACATAATTTTTAGTTGTGGAACGTGTACTTTCTAAGATAGTGTTAGAGAAAGTGACATTAGAAATCGGCAAAAGCTTTTCCGATCCCCATTATCGTTGTTGAGTTTTCAAAAGTCAATTCAAAAGTTACGGAAAATATGGATTTAGATTTTGAAATTTTACAAGCAGAAATTGAAGTTGTATAATAGTGTCGGTCGTAAAAATATTTTATTAATTAGGTATTATTGTTTGTCGTTGTATTTGTTAGAAAATTTATTAAAAAAATAATACAAAATTGATTTTGTATGACAGCGTCGGCTGAAAAAAAAGTTGTACGTTACACAACCGAAAAACAGTGTTTTGCAGGTCTCTCCAAGCTTCCAGGACTCACCTGCGGCTCGCCCTGGAATCTGCTTGGGTCGAACTGCAAAACATCTCTTTCCGGTCTTGTAACGTAAATTACTATTTCGTCATATCTCCCTCGTAAGTATACTCTAATTCCGTTATTTTGTCGATCGCACGTGACGTTCTATGTCCCAAATATTTGTTGTCATTGACAACGGGTAGTTATTTTTCATAACGTCCCTAGGGAAATAAAGTAAATTTGGGAGAATTTTCTCCTTTATATAGCAAGTATTAAATTGAATTAAATGTTTTAACTTTTTTGGAAGTAAATCCAGACAATCCTTACTTGCTGTATCTCCTATATTCGACATTATTTTTTTCAGGGTTATTATATAATAATAATAATATGATTTAATTTATCTTGACAGTAGTTGACGGTGACTATTAACAAATATGAAATCTTACTCAAATAATTTTATTTTTCCACTAGTTTTTCTCAAGTTTAATGATTCATGGGTAAGACGAAAAATATAATATGCACCGCGGATCGTACGGTGTGACTTTTTGGTCTCGAATACTTGCAAACCTCGACCTTACGGGCCTCAGATTGGAAACCAAAAAAAGGGGGTAATTACGACCCTTGGTACATAAATAACTATTTCTGACGCTGTGAGCGGCAGAAAAAGTAATATTCATAGCAACGCGTATTTTATTTAATACGCCAGCCATGCGATAATACACAAGGCGTTTTTGTGGTGAAATTCGAAATTTTTTACTTTTTTCTTTTATAGCTAATCGACGTCTGAAGAAAGAATAGCATATTTTATTCGGAATAAAAGCCACTTGTTGTGGCTCGTCTGTAATTACCGGACTCACTTCGTTCGTCCGGCAATACGAAAGACTCATCACAAAAATATCACTTTTAGTCCTAATAAAACAATATACTATTGTTTGAAATATTAACAAAATCTGTTGGATGTATCTTACAATTTACTTCAATCGGTATTTTAATAAAAATGTTATCATTATCAATATTTTTACCAGACTAGATAATAATGTTTACAGTAAGAAATACTGACATTTATTTTAACTATAATAGCTATAAGCAATATTGTTTAGTATACACTTATCTACAGCAGTATGGGAATAATCTAGAAGATACAATTTACTACAGGAAACATAGGTGGGGAATGACCAACTAAGTGAGATACTTAGTAGTAGACATACTTGGATGAGCCTCTTATCTCAGAGAACCTAGATTTTACCCATTCCTCTTGCAGATAGGATTCTGAGACAACTAAATGGCAACACTGTGTGATGAAGCTAGTTCATAATATTCACCCAGACATTGCGAAGAAAATGGTATCTGTCTCAAAAGCCACATTAGTCCAATCAGTGAATGGCCAAAAGGGGATTGCAGAGAACATGTAGGAGGGGGGAATTTTCCTCTTCAGGGATGTGTTGGGGGTAGTTAGGAGGTAAAAATACTAAAAGTCCCCGCCCCTAGCCCCGCCGCTTCAGGGGCAGAGGGAGGTGGAAAAGTTCCTTTTTTCGATTCTTCGCTTATAACTCGGAAACGATGCGTCGTACGAAAAATGGTAATCTACGCAAAATTAAACGTAATTAAATTTCCCATAAGAATGTTTATATTCATTTTCTTTCTATGTGTTATAATTTATGAGATATTCACCAGCGAAAATCGATGATTAATAAAAAAAAATCAATTAATTACTTTGAATATTTCTATCGAAGCGGTTTACCGTGGTCCGCTAATAAATCATAGTCACAAAACAATCTTTATTTTACAACACTCGACGTATTTACTAACATAATATTTTGTCGAAATCTATACATTTCCTTAAATATACAGTGTGACTCACTTAAAATGAAGATACCCTTATAACTATTTTATTTTGTTTCCGATTTGAATCAAATTTTACACAAGTACAGAACAAATTAGAATCTACTTATGACCAGCTGTTACAAAGGCAAAGCCACCTGCGGTACCAAAATATGCTGAAAACAATAAAGCATTTTGAATGTTAGAAATTCTAAAGAATGCATTCGATAGGCGCCACAAACGTACATACACCAAAATTTGATTTGGTTATTGATGGGGGATTTCTCATACATAAGCTCATCTGGCAAAGAGGATCCTCAGTTTCCGGAATTTGTGGTGGCTACGCGAAGTTCGTCAAGACCCATCAATATGATTTTTAATCTTTTTCCTCGTATTTTGGTACCGCAGGTGAATGATTGCAGGAGAATGATTTTCTGGTCCTAAGAAGATCCTAATTTGTTCTATACTTGAGTAAAATTTGATTCAAATCGGAACAAAATGAAAAAGTTATAAGGGTATCTTCATTTAAAGTGAGTCACACTGTATATTTAATTACATGTATAGATTTCGAGAAAATATTACGTTAGTAAATACGTCCAGGGTTGTAAAATAAAAATTGTTTTGTGACTGTGATTTATTAGCAGACCACGGTAAACCGCTTTGATAGAAATATTCAAGGTACATAATTGAATTTTTTAATTAATTATCGATTTTCACTGGCGAATATCTCATAAACTATAACACATAGGAAGAAAATGAATATAAACATTCATGTGGGAAATTTAATTACGATTAATTTTGTATAGATTACCTTTTTCCGTACGACGCCTCGTTTCCGAGTTATAAGCGAAGAATCGAAAAAAGGAACCTTACCTTTCCACCCCCCCTCTGCCCCTGAAAAGTACCCGCCCTGAAGCGGCGGGGCTAGGGGCGGGGACTTTTAGTATGTTTACCTCCTAACTACCCCAACACATTCCTGAAGAGAAACAATGTTCTCTACAACTTTCATTGACTGGACTACATCATTCGCAAGGTTGTCAAGAAAAACTGTACCCGACAGCAAATGAAACCGAATTCTTTCTTTCTCGAAACTGGGTTAAACGAAATTTATCTATGTAAAGCTGGAGATCAAGATAGCATATACTTTGAAATTTGGAGCATTTCGGACGAAACACGAAAAAAGGGCCAGAAAACTTTCTTAATAACATCCTCAATGAAGGCCACATTTCGAGCATATTTAGAAAACTAAAAAACTCTCTCACTCTAAACGATCGACCAGAAAATTACCATCCTACAGTGCTATTCAGTTGCTTATTTAAACTACTTGAAAAGCTAATATACAATAGGATAGCCATAAAGGTAATAAACTACCTTTGTATAAAACGAGCTAGTCGTTTCTTGCCAGACGTTTTGTGATCTATGAAGTATTCCAATTCTAGTTGATCTCCGCTTACTGTATAATACGTTGGCATCAAGTCATCTGTGGCGGTTGCCTGTAAGGCTGGTTTATGGGCACAATATTATGAAATAAATAACTCTCGTAAAAAACATCGTAGTAGCAACTACTTCCAGGCGAGAACAGAAAGACTAACACTACTACTTATATTCAACACTTTGATTTAAAAATACTTTCTACTTACTTTGAATCAGTTATAACTTCCAATATGGCATTCTTAAGCTCCTCTTTATTTACCGATGGCTTACGCCCCACCGTCTTGCCAATATTTTTAATTTCCATTAGCCTTGCATTTTTGAATTGGTCAAAAAAGAATGGAATTACAACCATTGGTACTTTGCTGTAAATTGCTTCTTCCATCGACTGAAGGCCTCCTTGGGTGATGAATAATTTTATGTTTGGATGTTCTGCAATTTAAAATTTTTTTTTTAAAAGTAGATAAATTGAAGTTGTTAACTTAGAGAAAATTATAAGAAATTAGATTCAACATATAGTACGGTAGCCCGTTACCAAAACCCCTATCAAAACAGCGAACTTTATCGCAGAAAACGCTATAGATGAAGAAACTTCTTCATTCAGTTCAAAAAACGATACGGGGGCCTGGCAAACGACTTTCCGTCTGTCAAAAAAAATTTCGTAATTTTTATACCGTGGCGAAACAGTTCTCAATTAATTATCGTTGAAAATGATGAACAAGACATGAATTAATCGAGAACTGCCATTTTTCATTGGCCTAGGTTCCAATAATATCAATCAAAGTTGTATCAAATTGGAGCCTAAAATTATCAATGCAGCGAGGCTAAAACTTTTTTCTATTTATAGAGTGGGGTGTATAAAACGATAAAAAACTGCGAACTGCCATTTTCCGTTGGCCGTAGCTGCGCGAAATCGAATGGAATCGCATATAGTATCCGAAGCCATGTAACATCTCCAGCAGAATGTATAGAACGCGTGTATATGTAAATAAATGATGGCAGTTGCTGAGACCGAGGATGCTGCGTTGTCGTCGCCAGAGATAGTATACTCCGTTTAGGGTCAACGTAGCATCCTCGGTCCGGGCAGCTCATATCAGAGTCTCCTGGTATGTATATGCGTGGTCCGGAATGACGCTGCGACGCGTGAAATACATGGAGACGCCGGATAGCTTCGTTACCTATGGCGGAAATCATTTTTCTCAATTGTCAACTGGGAAAAAGTTCAGTTCATATTTTTTTCATCTTCTTAATGATATTTGGAATAGCCTGAAGTGGAGAACTGCCTCGCCGCGATGACTTGATCATTCCTCAAAATTAGGCAATATAAGAATGTATTCACTCGTAATTGAACTAGCAAAAAGTTCCGTTCGAACTTTCTTGTGGTCAAGAGACATCGAAACTACTCGATAATGAGCAGAACTTCCTCGTCGCGGTGACCAGAATTTTGACCGGTGGCCATTTGTCATTATTTCGGTCTTTGTAACTCGGCGTGTCAGTCAAAAGGGCAGTGCTCAATTTTTCCTCATCATATTTTCTTCATATTTTCTTCCTTCGAAGAAAAAAGAAACTGCCTGGCTGCGAAGATCGAGATGACCGGTTTTTCTTTACATATTCAAAGCTCGATTTGAACCCTTTAGGACAGGTAAAACGTTCCGCCACCCTCAACTTTTCTTATCAGTTAAGTGTTAATGATGAAAATATCGAAAATAAAATACACTCATCATGAAAAAACGAAACTTTTTGTTTGAAACTTGTTTCTGGGGTTAAGAATAAAAAAATGACACAGAATTATATAATTAAAATTCTGTATTTTAATGCAACGTACAAAGTGGAAATATGTTTTATGTAAAGAAAAACAAGTAATGTGAGTTGTGGATGCTGATTACGAGATGTTACATTTGGCATCTTAAAAAATATTTATTTTGAAAATGAAGGAATCGACGTGGATTCCTCTGTCGGATCCATTTGGCGGAGAGGTTTCTTTTATTAAATATTTTAATATTTTTGCAGAAGTAACAAAAGCACCTTATAAAGAGTAAGATGTTAATATGCCATAAATAAATAATTATGTACAATATCTAGCTTTTCATTTCTTTTCTAAATATTTCACCTAATCAATTTACATGTTTATTGCACATGTCATAAAAACTATTATTTATAGTGTACACTTCTGTGCAATGAAATCCCGTATATTTTAAAAACAAAGTAATCCAGTTTTTACTAATATTGAATGGTGTGAATCAGTCTTTTTGGAATTTATATTTTTTAGTATCATATATAGGTTATAAAAAACTGACATTGATTGTGAAACGTCATAAGTAAGGTATTTGAATAAGGTTAATCCAGAAGAAAAACATTATTTTTTGTTTTTTTTTAAGCCTTTAATTAACTTGCAATATTTGTATGTTAGTTAGTTAGTTAGTTAGTTAGTTAGTTAGTTAGTTAGTTAGTTAGTTAGTTAGTTAGTTAGTTAGTTAGTTAGTTAGTTAGTTAGTTAGTTAGTTAGTTAGTTAGTTAGTTAGTTAGTTAGTTAGTTAGTTAGTTAGTTAGTTAGTTAGTTAGTTAGTTAGTTAGTTAGTTAGTTAGTTAGTTAGTTAGTTAGTTAGTTAGTTAGTTAGTTAGTTAGTTAGTGTGACGGTTTGTTGTCGGGTAGCTGGTTTTGAGATTAATCAGGGTCCAGATTAGTTAATAAGATAACCCAATAAAAATATAAACAATTTATTTACTTTTCCAAACAGGTAATGTGTGGCAGTGTTACATAACATACAGGTACAGGTTATATGTCCGTATCTTTTACGGTTCTTAGGACAACATTTTCTATTATCTGAGAGAGAGAGAGAGAGAGAGAGAGAGAGAGACGTTTGTTGTTGCTACGGGAATGGCATCGGGCGTCGGGTGAATATCGTCGACTCAAGAATTTTCCCAGTTCAACACGCTGTAGGAGGTCTCCAGGTCAGGCTCATTAGCTTTGGTTTTGGCTGCGAAACGGCGCCGGGGAATGACTAATGACTCGAGGGGTCCCAGCTCAACACGCTGTAGGATTCCCAGGGTCAGACTGCATTCGTTCCGTCGTGTTTGCGTCGGGAGATGTACAAAACTGTAATATGTCCAGCTCAGCACGCTGTAGACAGATTATCAGAGTTGTTCACACTCTGAATTATGTTGATTTGCGGCCGGGCTTTTATATCCGAGAATCCTCGCTTACTGGTGACGTAGAACTGCGTATAGTTTAGTGTCGTGTGCAAATCCATGCCTCTAGACGGGAGATGGGTAGGTTTGCGGGCCGTGTGCACATTGGTGTCGTGTGTAAATCCGGAATCATTACAGTTAGTTAGTTAGTTTGTTTGTTTAGGTGGAATCTTGCAAGCTGAATTTCGACTAGTTCTAATTAGGCTAGAATCTTGAAATTTGGCATACGTATATAAGTCCGGTGACAATGTAAAATAGTATAGCCATTATTGGTCTAAATCCAATATGTCGGACTTCCTAAGATGGCGGATCGCCTTTTTCTTCACAACCCCCTTGATATGGGTATCAAATGAAAGGGTTTGACGAGTAAAATACGATAAACTATGTGACGTCATTCTAAATTCAATATGGCGGACGACCCAAGATGACGGATCGCCTTTTTCTTCACAACTCCCTTAATATGCGTATGAAATGAAGGTGGGAAAGGTGTGGAGAGGGGTGGAAATGGGGCGAAAAGAGGTGGGAAGAGATGGGAAAGGGGAGGGAAGGGGTGGGAAGAGGTGGGGAAGGGGTGGGAAGAAGTGGGAAGTAGTGTTAGAGTGGTGAGAAGACATGAGAGTCAAAGGTCATGAAAATTTGTTTCTGGCAGATATCTCGCTCCCTGTTGGCCGGACGACAATAACTATGGTTTCATGAGAATTTTAGATTGGACAATTATCTACAAAAAGGTTACCCATATTTTTCTCGTACAAGTAACAGTTGTCACATTATATGGAAATCATCAACTGTATAGAATAGAACAATAACAACAATGCATTAATTTCCACACCACTTCTAGAGACATCTGGTTCTCCCAGTAGGCCTAATTCATGTTTTATAAAAAATACATTCATAAAATAATTATGACTCTTCTTCATCATTTTTGTCTTCCTCTAATATATAAGGTGTTAAATGATCATTGCGG
Organism: Rutpela maculata; assembly: GCA_936432065.2. NCBI lineage: Eukaryota > Metazoa > Arthropoda > Insecta > Coleoptera > Cerambycidae > Rutpela > Rutpela maculata. Next base: position 66,525,834 of record OW386290.2, on the reverse strand, counting down.
TACGTTTGATCCAATCCTGTTTCTTCTATATAAATATCATGACATCTGTTAGTAGTATCGGGAGTGACATTGAAACATGATTGACCATGACAATTGCCAGAAGCTACAGAACATGGCAATGCGAGAAGTCGCATTGCCATGTTCCGTACAGTCACAGTTAGATCCTTCCGTATAATGACAAAAAAATCTGTAAAAGTATTTACGCAAAACTCAGCTCTCTATTTAACACTTTTCATTTATTATTATCTTTTCTGCAGGATGATTACCCTGTGTACTTTTTTTTTTTTAATTATAGGCATATCAGGTTTTCTTCCTGGCAATAGTAACAACCAAATTTCAAATATAATAATAATACCTATATAAATATTATTTTCCTCTGCCGTTTCTTAATTAGTTATTTTTTGGAGTGACCACCCTGTATACATTTCACCAAAACTATGTCAGATTTCATCCTCGGTAATTGAGTCAACCACAGTGTAAATATCCACTATAAGGATTTTTCATAGTGACCACCTTGTATATTTTTCAAATTTGGTAGTTGTGTTAACTACATGCGAAATATTATTGCCATCCGTCACATTTTGTTATTATTTTTTTAGGGTGACCACACTATATATTTTTCACATTTCTCTCCGAGTTTCTCTTCTTAACAGTCGAGTTAACTATATGCCAAATATTATTGTTCTCCATCAATTTTTTTTTCATTATCTTTTCAGAGTGACCACCCTGTATATATTATTTCATATATTTCTTCTTTGACAGTTGTGTTAACTACATACGAGAAGATATTGTCCTTCGTCCCATTCTTTAAATATTTTTTTTAGGGTGACCTCCTGTATGTTTTTTTTTCATATTTTTTTTCCCTAACACTTCTCTTAATTGCATGTTACATTTTTTTCATTATTTTTTTTACTGTGACCACCCCGTATATTTTAAATATTTTTCTTCCTTGATAGTTAACTACTTGCCAAATATTACACTGCCTTCCGTCACATTTTTTCCTCATATTCATTATGAAGTCCCCTCTGTATATTTTTCAACGGAAGTGTATCCCAGTTCTTCGCTTGAGTATCGTCAACTCCCTACCAAATATTATTCTACTCCTTAAAGTGGTTTTGCAGATATAGCGCCAACAGACAGACAAACTGATAGAATAAAATGGCTTTAATTTTCGTAATCTACGTTCTCTGAAACGTAAAATTCCAGAGAAACCTCGGAGGGTGATTTTTTCACGATTACAATACTTTCCTTCGGTAAGCGAGAAAAGTAAAAGGCGTATTGATAAGTACATCTGGTACAGGTGATTATAAAGTCGTTATGGGCCCAAAAAAATTAGAATTTCCAGAAATAAACTGACCTATCCATTTGACAACAATGGTATGCAAAATAGATGCGACTCAAGGTTTATTAGGGGACCTTTTTTTCTAATAAACTACATCAATCTTCATAAACACTCATATGATATGTCATACGAAGAATTTACTAACATAGAAGATAGAAGATTTTATATAGTAGACCGTACGAAATGGAGTATGTGTTTTGCTTCGAAGTTTAGCAGTGCGTTATTTACAAGACGGTGCTCGTACGTGAAAATCATATACAGTGCGTGTAATTGTGGACTGGGCATATGTACTTCCACGTAGCGCGAGAAATATGACTACCCAGGTAACAGCAAACTCGTCCGTCGGCGGCATAGATTAAAGAGTCGGCGCTAGACCACTAAAGCATCCCCGTTCTCAGTTATTTCATTTCAGCCAGCTCGCACACGCGATTTTGCAATTCTTACTCCCTATGCCCAGCCCGCCACTACACACACTGTATTGTTACGGACGATTTTCACATTTAATAATGGCCAGAATTTTATGTACTAATTTTCGCTATTTTCCCAAATTTATTGGGGATTTGAGCCTATTGATACCGTCTCTCGCCAATAGATATTAATAGAGTATAACTGGTTGCCTAATGGCACTACCTAATGGTTCACGTCGGTCATTTAATATGCTTTGATACAGGTAGTATGGGTGAGTGCGTTCAGATATCCATTGAGAGAGTGCATTGCAAAAACGCCCTTTTAAAGCTTCTACAATAGCCAGTATTATTGATTAAACCTTCTTTTGGTGGGTAGATTTATGAGGGAACGGCTTTCAGAGTATATTATGATAATATTTGTGGATATAAACGGAGTTAGGAAAATCTATTCTAGTTGTGGGGTACGCCGTGAAGTGGAAATTCTGAACGTACTCTGACGGAAGACAAGAACTTGACATTTTTGATATGGGACATTTTCTTGATCATTTTTCCTTTTGCTGCTAGAAGATTGAGTCGTCTAAATACGAGTTTTAGCAGTATTGTAAGTTTTGCTCCATTTATGGGATTTAGTATTCATCACGACAAGATTAGTCGTATTTCCATTTGGTTTTGAGTATCGTTTTGGGGAAATGCAGCTACGGATTTCCGGATAAAGTAAATTTTCAAAGCACGTGGCGTCGTCTGAATGCAAGACTTCGGAGTGCCATTTTGACGGCAAAGGACCTCTTTCAGCCCACATAACATCTCAGGTACGTCTCTGAAAAGCCACTTAAAGTTGAAATAGATTTGTAATTTAGGTTATTTATTTTATTGCAGGGCTGTCTGTTTGCTTGTTCGTTTATTAGTTGTTTCCTTGTTGAGTATGTTACAAGTATTGGGATCTATTTGTTAGTTTATGGCTAGTTGGATTGATACTTTATGGTTTTACTTGGATCTGTTACTCGTATTCTACTTGAGCTTTTATGTCACATTCTACACTTTACGAGGGACTTCCAACCTGACTCTGGTTTCAACTTCTAGTCCAGATTTTGGTGCCTAGATGGTGGATTATTTACTGACATCTTGTATATGTATGGTACTGGGGATCTCGGCGCGTTACCTTAGACTCCACGTAGATGGTCTACCACCTGCGGCTGTTATCACCTAGAATTACGCTACCCTGGTAGGACGGGAAAAGGTATTCAGACACTACCAAAGGTAAGCGGAATCATATTCTCCTAACGAGGGATCCGCTACAACTCAACGTCCACGAGACAGTAAAATAAATTTTCAAGGAATATTTGCTCGAATTTTGCTCGTAACGTAAATCTCAGTAACATTTTAGATTTCAGTAATATTTGGTATATTTTGTGTATCATTACTTCACTAACTGAATAGTTTTGCCTTATTTTACAAATAGATGTCAATAATTTTAAGTAATTTTATGTTTTACCGTACCTTGGGTCACTTGTAGTTTTTTTTGTCACGCTTCTGGCATATGACCTTTTGTACATTTATCAAGGATTTATTATTTTGTAAGATATTTTGTGTATATTAGGTTAAGCGTGTGGGCCCCACTTATTAGTTCACTTATTAGGGTATATTGTGATACTTGTACTGCGTACTGAGTTAACGGTGATAATTGTGAAATATTTTGTACTACGTACCCGATATTTTATTAAATGTTTAATTAGAACGACGTTGTCTTTTATATCTGACCACCTACACCACCCCAATTATCGAAACCACACCTCATATTCATTATGAAGTCCCCTCTATATATTTTTCAACGGAAGTGTATCCCAGTTCTTCGCTGGAATATCGTCAACTCCCTACCAAATATTATTCTTCTCCGTAAGTGGTTTTGCAGATATAGCGCGAACAGACAGACAGACTGACAGAATAAAATGGCTTTAATTTTCGTAATCTACGTTCTCTGAAACGTGAAATTCCAGAGAAACCTCGGAGAGTGATTTTTTCACGATTACAATACTTTCCTTCGGTAAGCGAGAAAAGTAAAAGGCGTATTGATAAGTACATCTGGTACAGGTGATTATAAAGTCGTTATGGGCCCAAAAAAATTAGAATTTCCAGAAATAAACTGACCTATCCATTTGACAACAATGGTATGCAAAATAGATGCGACTCAAGGTTTATTAGGGGACCTTTTTTTCTAATAAACTACATCAATCTTCATAAACACTCATATGATATGTCATACGAAGAATTTACTAACATAGAAGAGTCATATTTTATATAGTAGACCGTACGAAGTGGAGTATGTGTTTTGCTTCGAAGTTTAGCAGTGCGTTATTTACAAGACGGTGCTCGTACGTGAAAATCATATACAGTGCGTGTAATTGGACTGGGCATATGTACTTCCACGTACTGCGAGAGATATGACAACCCAGGTAACAGCAAACTCGTCCGTTGGCGGCATAGAGTCGGCGCTAGACCGCAAGCATACCCGTTCTCAGTTATTTCATTTCAGCCATCTGGCACACGCGATGTTGCAATTCTTACTCCCTATGCCCAGCCCGCCACTACACACACTGTATTGTTACGGTCGATTTTCACATTTAATAATGGCCAGAATTTTATGTACTAATTTTCGCTATTTTCCCAAATTTTATTGTGCATTTGAGCCTATTGATACCGTCTCTCGCCAATAGATATTAATAGAGTATAACTGGTTGCATAATAGCACTACCTAATGATTCACGTCGGTCATTTAATATGCTTTGATACAGGTAGTACGGGTGAGTTCGTTCAGATATTCATTGAGAGAGTGCATTGCAAAAATGCCCTTTTAAAGCTTCTACAATGGCCAGTATTGTTGATTAAACCTTCTTTTGGTGGGTAGATTTATGAGGGGACGACTTTTTCAGAGTATATTATGATAATATTTGTGAATATAAACGAAGTTAGGAAAATCTATTCTAGTTGTGGGGTACGCCGTGAAGTGGAAATTCTGAACATACTGTGACAGAAGACAAGAACTTGACCTTTTTGATAGGGGACATTTTCTTGATCATTTTTCCTTTTGCTGCTAGAAGATTGAGTCGTCTGAATACGAGTTTTAGCAATATTGTAAGTTTTGCTCCATTTATGGGATTTAGTATTCATCACGACAAGATTAGTCGTATTTTCACTTGGTTTTGAGTATCTTTTTGGGGAAATGCAGCTACGGATTTCCGGATAAAGTCAATTTTCAAAGCACGTGGCGTCGTCTGAATGCAAGACTTTGGAGTGCCATTTTGACGGCAAAGGACCTCTTTCAGCCCACATAACATCTCAGGTAAGTCTCTGAAAACCCACTTAAAGTTGAAATAGATTTGTAATTTAGGTTATTTATTTTATTGCAGGGCTGTCTGTTTGTTTGTTCATTTGTTAGTTGTTTCCTTGTTGAGTACGTTACAAGTATTGGGATCTACTTGTTAGTTTATGGCTATTTGGATTGATACTTTATGATTTTACTTGGATCTGTTACTCGTATTCTACTTGAGTTTTTATGTCACATTCTACACTTTATGAGGGACTTCCAACCTGACTCTGGTTTCAACTTCTAGTCCAGATTTTGGTGTCTAGATGGTGGATTATTGACTGACATCTTGTATATCTATGGTACTGGGGATCTCGGCGCGTTACCTTAGACTCTACGTAAATGGTCTACCACCTGCGGCTGTTATCACCTAGAATTACGCTACCCTGGTAGGACGGGAAAAGGTATTCAGAGACTACCAAAGGTTAGCGGAATCATATTCTCTCAACGAGGGATCCGGTACGACAACTCAACGTCCACGGGACAGTAAAATAAATTTTCAAGGAATATTTGCTCGAATTTTGCTCGTAACGTAAATCTCAGTAACATTTTAGATTTCAGTAATATTTGGTATATTTTGTGTATCATTACTTCACTAACTGAATAGTTTTGCCTTATTTTACAAATAGATGTCAATAATTTTAAGTAATTTTATGTTTTACCGTAAATTGGGTCACTTGTAGTTTTTCTTTTGTCACGCTTCTGGCATATGACCTTTTGTACATTATTTTGTAAGATATTTTGTGTATATTAGGTTAAGCGTGTGGGCCCCACTTATTAATTCACTTATTAGTTCCCTTATTAGGGTATATTGTGATACTTGTACTGCGTACGTTATAGGTGATAATTGTGAAATATTTTGTACTACGTACCCGATATTTTATTAAATGTTTAATTAGAACGACGTTGTCTTTTATATCTGACCACCTACACCACCCCAATTATCGAATCCACCCCCAAGGACCTGACTAGTCGGCCGTGTGAGACTCCCTCCTCACTAGTGTATTGCAGAGGGGGTACTGCACTTAAAATATTATAATTTTGATCAGGGCACAGGGTGACTACCCTACCCTGCGTTCGAGGTTTAGCAGCCTTTGGGGCCCCCTTTTATAAGTGGGCCCAGGCCCGGTAACAGTATAACCTATTTTGTAAAACACTAAGTACTTTATGTATATGTATCATTATACTTTCACCCTCATATAATTGTTTCTTGTTCTCAATGACATCGTCTGCCGATAGCTTCCCGTCTAATAGCGTCAGTAGAGAATGGTTGTGTGCCTACTATTTTTATATAGGTATTAACCTCTTTTCGTACAAAACTGTTGTTTAAATGAAGGAATTGTTTATTTTATTAGGTGCATAGTGCATACCTAAATATATCTACTCAATTTTTTTCATCATCTTCTTTATACTGATTTCTGGCTGAGTTTAGCCGTAGGCTATTTCACCACTCAACCAGGGTACACGCAGACACAGACAACACCCATTTCAACCCGAATTTAACTTTCGCGGTACTTTATTGCATATAATGTTTAACAAGTACATGAAATGAATATTAAAAATTAGACATTAATTCTGGATATAAGTAATGATAGAATTTGACGCATTTTGTTTACAATGTTGTACGATAATTTTACCTCTCATCAATTTTAAGTGTGTTGTATCTACTTATTTTTAAATTTCAAAGAAATATTGCCGTCACATATTTTTCTGTTGATTTGTTGACGTCTTTCAGATTATAGTTATCATACTGGCAGTTGCATACTTTTGATAATTTATCATTGCACTGAATGTCATTGGAATTTATTGGGTTATCTTTTACCTAATTAAATAACATGCATAAATAATATGCTGCTGTTAAAAATTTGTTGCAATATCAGCCGATGTTTTAGATATCTACACAGTTTTCACACAATTTTAATCATCAGTTAATTGTCAATTATTAATTATTGCAATTACACGGCGGATTAGACTAATGTATCCATATGTATTTTCATCACCCGCTGAAACCTAATCCGAATCAGAATTATCAGATTTGCTCGGCTTTTGTCTCTAACTCAAGAAACATCCTTAAAAAATGTTTTTCCGCATGTCACAACAGTGTAATGGAGTTATGGGGTTACAGTGATGTAAGGTTATAGCTAGAGAGCTGGTGGTAGAAATTTTGATATGATCTTATTGTGTGACTAAAAATCAAAAGTGTAAAAACGTCATAATAAAAAGCCGGAAAAAACCATTTCACTCATTATGGCGTTGCTGAGTTTTTAATTAACAGTTAATTAAAAATGCAATAAAAAAACGCTTCTATATAATGTTATTGTGTCAACCACTTGTTTTAATCGTTGCTTGTCAATATGACATTGATATAAATACAGTCGGCTGAAATCTATGTGTCCGCGTTCTTTTTTGTAATTTAATTTTTTTTTTTATTATTAATTTTTGATATACTAAAAATGAAATGAACTTATTGTCGGTGTATTCTATATATATAAAAGAATACCCTGACTGACTGACTCTCTGATCTATCATCGCACAGCTTAAATCGCTGGGTTTAGGAACTTCAAATTTTGCACACAGGTTCCTCGAACGGTGTGAACAACCACTAAGAAGGGATTTTTCGAAATTCGACCAAAAAAGAGGGTTGAAAATTTAGGGTTTTTCGGAAACGGTTAGATCTAGATGCGTGAAATTTGGCAGAAATGCTTTTTGTTGAAATCTATTAGACAAAATTTTGATTTTCGCTTCTTGTAGGGGAGAAAACGGGGGTGGTAGTTGGTTTAAAGCGCATCCATATTTTTGAAATGGCGTAAGTCAGAAACGTGATTATTTAAGCGATGGACTCTTCTAAGGCAATAATAAGACACGTATTCGACGGTTTTCAAAAAGAGACCCCCGAAAGGGTGAACGGGGAGGGGGAGGTTTTTAAGCTTTTCGGAAACGGTTAAACCTAGAAGCGTGAAATTTGGCAGAAATACTCTTTATTGGAATCTATTAGACGCAAATAACATGAAATTTAGTTTTCACTTTTTCAAGTGAAAACGGGGGTGGTAGATGGTCTGAAGGGTACCTCGCGTAAGTCAGAAACGTAATATTCTAGCGATGGGCTCTTCTGAGGAAACAAGGAGACACGTATTTGATGGTTTTCAGAAAGAGACCCCGAACGGGTGAATAGGGAGAACAGGGAGAGGGATGTTCTTAAGCATGAAATTTGACTCATACCCTCCCATATGTTTTATTGTCGATTAAAATAATTATATTTTCATTTAACTCACTCTAACACAAAAATATAATAATGAATGTTATCAAATTGTGATGCGCAGTGGGCTTCCTCTAGTGCAATCGATGTGCAGTGGGTTTCCTCGAGTACAATGGATGCTCAGTGGGTTTCCCCGAGTATAATGGATGGGCTCTGTGTTTTCTCGAGTACAATGAATGCACAGTAGGTTTCCCTGAGTAAAATGGACGCGCAGTGATTTTCCCGAGTGGATGCACAGAAGTTTTCCTTGAGTGCAATTAATGCGCAGTGGGTTTCCCCGGGTACCATGGATGTGCAGTGGTTTCCCTCAATTGTACTTCCTGAGTACTATAAGAGTATTCAGTGAGTATGTAGTACTTCTTTATAGGCATAAGTTGGTATGTCAATGTTCTTAATTCCATGCGCAAGAAGTCTTCCACGCGAACGAAGTCACGGGCATCAGCTAGTCTTATATAAATAGTTTCGCAAGGTGATAAGAAACAATAGATAAAACTTCAATCACCTGTATACTGCTGCGTTTAAAGGGGGTGAATTTTCAAAAATGGGGTAAAAGAACGCTTCTATATTATTTTACTGTTTCAGCCATTTTGCAGGAAGCTTTGTTTATTTGTAAAAAACATGAAAAGAATAGTGGCTGAAGTGTGTTGTTCTAATTTTTCATTGGCTGATGTTTCTTGATAATTATTTTTAAGCTTTTATCGCTATCTAAGTAGGTCCTAGAAATATAATACTTTCTCTTACTTTGTGAGTAAATTAAAAATATTAGTTAATATATATAAAATCATATTTGTTTATTTGATTGATTGATTGATTGATTTACCAGAGTGCGGTAGGCATTTCTGCCACTCCCAAGGATTATACAGCTGGGCCTGCTACGTCCACGCTGGGTTGGACTAAGGTCATGCTTGTTGCCAGCAGCGAGTGCCACATGGCGCATGGTAAAGGAATGTGGGATGGGAGGTATAGGTATTTGTGAGATGCGTTACCGCATTGTGTCGTGAGGGAGCGTTTAAGCTCCCTTTTTTGTGTTTTTGGTTCGCCTTCTTCTTCTGAGTCTTCTGATTCCTCGATTTCCGATGCTGGGTTAGATTTGGGTCATGCTTGTTGTCAGCAGCGAGAGCCACATGACGCATGGTACAGGAGTGTGAGGTGGGTAGTGTAGTTGTTTTTGAAATGCGTTGCCGCGTTGTGTTCGAGATATTTATTATTTGTGCTCCTCTTTTTTGTGTTTCTGCTTCTACAGATTTTCTTCTTCTTCTGAGTATTCTGATTCTTTCGTTTCTGCTTCTGGTAGAGTATATGTCTGTGGGTATATGTGAAATGCGTAGCAGCATTGTGTCATGATGTGGCATGTTTGTGTTCCTCTTTTTGTATTTCTGCTTCTACAAATCTTCTTCTTCTTCTAAGTCTTCTGATTCCTCGGATTCTGGTTCTGGTAGAGTACATATTACTGCCATTTTTTTTTGTGGAATTCATTTTATTTTCCTATGTTTGGTAGTTTGTTCATGATCTTCTCGGTTTTTGTTTTCCGCGTGTAACCTGGTCTCCCTGTTTTTAGTGAAGAATTTAATGTAGAATCACTTAGGAACGAGCACAATTTTGGCCTGAAAAACATCATTTGATACTTTACCTAAGAAAACTTTGAAATTAGATTTTCAACACTGTATTATAACACCCACAGCGCAAAGAACATGCAGTATCATAAAACACACTCCTGTTAAGCCAGACACCAACAAAAGTCAAGGATCAACAATCCTTATCTGTGATGCTTCTCTTCCCTTCCATTATCTTGCATGTTCTATTGCATTATACCAAAAAGGCTGTACCTAGGTCTGGGTTATGTCACCACTCACAAAATTGCCAATCGTACGTCCCGAGGTATGTATAACCCTTCAAACACCCATCACCCACCTGACAGCTCAAAATTTGTTATCACTGTTGCTTCCCTGCTTCCTGTACATAGTCTCAATTGGCATGTTGTCGTCTTCTTGTTGGTTGTTGAGGTGAAAAGTTATGATTTCTCCCTCCTCCTGGTGTATTATTTTTTTCCTCCTCTTCAAGTTTGCTGTTGCTGCTATCGTCTCCTGCCCACCCCAAAAACCGTCTTTTCTCAGGTCTCCGATGAACTCCTCTGTCTTTTCCTTGTTGATGCTGTGTTGATTTTAACAGGGTTCCGGTTCGTTGATAGATGTTAGCATGAACGGGGTGGAATAATCTATGTTGTGTGTATATAGTCCGTTACTTGTTTTCGTTCCTTTTTTGCTTTCTTCCTTCATTTTATCTCCATTGTTGCTGTGGTATGCCTCTTCTCGTGTATGTGTTATCATTTCTTCTGTATCCTCCCCCCCGTTTTGACGCCCCTGGCTCGTTCCCCCGTGTCTGTGCCTACCATGTGATCTTTCGTTCCTACGTTCTGTCTTCGATCCATTTTTAGTTTCATTATATTATTAGATTCTCATGTGTTAATTCATTATATTTATTTTCTCTTATTTTTTATCCTATATTATTACCTTCGATTGAATTGAAATTTTTTGTATTTAAAATGACCCGTAGCTTAATGATGTTGGAAACTATACAAGGTGTTTTAAATCTACATGTACGTATTTTAATCAACAAGTAAAGTGAAAACCAATGCCACGTTTTAAATTTATAAATTTCAACTCCTAGCTCGACGCCTCACTTGAATGAAATGTTGCACAGATGAGACGAACGTCGAAGCGCAAGGACAAGGTCTCGTAAAGAATATAGACCAAGAGCTACCAACGATTTATTTACCTCATGAGCAAAATACGGTTTGAGCCTTGGAATATGTAGCAGTTGCCTCGCAATACAATAATCGGTTTTGTCTGATGGCCGCACATCTTGCTTTAACACAGAACGGGGGGTGAAAAAACATAAAATTTTGCATTTAATTACGTCATGAGGAAAATGGGTAAAATCAACTCTGTTGTAAAGCTCTTATACCCAGAGACACATATATACCAAATCTGACTGAAAAGTCCCTTGTTTTCATTAAACCAAACCAAACGCATATCTGTGCAAGAATTTTTTTTCTACGATGATTATTAAAATTTATTTTCAATTTATAATAAATTTATAATAAAGTTAAACTACAGCCAAAAGATATACAATTCATTACTGAACCATAACAGATACGAAAAAAATTAATAGAAACATTATTGTAGAAAATTTAGTCAGCTTTAATTTTGCATATAGCCACTTTTTGATTAGAGCTAACCGTTTTCGAGATATGAGCGAAAAAACAAAAACAGGACCTTCTTCGTGCCCCCCTGCATCCCCCCCACCTCCTATGTTCGGAGACTTTTGGTATGTTTACCTCCTTAACAGCAGTGGCGGCTCGTCAGGGGAGGCAGGGGAGGCTGAGCCTCCCTTTGGAAGAAGCAGCATATCTTCCAATCTTCCAAATTGATATCTTTTACTTGTAGAAATTTCTCTAATTGTCTTTCAAAATATCAAGCCTCCTCTGCAGACAATATCACGCGCCGTCACTGCTTAAGAGTCCAAACACAGCCCTCTAGTCAAAAATTGTGATCTCAGCATTTCCCTCTAGAAACCATTCATTGACTGGACTACTAATAAAGCTCGGTTTTTAAGGTCCATCAGACACAATTTTAAAAAAATGTATTATTTTATCTCATCAGCAAAATGAATAAATATTTCATCACATTCTGTCAGATTTGGTATATATGTGTCTCTGGGTATAAGAGCTTTAAAACAGAGTTGATTTTACCCATTTTCCTCATGACGTAATTAAATACAAAATTTTATGTTTTTTCACCCCCCGTTCTGTGATAACGCAAGATGTGCGGCCATCAGACAAAACCGATTATTGTATTACGAGACAACCTCTACATATTCCTAGACTCAAACCGTATTTTGCTTATGAGGTAAATAAATCGTTGGTAGCTCTTAGTCTAATATGATTGCACGGTTTACTGACGTACATGATAATTGTTTTCAATTTTCAAAAATTATTTTCTTGGTAATTTTTGGGCATTTTGATAAATAAATATTTTTGCGTATATTACGAAGATGTGAATATTCACAGAGCTGAATATTTGTATGTACCATTAAAACACCTTGTATATAAACGAAAATATTTTATTTTTTATTGAAATATTGGTAATAAAATGCTGTTTTTATTTAAAATTGAAGTAGATCAACTCACTTCTTTTCCTTACACGTTTTTTGGAAGAAAATGTAATATTTTAAAAAATCAGCAACGCCATCAATAATAAGAAACAGTAAAATCAAAAATAGGTGTTTATCTACAATCGACATATTATAAAGTAGTCTTTTTTGCCCTCATTTTGAAAGCGCAAAGTTGACGTTTGCCGAGAAACTGTGAATAATGTCACTTTGCCGCAAGTCTCCCATGACAACGAGATGTAAAGTCATTTGACTCAAGCTTCAGTGCTAAACAAGCTTGGTCTCAAAATTGACAATGTATTTTTATGAAATAATAATGCCCCAAAACTGATGGTAATGTAATAAAAGTTAATGCAAGAGTAACAATTATATAAACTAATTTATTTATATGAAGAATACGAACTTTAAAATAATTAATAAAACTTAAATAAACTGACAGCGATTTTGTTTTGTTCGTCTGTTTATTTTGATCACATATGCAAAGCGTCCTCATAATATGTTGAAGAATCGCCGTTTCCAGCCAAAATTCAACGTAATCATTCCTTTTATTTTGACACTTTCAAATAATTGCAGATAAAAACATGTGTGTAATTCGAGCGCAAAGTGTTATTGTTGCTCTCAAGTGTTTGTTTTTATAAATACGGAATGTTTCTTTCAGGCCGTTATCTCTTGGCTAATTGAGAGAGTCTCATGGCTCTATTAAGCCACTTATGACTCATTTCTTTCGTCTGTTTAGATTTTGTTTATTATTGGTGGTCGATTTTATCGAATTTTTTAATTTATTTTCCAAAACAGTACATACACCCTTCACGTCGATGAAATTATGGAAGGATTCCTAAATATTCTAACTCCAGAATTCTATGTTATTGTTGAATGTTGTATTTTATTTACAGATATTAGCTATTGAAGCAATAGTGCCTTAATGATCTGTGATTGTCGATTGTAGAATAAGAGCCTCTTAATAATATGTGATATGAACAAATGGAAGAGTCTCCTTGATGCCAAGATTACATTGAAAAGTGTTTAACTTGTCAAGCCTAAAGTAATTCCAATATATCAAGCGGTGCACGTCATCGTCATAGTCAGTGATATTCTGACGTAATAAAGTACCAACTTGAAATTATTATAACAACTTACAAATTCCGTATACATATAAGGATCACCTAAGTTGGCATTGCGTAAAAACTTTGTTTACATGGTAGATTGCCATTTGTTGCTTCAAATAATTCGGTTAAGGTTGCACCGTGTTTTCATTTTGCTGCATCCATGTTAAATTGACTTCGTTTCAGTTCGCTGGTTTAATCAGTGAACGTTTTATAATCAGGTGAACTCTAATATGTGTATTTTTCAATTCTAATATTATTGCGAATAATTTAATTTACTTCTTATCAAAACGTTGTCGGCTCGATGAGGGGATATACATAACGCACATATACCGAATATCATTGAGCATGACCGAATCAAAAACAATATTAACGAACTAATTGACCATGACGTCCAATTGACACAACGAAAATTTTTAAAGGTCATAGCCATGCCTTCGGAAGTGGTCGGCATTGTCCGGACTCTACCAAAAAAAAAAGCCCCGGGTGCGGACGACATCGAATACAAGCTACTCAAATATCTCCCGAGGAAAGGTATTGTGCAATTGGCATACATTGTCAACGCAATCATGCGACTGCAACACTGGCCTAGCTAGTGGAAATGCGGAGTGGTCGCGCCAAGCCGAATAAGAACGCGAAGCTCGCCGGCAGTTATCGACCAATCTCGTAGCTGTCGGCGATCTCCAAATTGATAGAGAAGGTCATCCTGATCAGATTGGATTCTGCTCAGGATGAAATCCATATCATGGACAAGTGCCATTTCGGCTTCAGGCGGAGCACGAGCTCTGTGCAGCAGATCATCAGAATCGTGAATGACGTCAAGGTGCAATGCAACCTCGGGAAGCGCACCGTCATGGTGCTCCTCGAGGTTGAGAAAGCTTTCGATACTGTTAGGATCCCGGGGCTTATCCATAAATTTAACGTACTGGACTTTCCCATCAACATAACCAAACTTATTCACTCTTTACTGGTAGATCACTGTAGGCCAGGGTGAATAGCAAACTATCAACATGGCGGGACATTCGCACGGGCGTCCCCCAGGGGTCGTGTCTGTCATCAGAACTGTACAAATTGTAAGTTTCCAACTTCTCGGAGTTTCCGAATACTAACTTTGCCAAGTACGCATTCGCACAACGCACAATCGGCCAATATACTGCTGAAGACACACATGGCCCGTGTCACGGCGTATTACGACAAATAAATATTTGGATCAACGCCGAGAAGTCCGATTCGATTCGCTTCACGCGTCGGTTCACCGAATTTTAACACCAATTTCGATCGGGGGCCAGCAAACTCCAATCAACGTGAAGTAGACAAACGATTGACGTTTAACACCCACATAAACGAGACTATAGGGAAGGTCTACTCCATGTCAAGGAGTCTATATCCGCTCCTGGCGAGGGGTAGCGGGCTAAACAGACTGTTGTACACGATGGTGATCAGGCCCGCCATCAATATACGCGACGCCGCGCCGGTGTGGTGCAGCATGCCGCCACGGCAATGAAAAAATTCAAAGTTCTTGAACACAAATTTAAGCGCCTCATTTTTGATTCCGGCAGAGATTTATACGCACGTTGCCACGACATAATCGCACTAGCGGACTCCTTCCAAGTAATATCACAAACATTTTATTCCTTCAAACTAGGCGATAGTCCGTTAACTCGCAACGTGACACAAATCAGACAGGATAATGCTCCATTTCTGATAAAACACGCATTACCATACGAGGCATTGCCTATTTCCCGGAAACCTCTTTAGCCACACTTTTCTTTACGATAACTCATTACTACCCTACACTTTATCTTTCTCAACTTTATAAATTTCTAATCCTTTCTTTCTTCTTTATGTTTGTTTAATGTTGTTCTTTTTTATTCTTTTTATTCTTTTTATTCTTTTTATTCTTTTTATTCTTTTTATTCTTTTTATTCTTTTTATTCTTTTTATTCTTTTTATTCTTTTTATTCTTTTTATTCTTTTTATTCTTTTTATTCTTTATTATCTCTCGACCAATAAATTCTCGAGAATTAAAACATTTTAAACAATAATTTTTAAACACCGTATTTTCCTAGCTGTTGTAAGTTATCTTGAACGGGTTTTTTCGTTGAGCTTTTTCCCGTGCCAAACTACTAACAAAATTCCATAGTGCTACGACAGTCTTTATAAAATGTCGAGTAAAGTGCTCTTAATTATTTTTAGATCTTTTTATAGAACATTTTTAAATTTAATTATTGGTTTTAAGTTCGCCTGTGGCGAACAGGAGAACTAATTCTCCAAACCTGTTTCCGTTAAGCCGAACCGGACTTGCTCCGTCCAGCACTTCAACTTTCGTGGCGCTACGTACTGTCGATAACTGGCTGGCTCCGGGCCAAGATCCGGGGACTTAATATTTAATAACATAACTCTATTTTCTTCTTCTCTTAGGCTTGCGACCAAGGTGTCCCGGGTTCGAATCTTGGCTAGAGTGTGGATGTGTAATGGCGTTTTTCACATGTTACCGAGACGGTAGCAGTGGGCTAAACTCCGCCAGGACATTAATATAAATAAGACGATTAAAAAAAAAACGAATAAAATTACTTTGAACACATGCAACCGGAATAAATATGAAGTCACATTTTAGGATTGACGTGCAACACTAATATATTGGAAGCACTTTATTACTATTGTTGCTCTAAGGTTAAAAATTTGGATATTCAGATATTCAATATTTATGAAACTATTTGATAACAACTATTACTCACTTAATACTAATTGTTGAGGTGCCCACTTAACAATCTTTATATTGTCAGGTTTTCCAGGAAGGTCATCGGCCTCAAACTTCCATACTACTTTATACGGTACCTCCTTGAGGGCTTCCACGATTGCTGTCAAGGTAGCTCCATTAAGGGCATTACTTCTTACGTTACTTCCCAGGCTAAAGTATATAAATCCTTCTTTGGCACCATCCATAAAGTCTTTCAGATCCTGGAGAAGATAAAAAAGTCAATAGTTTGTTTTTTTTTCATAATATTATGCAGTACGTAGAAATCCTTAAATATTTTGTTTAAATGCAGAGCTATATTTTCAAAGTTTTAATTGGGACCTAAACTGCACGAGTCGTGAGGTTAAAGTCTAAAACTGTCACTCCAGCTTATATGTTTGACTAGTAGTAGAGTCGAATTAATTTAATTTAATTTTATTCGGCGACAACATTCCACCTGAAATTTTATTGATGATTCTTATGTGTTATGATCTCCTGATTACGTTTGTGCCCAAAAATTCCTTGTGCGTCAAAAGTTATATACACTTTTTGACGCGGTTTCATGGATTTTCAACTTATCCGCTTAATATATATTGCACTAATAATCGGATGGGAATTTTAAAAATACTGGCTTATTTGAAATGAAATTCTCAAAAAATATAGACCTGTCCGATATGTATCGGTCAATCCGCCATCTTGGAAAAAATAGAAAATACAAAAATGGCTGAAAGGATCAAAATTGAGTATCTTTTCTATAAGAAGGAGTAATTTCACCAAAGTTGGCAAAAACAAAACTCATTTATTATCAAATGTAATGCACCAATCTCAGATACCGTGTGTCAAATAGAACGGTCGGCGGACGAAATGAAATTTTTAATTCTTCGTCAATTATCAAGGAGACATTGTACACTTTTTCTGTGATTTGATCGTACGTTATTCTATGCACTTCTAGGGGACAGAATTCATTTTTTTGTGCGTTTTTTTTTTATTTAAAAAAAAATGCATTTTTACAATTTTCAAAAGTGTATACCGACTAAGAATAACGAGCGCATTCGTCGTATAGAAAAAAATGTTTACGTAGATATTTTAATCACAAATGACATTATGAAATCCTGGTTAGTCAAAAAAAAAATCTAGCCAATGGTGAAAATAAGGATAGCTTTATAAAATTATTGCGCAAAGAGTTAATAGATAATAACTATAACGTTAAAATATGGAGAGAAGACGCTGATACTACAATCGTTACAATTGCTATAGATCTGAAAACCGAAGACAATCAAGTTGTAATAGTTGGTGAAGATATTGAACTCTTAGTTATAATGACTAAACTAGCATGGAATCACCATAAAAAATCTATTTTTACAAACTTAAGACAATAAAATAATTGACAAACATTATGTGAAAATATAATTGTTGACCTTTGATGAATCGGCTATTGATGAGGAATGCGGAGAAATTATGGCATATGAAGGTAATGAAACTAATATAGTATCTTTCTTTTTGTTCCGATGAAAATTGGGTGAAAAAAAGTAGGATCAAAGAAAATACACTTTTGAAAATTGTAAAAATGCATTTTTTCTTAAATAAAAAAAACACAAAAAATGAACTCTATCCCCTAGAAGTACATAAAATAACGTACAATCGAAAAACAAAAATTGTGACGTACAATGTCTCCTTGATAATTGACGAAGAATTAAAAATTTTATTTCGCCCGACATCTTTCCGTTCTATTTGACATATGATGTCCGGAATTGGGGAATTATATAATAGTCCAGTCAATGAATGGTTTCTAGAGGGAAATGCAGATATTACAATTTTTGACTAGAGAGCTGTGTTTGGGCTCTTTAGGAGGTAAACATACCAAAAGTCCCCGAACGTAGGAGGTGGGGGGGATGCAGGGGGGCACGAATAAGGTCCTGGTTTCTGGTTTTTCGCTCATATTTCGAAAACGGTTAGCCCTAATCAAAAAGTGGTTATATGCAAAATTAAAGCTGACTAAATTTTCTACAATATTGTTTCTATTAATTTTTTTCGTATCTGCTATGGTTCAGTAATGAATTGTATATCTTTTGACTGTATTCTAACTTTATTATAAATTTATTATAAATTGAAAATCAATTTCAATAATCATCGTAGAAAAAAAATTCTTGTACAGATATCCGTTTCACAACAGACTGAACTGAAATATCGAATAAAAAATGTCTTTGCGTCTGTAAGTGTGTGTGTGTGCGTGTATATCTATGTGTGTGTGTATACCGCTTCTTGTAAACACGATAACTTCTGTTAGACTTAAAATATTTGATTACAATTTAGAAAATATGTAAAACAGCATATTACCATAATCCCTATTAAAAGTGGGCTATATCTGTAATACATGGTGATAACCAGAGGCCTACAATTCTCACTTCATAATAATGTTATTAAAAATACCATGTTCCATATTTTAGGATAACACTGATATATCATTTAATTTAAATAAAGTTGGTTTGCCTAACATACACCCGATATATTGCGGTTTAGAAATCTTATACATCTTCTTATTTTAGTATGCTTAGTAATATTTTGCTCTGAAATTAAAATAAAACGTATTTTACGTATGAGAGTTTGTAGGCTTCTGGTTATCACCATGTATTACAGATATGGCCCAATTTCAATAGGGATTATGGTAATATGCTGTTTTACATATGCTCTAAATTGAAATCAAATATTTTAAGTCTAACAGAAGTTATCGTGTTTACAAGAAACGGTATACATGCACACATATTCGCACACACACACTTACAGACACAAGACATTTTTTATTCGATATTTCAGTTCAGTCTGCTGTGAAACGGATATCTGTACAATAAATTTTTTTCTACGATGATTATTAAAATTTATTTTCAATTTATAATAAAGGGGGAGGGTCAATAAGGCCGATTTTCGGCCCCCCTCAAATTTGGCAAAAAGAAAAAAGAAAATGTTTCTTAACAGTCTAGGGTCAATTTAGAGTCGATTTGACCACAAACGGAACCAATCCCACCCCCCTCTTAGGGTCATTTCAAGGTGAAATTATGAAAAAGCCGTGAAATAAAGTCGCCTTTTCGGAATGAGTAGGCTTATTCTGGGACTTCGATTTAATATATGTATAGGTTTTTGGGTCGCTCCTTCCGGATCCAAGGTCAGTTTGTCTACAGTGTGTCCCTGGATAGATGTAACAAGAGGTGTAATGGACCAAAAATTTTGGAATTTTGGAATGGTATTTGGGGATTGAGTCCTGCTTGTTGTAAAACTAAAGTATACCAAAAATGACTTGATTTGGTGTTCTACAGGGTGTTTATAAGCAAAGTTGTAAAAATCACCACTAATAAAGTACCTTTTTTTTTTTTTAATTTAAATACGGCGTCGACTGCTGTGGTCATTAGCCGTTTTCAAAGTTACCTACTTTATTCTTAATGTTGCTTTTGCAGTTTATATTTTTATTTTATAGTTAGATTTTTTTGTTTAGCCCAGTAGAATTGAGGTAAAGTATCAGTTTCTTTATTGCTTCACTGTTAAGAGCTAAAATTTTCCTTAGGTCGTTTTCTATTCCAGAGTTTCTTCTGTGCTGTGCAAATAAGGGACATGTAATAAGAATATGTTTTATCGTTAACCTTCTCTCGCAGTTTGGGCATCTGGGATGTCCTTCTCCTTTTAACAGATGTGACGAAGTCATGTAGGTGTGCCCGATTCTTAGGCGGGTGATCATAGTTTGCTCCCTTCTCGTGAGTTTTACAGGATATATAGACATATCTACGTGTGGCTGGACAGTTTTGTACGCTGTTTCAGTTTGATTCCACTTAGTTTGCCACTTTTGATGGGTTATTCTTTTTACGTCACTGATTATGTCCTGGTATCTTATTGGGATATTCTCACATACTGCATTTTGATTTGCGGCAAGACGTGCAGCTGCATCTGCTTTTTCATTCCCGACTATACCTATGTGGCTGGGCGTAAATATAAATGTGACTTTTTTACCTGTTAAATTTAAGCGGTGTAATAAAATTTGAATAGATTTTATGGCTGGATCTGTATTAAATATGTTTTTGATAGCCTGTAACGTGCTCAGGGAGTCACTGCAAATAAGAAAAGACTCTTTCACTGATGTTTCACAATAGTGAAGAGCTTCCAGTACAGCCTGTATTTCTGCGGTATATACGCTTGCTAATTGTGGCAATGCTCGTGTAAGTATTTCACTTGCAGTTACGATTCCAGATCCAACCCCGTTATCTGTTTTTGATCCATCTGTGAATATTGCCTCCGCGTTGGGGTATTGGTTGAATGTGCTGTAGAATACATTTTTCAGATGATCTGGGTTTGTTTCATCCTTTTTTAAAGATGAGCACTCTAGGTGGCACGTAGGTGGTGTAAGATGCCAGGGAGGGATTTCTGAAAAGCCTTTAGGGTATATTTTGGGGAAGTCAATATTCCGTTCCATCCGGATTGCTAGCGGCCTTGTTATTGTGGGTCTAGACTCATAGAGCTCTGAGTTATCGTGTTCAAAGAGAATGTTGTAATTTAGATGCTGTGGTTGTGCTTTCAAAGATATCATGTAGTTGGTCATTAGCCGTTCTCTTCTTAAGCTGAGTGGAGGGATGCCTGCTTCCACTTCTAGTGCTGATATTGGGCTTGTTCTAAAAGCTCCTGTAGCTAACCTGAGACCAGTGTTCTGTATAGGGTCTAGAAGTTTAAGTAGTGACGGACGTGCTGAAGAGTACACTATGGAGCCATAATCCATTTTCGATAAGACGAGTGTTTTGTACAAGGTGAGTAGTACGTCTTTTTCAGCTCCCCATTTAACACTAGATAGACACCTCAATAGATTTAGTGTGGACTTGCACCTATCTATCAGGTCTTGGATATGAATTTTCCAGGTCAGCTTTTTATCGAATGTTAGCCCTAAGAATTTTAAGGAATCTACATTTTCGATAGGTATGTCATTTAGGGTCAATTGCGGCTCGTTGTGTTCTGATCTGAGGCGGCAGAAGTGAATGACTTTGGTTTTTGTTTCAGAGAAACGAAACCCTTTTTGCTGTGCTTGTCTGCTGATGGTGTCAATAGCTCCTTGCAGAGTATTTTGGATCTCGTTCATAGAAGGCGCCGAATAGCATATAAGTAGGTCATCTACATATAGGCATTTTGGAATGGCAGCATCAGTAGTTTTTATTATGTCGTTAATAGCAATCGCGAAGAGGGTGACACTCAAGGTGGAACCTTGAGGTACTCCGTTTTCCAGAACAAAACTATTTGATAAATTATTGCCCACACGAACATTGAATTTCCTATTCGTTAGGAAACTCTGTATAAGCACGGGTAGTCGTCCTCTTAAGCCCCACTCATGCATTTTTTGAAGGATGCCGTATCTCCACGTAAGATCATAAGCTTTCTCAAGGTCGAAAGATATCGCTGCTACGTGAGATCTATTTGCAAAGCTGTTTTGTATATAGTTTTCTAGGTGAACCAGATGATCCTGAGTTGATCTATATTTCCTAAAGCCCATCTGCCAGTTAGTTAGTAGATTTTCGCTTTCTAAGTACCATATTAACCTTAAGTTAATCATTTTTTCCATTATTTTACTAAGGCAGCATGTAAGTGAAATTGGGCGGTAACTTGAGGGCTCTTTAGGATTTTTCCCGGATTTTAAAATGGGTATAATTATCGCTTGTCGCCAACTTTCGGGATACTTTCCTTCACTCCATATTTGATTGTATAAGCTAAGGAGCTTTTCTTTTTCTGATCGTGGCATTTGGATGATGAAATCATATGGAATCGAATCAGGGCCTGGTGAAGACTTTTTTACTGTGGCCAGTGCATTTTCCATTTCCTCCATAGAGAAGGGGGTATTGTAAGATGACGTAGTGTTTTCAGAGAAGTCTAACTCCCTTTCGAGGTTAAGTTTTGTTCGAAGAAATATTGGATCGCAATTATTGTCACTGCTTATATTCTGAAAGTGTCTACCGTAAACGTTTGGTATTTCTTCTGGATCATATACTAATTGGTCGTTCTCGACAAGTACTGGAGAGGGTGCTGAGAAGTTGCTGCCAGACACTTTTTTAATTTTATTCCATATGTCTGTGGTGGGGGTGTCGGTTGTAATTGACGATATATATTCGTGCCACGAGTTACGTTTACTTGTAACAATGATTCTCCGTGCTTTAGCCCTAGCTTGCTTGAAGCGTATCATATTTTCAGTCGTAGGGTTGCGTCTGAACATATTTAACGCTTGATTTTTGTTTTTTATTGCTATTCGAATGTCTTCATTCCACCACGGAACGCATTTTCTAGGACGATGATCACCAGACATGGGAATACACTGGTTTGCAGTATTTAGAATGGCTTCTGTGATTTTCTCAACTGAAATATTAACATCTTCTTCAGGAAGGGGTAGTTTCAGAAGTTCAGAGTAAGATGTCCAGTTAGCTTGCTGTAAACGCCATTTCTTATTACTATCATTTGTAGCAGTTTGTTGGGTGTATATTTCAGTCAGTATAGGACAATGGTCAGTGAGGAAATGGTCATTAAGAGCAGTCCATTGTAAGCGTGTTGCCAGCTGGGGAGAACACATAGTCAGGTCTATTGCAGAAAAGTTATTTGACCTAGAATTTAGGTAAGTCCCTTCGCCTGTGTTTAGAATTACAGCATCCACCTCCTCTATAAACTGTTCTATAATCCTTCCTCGCACATCAGTACGGTTAGATCCCCACAATGTGTTATGAGAATTGAAATCTCCTGTTATAAGATAGGGAACCGGTAATTGGGAGACAATATCTGTGAGATCATTTATGTCCCAGTCGAAATCTGGGAGATATATATTACAGATAGCTAATTTGCAGGGGTATTCTACCTGAACTGCAACTACTTGTAATTCGGACTGGATGTGTAGTTCCCTAGATGGAACGTTGTTTTTGATAAATATAGCAGTGCCGCCTCGGGCTCTTAGATGTGGAACCACATCTTTCCTGAAACACTTATATCCCCGTAGGTTAAAATTTTCTCCTGGTTTTAAGTGGGTCTCTTGCAAGCATAGCACAAGAGGAGATATTTTCAGCATTAGTTCTTTTAATTCTGGGTAATGGTTCTTACAACCATTACAGTTCCATTGAATAATGTTTGCGGCCATCTAGCCAATTATCTGCGACTAGTGGCTGTTAGTTGGTTAGGTTTGGTTTTCTTTTGGTACGGTTTTGTTTAGTTTGGTTTAGTTTGTTTAGCGGGTTGTATATAACTGGGTAATACGGAGTTGGATTTAGACTGAGTGCTTTGTCCGAGACTTGCCTTTTGGCCAGCCCCGATTTTTCCGTTTCTTTCTTAATTCCATTACCTGGGAATTCAAGGAGGACTCATCTCCTGATGTCAGAGATACCTGGTCAGGAGAGTCTCCCCTCTTACGTTTATCATTAGACGTAGTAGGTAAGTTCGGTGGCGGTGTATCTTGTTTATTTAGAGCCGATAGTGCGGCTACTATCTTCGGAATCAATTGGTCGATAAGAGGGGCATAGTCGATTTTAGGAGAGGAATTTACGGCCTCAGCATAAGAAGTATTCGGAGTCGGGGTAGAAATAAGGACTTTCCTTTTCGCTTCAATGTATGATATATTCTCCTTAGTTTTAACTTCTTGGATAGCTGCTTCTCGCTTGTAAATTGGACACTTGTGGGATCGAGCAGAGTGTGGTCCATTGCAGTTCACACAAATCAGTGGTTCATTACAGGGATTTCCTTCGTGTAGAGGTTTACCACAGACGCATTTTTGTTCCTCGTTGCATCGAAGAGAGGTATGCCCAAATTTTTGGCATTTAAAGCATCGCATGGGAGGTGGTATATATAGTCTGACCTGAAGTGAGTAGAATGCGACCTTCACTCGTTTGGGGAGAACTGGGTTATTAAAGGTGATTACGTGACTAGGGGAATCAATAAGGTTTCCATCTTTTTTTGTTTTTATTCGTCTGACAGCTAAGACATCTTGATCTTTCAAGCCTTCAAGAACTTCATCTACCGTACAGTTTAAGAGATCTGGACAATAAATAACACCTCTACTGGTATTAAGGTTACTATGTGGAAATACTACCACCGGAAATTCTCCTAACTTATCGACTTGAAGAAGACGTTTGGATTGTGCTGTCGAAACTGTTTCTACTAATAGACCATCTTTGATTTTATTTACATTTTTAGGACTTCCAATAAGACTATATAAGCTCTTCTCAATGATGAAGGGATTCACCTTAGTGAAGTCTCCTTCAGTTCTCTTCACAACCAAGAACCGGGGTGGTGCCGCCGTCTCCTGGCTTGTGGTGTTTCCAGGGTTTTTTTGGAGTGGAGCCCTATCCACATCCCTGTTTTGAGAGGAGGACGCCTCTGTGGAGTTTGATTTTGAGGATTTAGTCATAGAGATCCCACGAGTAGTCGGGAAAGAAGAGTCGCCTACAGCAGAGCCCGGTTACTATAGGAGGGCTGGTTAAAACCGGAGGTCGCCTGGTGTCCGGAGGGAACCGTTCGTGACACAATAACGCAGTGCCATTCATCCATAAGCACGGTAAACACCTTGGATTGCGGATTCTTTTTTCGAGGTTTACTCCTCTAGATCCATCGTGTTCTGTAAGAACAGGGTAACCTCTAGTCGGGTGTGGCTCTTCACCACGCACGATGGTCTTGTAAGTGCAGAGGCTGTGGAATGCGCATATCACTTACCGAGGTATTCTTTTTCGTTTCTCCCCTGCGACCTTACCGGCATGGGTGGCCCTACCAGGAGCTGAATGCTCCCGCCGGCATTGCTCGCAAGTTCATCGAACCTAAATAAAGTACCTTTATTTTTCAAAATATGAAAAAATTCCACTAAGAAAAGTTATTTAGAATGCAATTTTATATTTCTATACCTTTCAGGAATATAAAATAATTTTTTTGAAACTTCCCATTTTTTGCGAACTAAGAGTTGAATTCATATTTAAAGTTGTGTAGGAGCAAATGTTAATCATCTGCTTTTCTCATAGCCTACTTTTAGCTTCTACATAACTTTAAATATTAATTCGCAAAAAATAATTTCTATGCAGTTTTAATTGAATGGTTCAAAATAAAATACTTTATTGAAAAAATGGGAAGTTTCAAAAAAATAATTTTATATTCCTGAAAGGTATAGAGGTATAAAATGGCATTCTAAATAACTTTTCTTAGTGGAATTTTTTCATATTTTGAAAAATATTATTATTAGTGGTGATTTTTACTACTTTGGTTATAAACACCCTGTAGAACACCAAATCACATATATTAAATCGAAGTCCCAGAATAAGCCTACTCATTCCGAAAAGGCGAGTTTATTTCACGGCTTTTTCATAATTTGACTGACCCTAAGAGGGGGGGTGGGGTTGGTTCCGTTTGTGGTCGAATCGACTCTAAATTGACCCTAGTGTTAAAAAACATTTTCTTTTTTCTTTTTGCCAAATTTGAGGGAGGCCGAAAACCGGCCTTATTGACACCCCCCCCCCCCCCCCCCCCTTTATAATAAAGTTAGAATACAGTCAAAAGATATACAATTCATTACTGAACCATAACAGATACGAAAAAAATTAATAGAAACATTATTGTAGAAAATTTAGTCAGCTTTAATTTTGCATATAGCCACTTTTTAATTAGGGCTAACCGTTTTCGAGATATGAGCGAAAAACCAAAAGCCGGGACCTTCTTCGTGCCCCCCTGCATCTCCTATGTTCGTGGACTCTTGGTATGTTTACCTCCTAAATAGTCCAAACACAGCTCTCAAGTCAAAAATTGTGATCTCGGCATTTCCCTCTAGACCCCCTTATTGAACGTACATTGACTGGGCTATAAGACCAATGACCATAAACGAATTTTATTTTTGGTGAAATTGCTCCTTCTTATAGAAAAGATATTCAATTTTGATTTTTTCGGCTATTTTTTTAGAATTTTATTTTAAATAAGCCAGCATTTCTAAAATTCCCATCCGATTACTAGTACAGGATATATTAAGCAAATAAGTTGAAAATCCGTGAAAGCACTTCAGAAGTGCATGTAACTTTTGACGCATAAGGAATTTTTGGACACAAATATTTTTTTCATAATCAGGTCATAATACTTTTAATCAACAATAAATTTTTAGGTGGAATGTTGTCGCCGAAAAAAATTAATTCAACTGCACCATATCAATTTAACTGTTTGATTGCATGCATTCGAGCGCTATTGGCTAGTTTTGATGTCATAAATAAAATGGTCCATTTTACCTTCCGGATTGCAACTTGAGTTAAAGAGGCACTTTAGATGTCAACGTCAGAGTTCGCGTTCTTAGTTGATAGAAAATTAAATAGTAGCAACAATATCCACTACTTATAGTTAATCTAGGCACAGATGTTGTATCAGCATCTCAGTAACACATCGGAAAACTCGAATGCGATATCCATTAGGGTGGCCCATCTTTTTCGAAATCGAAATTTTTTATTTCTCACCTCTGCAAATGGTTCCATTTGAAGAAAAAACAGTCCCCTCAAAATATTATTGAGGCAAATTGAAGGCAAGGGGTGCCGCAGAATGCATTATTATGCAATAATAAAAGTAAATGGAATTATTTACATTCTTTGGTTGATGCATTGTTTTTTTTTTTTTAATCAGCAACATTTATCTTTAGAATGACTAATCAAGTCATACAAATATCAAAGACATTATCTGTTGTGACTATGACATGTGTCATACTACTGTAAATTCGTAGTCTAAGAAAACTAGACTAGAAGTTTTTGAAATAAAACTCTCGTTTTATCTTTGTGTATTTTATTATGAAACGTTTTTTTCATACATAGTACCAAATATTATCCTAAATCTACAAGACATATAGTAATAAAAACAATATTTTTTGCACTAGGCCAAAGCATGCGACAGGGTTTCTTTTTTTACATTTGGAAACTGTGATTTATAATCATTTACAACTTGGAGTAAAAACTGTTTTTGGTCTTCATTTTTTGTTAAAATGTCATTATAGTCAGTAATAAGTTTGATTTCTCTCTCAGCGGCATCATTTACAACTTTAATTTTGTTTACAATATTGAAACATCGGGTATAACTTTCATTTTCCCTCCATGTTGTTGGATCATTTTCCAAAAATTCCATAGACAAACCTAATTTTTGAAAAAACTGTTTAGTGTTCTCGCATATGAAGTCCTGAATTTCCTTGTTTTCAACGTCAGTAATGTTACTAATCATAAGTCGATTAATACCCTCTTGATTTGGTGCTTTCCTATTCAAAGCTTTAACCATTTCTCTTTTAGTGGTAACTGAAATATCGTCATCAAAGAAAGATGAGCCAACATTTACTGAATTAAGGTACCCACAAATGGTTCACTATTTTCCTACTTGCGGCTTGAGATATTTCTTTGTCAATATTTTGATAATTAATGAGTTTTTTACAAAAGTCTAAGTTATGAAGCGGTGCTTTATTAGGAAATGACGCTGTAAACCAGGCCTTTACATAAACCTTTACAATAAAGAGACATATATCTTCAATACCTATTTTTTATTTTTCAGTTAGTTGGAACTGATCTTGGAAAAAAAATATTTTTAGACAGTAAATGGCTTTGGCCATCCAACGTGCATGATGAAATGCCCCTGGTTGATAGAATGTCGTGTGAGTGGGCTCTTCTTCAACAAAAAGTTTAGAAAGCATTCAAAATTCTTTATAATCATCACGATGCTGTTGCAAAGTTAAAGCTGCATTTAGAAACTTTACAATTTCGGCTTTAACTGGTTGTAAAATGTGTTTAATTTTTGATACCTGAAATCCAGTTTTTAGTTTATTTTGATCTATTTTAGGCCAAAATTCCCTAAAACGTTTAAATAGTGGCACATTTGGACCAGATGAGGAAGGCATTTTTGTGTCAAACACACTTCTTAAAACCACTTCAAAAATATGATGTCTACAAGGAAAATATAGAATATCTCTTTCTAATTTTTGTTGCAATAGTGTGGCTGCCCCATTTATATAACCCATATTTGATGCTGTTGTATCACAACACAAATCTATTACCTTTTCGTCCAAATTCCATTCACAAAGCACATCATAAACTGCTTCAGTCTGTTCTCTTCCAGTTGAATTGGGCAAAGCTGGTACTCCAAGTAGTTGTTCAATATCTCCACTAGTAACTAAGATAGCAAGTCTATCGATATTTCCCATTCCAGTGAGAGAAGGTAAAAGTTTTCCATCCCAATGGATGACTGGGGCCGGCAATTCAGAATTACCGAAGGCAGTTTTTAATATTTCAGCTCTTTCTTCGCGGATGCGTTGTCTAGAGCGCTGAAGTGTGGTTCTGCTGATGGACAAAGATGTGGTGTCATGTCCTAGTGCTTCTGCTACTGCCGTCAAAATATGGACTCCATACCTGTAGCTTATTTTGCAAGCATCAAATGCAGCGGCTATTTTTGGTGTGATGATGTTACATGTTCCATACAATCTCCTCTTTTTTGGCTGTGACGGGCCAGGCTGGTCTTGTAACAACTCTTCTTGGGCTTCGATTATTTCATCTTCATTTTCGTTGGAATCGGCTGAATTACTACTTGATGATGGACAGGTGACTGTTTCCTCTAATCTAGCTTTTTCTTGTTGACTTCGTTGCATTCGTTCGGATAATTTCTGTAATTTCTCCTCAGCTGATTTTTCTTGAGAAGCAAGTTGGTAATCAATACCATGCATAAATCCAGGAGGTCCCTTTTTTCTTTGGTTAATTAAAAACTGCTTATCTTCATCTATTTTCATCACCTCCAATGCATTTGCATGAGAAATGTCAAAGAGATTGTCCAATTTTTCAACGAAATTTTTTTCTTTACTCCCGCACTGGCCCTTTTAGCCGATTTTTGTAAGTTCCTTCACTCTGCATAAAGTTTATCTAGTTGTTTAACACAATGAAAATCCTGACGTGTCGGAATGCGAGCTTTATCCCAAAAAACTGGCACCTCTTTTATTGTTAATTTAGCACTTTCATGTACACTTAGCTTCACTTCACGAATGTTATAAAAGAGCACTTGTAATACTTGTCTATTAGACGGTAATTTATTGCCAATGATTTGTGACGAATAGTGTCCAACTAAGTAAATGAAAGTATCCTTTCCTAAGGATCTAACATCAGCCATCGTTAAATGTTTTTTCAAAAAGGAACGTATGTTAGAACTTATAATGTCACCACTGTAAAACACAATTGCAAACTGACATAAAAACCTACCGTAGGTGCATTATATTTCCAAACTTCCAAAACAAATAATTTCTAGGAAATAATTACACCAATAAAACATTATGAGAAAAGAGGTAGATATTTGTATTTTAAGTAAAATTTAAGTGTATTACCGTAATAAAATCTTATCTACAAATTTCTACCTGAATGCGGCACGGGTTACCGTTCACCGAATTATCTGAAACTTTGACATAAATTATTTCTAGTATAATAGTATATTTTCGTGGGGTGAGACTTAAAAAATACGCAATAAAAATTCACCCCCTATAGAGATGGGCCACCCTAATATCCATGTTTGACGATTTAACTTAAATGTAAAAAAATAAATTTTTTTCTTCAAACGTCAGAAAAACATGACATTTTTTTAACTCATATCATGACATTAAAGTTTGGCTTTTTAGACGGCTGTGCGTCGCCATAACAACTGAAGTAAAATAGTAGATTGTAATGCAAGTGTGGCAAGGGCTTCATTGCAAAACGATGAGCTGCACTCGTGTTCCTATCATACGAGTTTTGCAATGAAGTTTGCCACACGTGTGTTACATACTATTTTTTCTACGGTTGTGAAGTTATTTCCCTTTTCAAAGCCTTTCCAAAATTTTAAATTTGCTGCTTGTCAGATTTTATTTAAAGTGACATTTTCCGCTGTCATTCTGAAGTAAGAAAATTTGACTTTGTAATTGCAATTCATGTGTAATTAATGTACATTTATAGAATTTAATTGTTATTACCAGTAAGTAATATAAAATTCTTTAAGGTAAACATATTATTTTATTCCGGTGCGTGAAGATGTAATCAAGGCGTGTGGCAAATTCTTTGTGTGATATTTTCTGCACTCATTTTGAAGTTAGAAAATTTGACTTTCGGCACAATCGTAGAAAATAGTATATTGTGTATTTAGGTGTGAAAGCAATACATTCCCGGACGACGATGCAAATTGTTGGCCGAGGCGCTAGCCGAGGCCAACAAGCATCGAAGTTCGGGAATGTGCTTTCACACCGAAGTACACATACTATTTTTTCTGAAATAACAATCAATATAATGATAAATTAAGGAATTTGTATTAATGCACAACATTTCTTCATTACAATCTAACTTCTTACTAATAAATGCAATTTTAATGTGAGTTGGTTTGTCTGCGTACATTTATTTACTGCCTAAAATATACATGAAAAACCGTACGGGAATGTTGATCGTTACTTAGCAACGGATCTTTTCCGGTCTATTTTCTGATAGTTTCTTAGCAACGGACTAAAATACTGAAATTGTTCATTTTTCGATCTGAAATGGCGCCGAAAATGTAGACATTGCCGATCGATTTCAGAAAAATACTTTTTCGGACGCTGTGAGCGCCAGAAAAAGTAATATCCATAGCAATGCGTATTTTATTTAATACGCCGGCCATGCAATATTAACACAATGCGTTTTTGGTGGTGAAATTCTAGACTTTTGTCTTTATTTTTTTATAGCTAATCGAAAAATAGCATGTTTTATTTGGAGTAAAAGCCACTTATATCACTTTTACTCCTAATACAACGAGGTTAAATGAGATTCTAACGTTCGCGTGATACCCTGTACACTTTATGTACGTCAAAATATAAAAATACACAGAAATCCAACATTCTATTTAAATCTTGTTAGAAGTCACTTGTTTGGAAATCGACGCAGAATCTAATATTTAGGTAACTAATTTCAAATTCCAAATGATTGCATCCTCAACGCATAGCTTTTGCGCGTTTCAAATGTGATATAATAACACTCTGCTGAAATAAAGCATTTCCATATTGAAACTAAATTGTCTTGAAGTATGATGACGTTTGTCAGTTGCTATTATAGCTCCACGTTTAAAGTTCAACCGATTAAGACTTGGTCTAGGTAACCAAAAAAATCGACGATGAAATTTATTTTGACTAAAAGGATGTTGACCAGATATTATGTTATGTAACTATCACGAAATTCGAAATCAGCACTATAGTAGTTAGTGTATCACAAATATGTAGCTTGTGTTGGCTGCTCCGAAGTTTTGAGTAATAATCACGTCTCTTAAGTTGGCATGACAACTTTTACCAAACGAAAAATAAAGTGTAATAATCACGCTTTTTGCCTTGAGATGTATTGGAACCTGCCTCTGATGTAGTTGGCATCATCATGATATGACTAAAACTATTTTTTTTTTACTTTAATTATTACCTTTGCAAAGAATCAATATTTTTTTTAGATTCGTTATGTAAAGTGACGTACATACTGCAGAATAACTGGACTATTTTAATTGTGTTGAATACTTCAGCTCCTTTGAGAGTGACAATAGCCTAATAATAATCGGGGCACAGCCTAGAGAAATTACCAGGATATACTTATTCTATAGCAGTCGGTTCAATACCCACTAGCACCAGAATTTTTAAAAAAAATTTTCTGTGGTATGGTGGATGAATGTGAATGTAAGGTGGAGGTTAGTGCAAGTTTAATACTCAAAAAGAACTCGAAAGCTGACTATTTGTTCGCCAGAACCTTAATAATTCAATGCCTTTAAAATTCTATTAATAATGATTATATCACCTACAGGATTTATTTTTTATAAAATAAAATGTTTAAAAACACCAAGCCATTAGAAACTAAATAACGTGATAAGTTAATAATAGACTGGAGTTATTTTGATTAATTTAAAATTTATATTGATAACTGTTGAACTGTAGACTTGCCAACATCTGATGTTACCGTTCTTAGGTTCATAACCTTGTAAAAATTGTTGGCATATACGAGGATCTCAAAAGCGGCATCTCTGTTTTATTTCTATCGATTGTGTTATTTCTAAGTTAGGTGCAAAGAACAAAGATAAATTTTGGTTTATTTTTGAATTGAAAATAATTTTATCACAATGCTTGTCTGATTAGTTTAGAATTAACAGACAATTATTAACTTACGATACTATAGGAAAGCTATTAAAATCACCAGATTTCCCATTTACAAGATAAGAGAATATGATTTGGAAATCATGTTGATAAATTGCTTCAAAAAGGTTATTTGTCTCGAAAATAATTAATGGAAATAGGCACTCTCTTCTTCAGAAAATTAAGGTCATGCCTTGAAACTCAACTTTTATCTTCTTTCAATTATGCAGATTCTTTATATAGTCCATGTATTAATACGCCTTGCATGCGTAAAATAAAAAAATTGCAAAATTCACACATGGAAAGAATATCTCACAAATTACATCAAGTAATTTTGCTTAATATGTAAAATAGGACACAGCATACTGCGTATTTCTTCCATGCAAAAATGTTGAACAAATCTCTGGCATGTCTATATAGGAAGATCAAATTCACAACAGGCGTACTAACTTGAATGTTAGGTTTAAAGGTTTTTTTTAATTCCTTCAATACATAATTTCCAGTTATTCACATGGTAATTTAGTTACCAAATTTTCAATATTTACAATGGCATTGATAACACAGCCACACAAAAAAGTTCTGTGCAGCGGATCCCAGGGTATGGATTCGATGTATTTTTTTTACGCTGAATACAAATTTCGAAACCCCAGGACGATTGAACGTGTCAGTTTTTTTTATGGGTGAAAAACTTGATCGATTTTGGATAGGGAGAATACATACGTAATAAATAGGCTTTTCCAAGGAAAATCATGATTGAGTACACCAAAAATGACATTCCCAGGTATTTTTCGGTGCTGAAGAAGTAGAACCCTGAAGCCTCTGGCGGAAATCATCCAATCCGCAGGTAAGAGCTTTCTTTGAATACCTAGTCCCTTGAGGTAAACCAGAAAAAGGCAAAAAGCCCAAATGTCCAAAAACTCAATATCCAATATTTCATCAAAATAAAAAAAATCTAAAAATTTAAAAAATTGATAAATTTAAAGAATATAAAAAAGACTACTAATTACTTGACAACTATCTGACAGCTTGGGTTTAATTTCAAACAAAATTTTCATGAATTTTTTTAACAAAAAAACCCATTGAAATGATATTTTCGGACGGGAAACGGGGGTGGTTTTTCCGGTTTGGGAGTAGTGGTTGGAGGGTAGGTCGGAGAATATTGTCAACATAGTGTTCCCCGTCATCAAAAACGGGGGGAAGGTATCTTGCGGTCCAGTCGCTGAACTTTTGGGCTTTTTGCCTTTTTATGGTTTACCTCAAGGGACCAGATACTCAAAGAAAGCTCTTATCTGCGGATTAGATGATTTCCGCCAGAGGTTTCAAGGTTCTTCATCTCCTGAGTCGGATCCAGCAACGAAAAATACCTGGAAATGTCATTTTTGGTGTACTCAATCATGATTTTCCTTGAAAAAGCCTATTTATTACGTGTGTATCCACTCTATCCAAAATCGTTCAAGTTTTTCGACCACAAGAAAAAATTGACACTGTCAATCGTCCTGGGGTTTCGAAATTTGGATTCGGCTAAAAAAGTACATGGAATCTATACCCTGGGGTCCGTCGCACAGAACTTTTTTTTTGTGTGGCTGTGAATTAATATAAAGCAAAATAATGCAATTTTTAAGTATTTCTTACGTCGTCTTTGTTACATATTATATCATCAAAAAGCAATTGTAAAAATTACTATTTACTTAATTTTGCACATTTCGGCTCTCTTTCGGTAGACTCAAGTCCGCGGTTGAAGCTTAGCAAACAATTTTATTAAAGTTAAGTGTAAGACTGACGCTTATGATTGTTTGTACGAAATGGATGTGATAAATTAAATTTCGCCTTTTATATACCACATTAACTAAGTTGTAATATTCTGTTTTTCTGTGTAATATTTCGCAAAGGCGTTTATTATTCTTACATGTATTAATAAATATCAATTTTTAGTTAACTCACTTTTGTCAGAGGCTTGGCAGAAATTAAACGCCTTTCCATTCCAATATTAATAGTAGTCGGCCCAATAGCTCTGGCATCCTGTATAACAGGATTGACATCGAGGAACATCATGTCAACGTTACTGATCAAATCATCCAAGGTAACAGATATATTTGTAAAATATTTATTAATAATCCTCTGCTTTCCGGGTCCCACGTGGAAAGTCTCAAAATAACTCACGTACCAAGAATAGAGTGTACTCATTACTCTTTCTCTGAAGCTTAACTTGCCATGGTAAGGGGTTGCAACATCAGGATGTAGGATGGGGTGGGCTGGGTTACCCATAGCGTGGTGGAACTGTCTGTGACCATCTACAGAGGTAGTTAATATAGTAGGGCACTTATATATTTCACCAAAAGCCAAAAATTCGGCATAATATGATTCCACAAACACAACATCGAAATGGTTGTTTTTCTTGTGAATCAATTCCTGTACCTTAGGATGAGACAGGTGGTGTTCAGCGGCATCGGAATTTATTTGAGCAAATATGTCGTACCAGTTCCACATGGTAAGTATATTTTCAGCAGTTTTACTGATCTGGTATTTCTGGGTCACAATTTTGAACGCGTCGCTCATATCGAGCTCCGTTAAGTTAACCAGTCGCGGATCTTTCTGGGGGACCGTTGTAATTAATGTCACTTGATGACCTCTCAGAGACAATTCTTTCCATATTTCCGTAAAGGCTATTTGGTGACTGTAGAAAGGTGCTGGTACAATCGCCAAAATATTCGCACAAATTGCAACCGACGCCGATAACAGCACACAAAACACACTCGCCCACATTGTACCAGCACGTACTAATACAGTTATTCTAATTGCAAATGAATTTATCCTGTACCTAATTATCATACTTATTACGATAAATGTACTGTGCGGCTAAAGAAATATCCAAATTTGTGCTTAGAGCTAATTATCAGGGGTTAAATCGAGGTCATGTTGTGATAAAAGAACAGTTTATTAACTAAATTCAGTGTAAATGATTCTCTTGTAAAATGATTGCTAATTACCTTCCCCAATATAAACATATAGATAAAAAAATATGTAAAAATGTCATTTAATGCAAAATACAGCAATAATTTAAGTTGATACCAAATATAACTCAACTGTTTATTACTTTCACAATTATTTATATCTAAAGAACAAAACAGAAAAATTATTTCGCTAACACAGTAAGTAGCTTTATCGGGTGTAAGTGCACTGACGTTCTTCTACTCCACATCCGAGGAAGCTACTGTGTTTAGCAATAGTGCGAAAATGTACCAGACAATCAACAAGTATTAACTGTTGTTTGCGTGCCAATAATTTCATTAAAAAAATGAGAGAAGTCTATTACCAAAAATATTTTAATGTCCTACAAGTCTGTTATTTTACAATAACCACCCTATTTTGAGATAATTAAATGAAAAATAACGCCCTAGGGCGTTATGAATATCTATAACGCCCTAGGGCATTATAAAACTATAATACAACTCAAAACAAGCAAATTATGATAGCGTTATTGACAAACAAAATGCGTTACTATGCAACGGCGGCGTTTACAAACAATTTTGATTTTTACTCTCTTTTAAATCAAATCATTCTGAACATAATAGATGTCAAATTAATAAATCGTAAATGTCAAAAAAAAATTCGAATGAAATAACAGACTTGCAGGACATTAAACGTTGAAGGCACCACGGGTGTTATAGGATAATGACGCCCTCGGTCGACGTACATTCCCTCGGGCCATAGGCCCTCGGGATTGTACACTGTCGACCTCGGTGCGTTATTATCCTTATAACACCCTTGGTACCTTAATAACTATAAAAACATTTTCGATGGGGAACTCCTAAAAATTATGTATTACGCCTTAACTCAATCACACTTTTCATACGGAGTCATTGGGTGGGGTGGTGCAACAAATTGCTATTTAAAAGTCTAGAAGTTGCTCAAAAATGGATATTAAAAATAATATATAGGAAGGGCTGCACTTGCACTCATCCGATGATCCAAGACAAGTTTATTGCCAATATATCTTCTTACTAATGCGTAATAGTAAAAATAACTTAGAGAAAGTTAAACACACATATAACACTAGGCAGAATGAAAAATCAATATCAATTCCAAAACAGAGTAAAACAGTAATAACTCAAAAGTGTTATTCGTATATAGGACCAAAAATATATAATGGTTTACCAGATTATATAACAATTCTTAACTCAAATAATATTTTCAAAGAAAAAATCAAGCAGTGGATAAAGAGTCAAACTAAGAACAAGAATCATCTACTTAGGGCCAGTTGTACGAACTAAGTTGAGCCAAGTTCAGCTTGAACCAAGCTCAAAATCCACGGTTACGATTATTGTAACAATCGTAACCTTGGCTTTTGATATTGGTTTAAGCTGAATTTGGCTCAACTAAGTTCATACAACTGGCCCTTATAGATATGAAAATATAATTGAGTAAGTATACTTATTGTTACTTACCTATTAGTAATTAATTTCCATAAACCATGACACAAAATGCACTGAAGTAATTATATGTTATATTATATTTTTTTTAATGTCAAAGGGCTCAAATCTGTAAGAAAAAAGTCTTTGAGAGTATTGTGTGTGTGTATGCACACGCGCGTATGTGTGTATTTGTGTGTGAGTGTATACTTTTGAGTGGGAGAGTAAAGTTATTACCTATTTAGTTTTTTCTATTATATATTGTAGTAATGGTGCTTTCATTATATAGGTATGTTTAGTCCACGCAAAACGTTTATTCTTCTGTGAACTTCTTCAATATTTATTGTAATGTAAAATATATTTATAAATTAAGTACATATTGTAAACAAGTATCCGCAATAAATATTATTATTATTATTACTATGAGATACATGTTACAGTTGAGCCCTCAATGTCGGACCATAGGCATATTCTGTTCGACTTGGAGACATCTGTAACAAGCGTCGAGGAGTGTAGAATACCTAGACTGACTGACTCGAGTATTTACAAAGAACACTTCAAGTCGGAGGTCGAAGGTGTCGCACACCCCATCGACATAATAGAGGATTTAGATATAACCTCATACCAATTACAAAACCGCATGACCCTGTGTTATGAAAAAAGTTGCCCTGTTAAACAAAAGGCGGTCCAAAGAGACGTGCCTTGGTGGAATAGGGATCTCAGCCGCCTTAGGCCAGAGACCAGAAAAACTTACAATGGAGCCAAAAACTCTGCAACTGGAAGGAATACAAAAAGCCCTCATGGAGTACAACAAAGAATTGATAAGGTCTAAAAGAAGATCATGGAGACGGTTCTGTGAGGAGATAGATGAATTAGCCCCAGCAGTCTGTCTGCAAAAGACCCCTCAAAGGGAATAGGACTACTCAAAAAGCCCGATATTCAACATGCAGAGAGTCAGCAGGAAAACATAACAGTACTTTTAAGTACTCACTTCCTTGGCTCCCATGTAATCGACGGTGAACTTCCACGGGCCTTCCTGGAAGAAGATGCACACCAGAGAAGGAAAAAGACTAGCTGGAAAGATATTCACACCAAGCAGAATTAAATGGGATGTATCGATCTTCAAGCCCTTTAAATCACCGGGCAGGGATGGTATTTTTCTTGCCCTGCTTCAACGTGGAATTGTGGAACTTATCCCATGCCTGAGAAGCATATTCATAGCAAGCTACACACTTGGATATATTCCCCAAGCTTGGAGGGTAGTTCAGGTGGCGTTTATCCCAAAAAAAGCCGATGTCAACCAGACGAGCCTAAATCTTATCGCCCCATCAGCTTAACCCCTTTTCTCCTTAAATCAATGGAGAAAATACTAGATCAACAGATCAGAAGTGAAATTATTACAGAGAAACCGCTTCACTCGAAACAATTTGCCTATCAACCTAGCATATCAACAATAAATACTCTACATGGCCTGGTCAAAGACATCGAAAAGACATTTACAGCAAAAGAACTGGCTCTGTGTGCTTTCATAAATATAGAGAGTGCTTTTGACAACACCTCCTATGAATCCATACAAAGAGCCGCGGAGAAAAAGGAAATACAGTCCCCAACAATCAAATGAATACAATCCATGCTAAGAAGCAAAATAATTGCCTTGCCTGTCTAGCGATTACTGGAGCAATGCGCTCGTGTCCCATAGCAGATATGGAGGCAATGCTGGACTTACTTCCTCTGCATTTGCATGTAAGGAAGGAGGCAGCACTTAGTGCCTTAAGGCTGCATCAGGCCCTTAAATTTAGACCAGGCCACCTGGTTGGTGACTTGATTCTGGAGTTAATCCAATTCGAATCCATGACCAAACCCACTGACTCAATGCCAATCAAGTATGACTTTGACTGCCCGTTTGATGTGCTGATTGAAAGCCGTCAGACGAGCAGGGTCGAAGTAATGCGGTTGGAGAAAGAGTCACACATCTGGTACACAGATGGATCCAAAATGGACGAAGTGGTTGGTGTAGGCGTAGCAGGGCCTAAATGCAGGCTATCTAAAGCCCTTGGTAACACCCCAACCATTTTCCAGGCAGAAATGTATGCTATAGATCAATGTTCCCAAGAATGCCTAAATAGAGATACTCGAGGGGCAAAAATCTATATACTTTCAGATAGTCAGGCAGCATTAAAGGCTCTCAGGTTCTACCTTTGATTCAAAAATTGCCTGGGAATGCAGACAATCCCTCAAGCAACTGGCAAAAATCAACAAGGTTACCTTGATGTGGGTGCCAGGGCATGAAGGAATAGAGGGCAACGAATTGGCAGATAGCCTCGCAAGAAATGGGGTTGAAGCCCCATTTTTGGACCCGAACCGTTCTGTGGTTTATCTAAGGGACACATAACGGAGGAGGTCCTAAAATGGGAAAAGGAACAAAAGAAGTTCTACTGGAGGAATACTCCAGGCCAAAGACAAGCGAAAAGGTTTATAACCTATTCAACAAAGAATGCCACAAGGCTTTTCGAACTTGAAAGGCTGATCACAGGCCTTCTAACTGGCCATCGCCCCTTGAGATATCATCTCAAGAACATGGGCGTGGCGGAAGATGACAAATGCAGATATGAAGCTACAACTGAAACTGCGGAACATATACTTTGTGAATACAAGGTACTAATCCGCATTAGGCTAGAGTACCTAGAACAGGCGGAATTAACGCCTGAAGACATAAGGGAATAAGTTCCCAGGAAAATCGCAAGCTTTGAAAAAGGTCTTGGAATCCTGGGCAACAACTAGTTGCAGGGTAATTCACATAAGACCACCTCGAGGTGAAGAAAGGCTAACCTAGGACCAAGCGACGCCTCAAACAATCTACAACAAGAGATAGCGGCCATATTGCTTTTTAGTGAAAAATAGAAACCGGATTCGTATTCGCCAGATATGATTTAACCAGAGATCGCACTCCAAATGTACGTTTTGCACTAATATGAGTGATTGTATTATTTTTTTTTTTAAATGCCCACCATCTTGATTCCTAAGGAAAAATGTTAACGCGTCCCAATCGAAAATGATTCTCTTGGAGGTAAGGACCAACCAGTTGGTTGCTAGCGCACCCCGTGGAGTTGTGCTGCAGTAAAAAAGTCGTACCTTACCCCTACAGTGCAGCTGCGGAGCTATAATTGTACAAATTATATGTATTTGCCGATTCGGAGATGGTTGAGAAACTGCCTGAAGTCGACAGAGTAGGGTTGGTTCATGACAAGGAGCTCACTGAACCTGTTCCTATTAGCACTGGAGTAACAGAACTTCTCACTTTATATCTGTCAGCTGCAATCATGCTAGTTTACGTTTACGCTACGCTGGTTTGAATTCGAAATAATAATTACTTCCACATCCAGTGGAAGTATAGTAACGACAAAAAATTTTTAAAAAATTTTTATTGTTCAAATACTCTTGAAATGTCATGAAACGTCGAGATTTTAAGTTTGAGCGAAAAAAAAATTTCTGTCTGTCTGTCGGTATGTCTGTCTGTCTGTAACTTTTTTTGTGCGCACGTTTACTCTGGAACCGTTTAAGATATTGACTTGAAATTTGGTACACGTATGTACTTTAACGAGATCTGGAACTAGATTATATTTTCATGTTGTTCCGACGAAGGGTTGGGGGGTAAATTTGGAGTAAATAGGTAAAGCAAGCAGGTAAGAGTCGATAAAATTGGTATTTAGTATATACAAGAGAAGCTAGGGTTTCAAAAAAATTTTTGGCAATAGCCACCCCCATTACCACCCCTTATTAAAGGGGATAAAAAAAATTGTGATTTAGTGTATGTACAAGAACCAGAAACCTCAAAATATTTTTTTACTTCACCCACCCCCACTACCACCCTCCTATCACCACCCCCATCCCACTATCTATGTGGGGTATCCTTTTATGGGTTGTTGGGTAGATGATTTCAAATATTATATTATTAAAGTTTCATAAACAGTTATTTCCACATACAAAGTTTTTTCGTTGTGAGTGACTTGGATAGAGAATCTGGATGTGGAAGTAGTGATTCCTTGGGCAGCGGTTTTTTAAGTTGTAGTATTTCCAAGAAACGGTCTACACATGTACACTAGGGTGGGCTGAAAAATACGAAAATTTGAATTTACAGATGGCCCACTTACTAACTTATTACTATGTATCTAAAACTAATTCGGGTAGATTTTTAGCCAAATCGGTGAATATCTAGCTAGCCCACCAGGGCCTTGAAAATGAAAGAAAGGGCCAATTTTTCGATTTTTAACATTTTTTAAATTGACATTTGAAATTTTTTTTGACTCTTTATTAATGCCTAAATGCGTGTAGCAAAAGTTTTTCGAATAAAATAATTTTAGTTCCAGGGAAATTAGAAATTTTTTACAGA
Source organism: Rutpela maculata (assembly GCA_936432065.2). Taxonomy (NCBI): domain Eukaryota; kingdom Metazoa; phylum Arthropoda; class Insecta; order Coleoptera; family Cerambycidae; genus Rutpela; species Rutpela maculata. Next base: position 66,484,536 of record OW386290.2, on the reverse strand, counting down.
AAACCTTATTTTCGTCGAATTCTACGTTTTAGTGACAAATTTCTAATTTGGAACTGAAAAATATTTTATTCGAAAAACTTTTGCTACATGCATTTAGGCATTAATAAAGAGTCAAAAAAAATTTCAAATGTCAATTTAAAAAATGTTAAAAATCGAAAAATTGGCCCTTTCTTTCATTTTCAAGGCCCTGGTGGGCCAGCTAGATATTCACCGATTTGGCTAAAAATCTACCCGAATTAGTTTTAGATACATAGTAATAAGTTAGTAAGTGGGCCATCTGTAAATTCAAATTTTCGTGTTTTTCAGCCCACCCTAATATACACACACCTATACAAATGCACAAACATACAGACACACAGATATTTTTTTATTCAATACTTAAGCTCAGTGTATTAATAAACAGATTTTTGTGTTTTTTTTCTACGATGACTTAAAAAAAATTCTGTCCGATTATAATATACATATTTGATTCAATAAAGAACCTAAATCCTCTACATTTTCCACTAAAATGTAAGAAAAGTAAGGAACAATTCAATATTGCATATACAAATACAACGCAAATTAAAAAATTGAAAAAGGACGTTAATTAGAAAATTATCATAAATAATTAGTATCCTGATTAGAGATACGAGGCACGTGTTAGCTGCTAATATTCTAAAAAGAAACTTCTTTAAATACGTATTTCAAATTTCTATACTTTCCTTAAGATAACCTTTGCGTTGCAGTTGGAAAAACATTTTATTTATTTGCATGATAAGATCAAACAACTTTTGCAAATAAATTTAGATATTACTACTGTAGAATGTCTATAAAAGATATCATCCTAATTTTAGCTAAAGGAAAAAAATGGGTAATTTGGGTAATGTAATTTGTTAAATTGTTTCTGCTGAGTCTAATTTTCATTCTAATAGTTAGTTTAATCATTTTAATGTTCTACAAATGAAAAATTAACTGAACCTATTTCTTGCAAAAAAAAATCTAAAAGCGATTATCATACGTTTTTCCAAAATGATCGTTTATTCGACAGAGTAGGGTCACAAACCCGCTTGTAATTGTGCATAACAATTTTTTTATCTGGAACTGCCACGACTTTGACGGTTTAAACAGTATATAGGGGGTCTAAACAATTGCGAAAGTCTTAAAATCCGGTTGCGAATGTTTGCGAAGTTAATAACTAACATAATCTGAATTTGCAACCTCGTAAATGTACCGGAACTTAATTAAATTACTTATTATTTAAAAAATTAAGTAATGCGTGACAAAAAACAAATGGAAAAGGTGCAAATTTCATAGAACATTCAAATAATGTAGTGAAATACTCCTATGAATTTGTTTGGGAGGTTGCAAATTCATAGGAATATTTGAATGTTATATTCTGCACCTACTTTATAATTTCTTTGGTCAAGCCTAACTTCATTATTTAAATAATAGGTAATTTAATTAAGTCCCGGGACATGTACGAAGTTGCAAATTCGGATTGTCATTTATTGGTGTCACAAACAATTGCAACCCAATAATGGTGGAAAAAAATTCCATAATTATTTAGACCCCCACTTATTGTTTAAAACGTCAAAATCATGTCTGTGTCAGACAAAAAAATTGTGAAAAAAATCTTCCGGGGTAAAGAAAGTTATGCAAAATTACAAGCGGGTTTGTGACCCTATTCTGTTGCATAAACAATCATTTGCATAACTTTCGCAATTTTTTCCTCGAAATATTTCATTATAAAGTTAAAAAACAACGATTTGGAATGTTCCTGTCATCGTAGCAGGGTGCTGTAACGGTCATTTTTATTTATAGTCATAAAAGCACTTAAATTACGTTATTTTATATTTTTTGTGCATAAATTACCTATTTTGTTACCCTTTAAAAAATAAATTACCGCCGCTACTGTCGGATATTTGTTAATCTTATTTTAACAGTTATGTGAGGATGATGTCATACAATAGCGCGACGTCTGCTTCCATATAAGGTAGCATTTTGAAAACTAGACAAATGATTGGTCCTTTCAAATGTTATGCTGTTGCTCCCCACCCACCCTTATAAATATCGCGAAAAGTGTCGACCATGACACTTCCACGGCCGCTTTAAGCGAGCCCACAGTCATTATGTTTTCACGTGAAATTTGAAAGACGAGAGTAATCGTCCTAGTGTTAGATGGTTTAGTCTTTCTATATTACTTTCTTATATTACTTACCTTTATGATGTCTTTTGTCTCGTACAATTAACCAGTTCTTGTTCACAAGAATTAGTGGTTGTGTTTGCTTTTTCTAGAAAGAGAATATAAAAATATTCTTGTGTATGTAAAAATTGTACCTGTTTAATGGGGTTGTAACCCTACGTATAGTTTGGAGCCCAATGAGCAAAATGCATAAATTTTTTTGACATCACCGAATAATAGATCACTAAAAAGCGTTATTTTCTATGCGTTTTTTATTTTTTTTTATCGGAATTAAAGGATAAAAAAATAATTTAGTTTCGCTGAGAATTTAGACATGTTCAAACGAAGCAAGTTTCCCGCCATTTGCGTGTGACGTCATCCGGCATTTAGCATTGGCAATGTTTATTAGTATTATTTTCAACAGATATTTAATCTATGTACTTAGTGGTGGCAAACTATTTAATATAAAAAAGTTATATAATCTGAAAAACAATAGTTAATGTTGATAAAAATATTAAAATAATGCATTATGTTTACATATTCTGAGGTTAGGTATCTAAATCTAACTGCAGTAAAAGGATAAAAGTGAGCGTAAACAAATTTATTGTTACGAACAATGAATGATGCATCCTTGTCGTTTTTCCACCTCCAATTTCTGCACTGATATAATCGGTATTATTACCAAAAAATTGCTCATCATAAACACGTCGATTTTCGGCAAATTGTCACTTTGAGCTTGCACAAAGTCGCTGTTCGTCATTTTTACCACTTAGATAAATTAATACACTAATAATTTTTACAAAAATAAACAAATCGATATTTAAAGGTCAGCAGACTAAAATTTAACATTTAATTAACACACAATTTAATATTTCAGCACTAGCAGATGTAAACTGTCAAAGCTATCAAACTTGTCACTTGTCTCCGTACTTTTCTAAATTTACCGCTGGGTGGATAAAATACGAAGCTGATTGGCTGTGTTTTTCAAATTAGCCAATCATATAATGTTATTTCTTACTGATGCGCTCCACCGGTGAATTTAGAAATCTGCGGTCTATGGATGAAACTAAAACGTTATGCCAGATGACATCAGTACCGTTTATAGTCACGTGGTTTTGTTCCGATAAAATTTGAATTTTAAAATGATTTTTTTTTACAAAATAACTTTTTTTATAGTTTCCTTTTATTATATACTCGGCTTATATAATATGTATAATGCAAAAATAATAAATTAATGCATTTTTAAAATTCATGCATCTTGCTCATTATAGAAGTGTGCTGGATTGCATGCAGTGAAAGTGTTTTCTGTTCATCAGGAGCTTTGTAAGTAGAATAAACAATTTATTTCCTGTCCAACGATCCAACAATTAACTCTTTAGTGCAGTGTTTTTGGTTGCACTTAACTTTTTACGCGACATTGTGAAAACTATCTTGTACGTCTGTTTCGTTTTTGCATAAATAGACACACTGTTCTCGTGTGATGCAATTTTAATCGCTTAATATAGACATTTGTGTATTGTTTATATATGTAACTAATAACTGGTGTATATACACCATATTTGTTTTTTAGTTAAGTCCTATTGTACTATCTTTGGATTCATCATTTGATATATATTTTATTATTCACTCGAAAACGGTTTGTTTTAAATTTTCTTTTAGTAAACGCGAATGAACAATTTTATAGCTGTTTTTCCTTTGAATAATTACGGAATTGGCCAATATCCACTATATTGCTTTTAGTATTTTGTTACCTTTTAAATATGTATAGGTATAATTTATTTGTGTACAGTTATGTCTGTCTCTCCGTACATCTGTGCATTTGTTTGATTATTTGTTTGTACTTCTTTATTCGTTAGCACAAATTTATTCGCCCATACCCTGGATTGTTCTCATTGCTCTACCATTTTGTGAATAAATTAGTTATTGTTAATTTCGTATTTTTATTTATTTAATAATAATAATAATAATAATAACACATTTATTATTTATCCATAAATTTACAAATTATTTAACAAAAAAAGAATTAATTTTGATAAATAAAAGGTAAAGGTTCAGAATTCTGTGTAACAGATTCTGCTCTTCCACCAATACCTATTCACTAAATTATAATATAAATTTTATAATGATGGAGAATATAATGAATAGAAAAAGAGCGAGAAAGCGGAAAGAAGAAAGGAAGAAAGGATTAATAAGATAAGAAGTTAATGTGATCGCTGGGTTTGCAATAGGTGCTTCTTAAGTTTAATTTTAACTGAATTGTATGATAAGTTGAGGTTCATATCACCAATTTTGTTAATGCATATTGCAGCGTTATAGGAGAAAGACCTTTTAAAAATTTCTTTGCGGTGTTGGGGAATGGTAAGTATATTTTTCCTACGTATATTTATGTTGTGTACATCAGTCCTAAATCTTAATTTGTTATATAAATAAGGTGGTGATTTCAATTTTAAAACCTTGAAAAACAAACAAGTCATGTGTAATTGCCGCCGGTTGTACATATTTAACCAGTTAATATCTTGGAGCTTATGTGATATTCGGTTGCGTCTCCTAATTCCGTATATAAGACGTAAGCAGGAGTTTTGTAGTTTTTGTATGCGTCTGATCTCAGTTCCGTCCAAACAGGGTCCATAAACACTGTCACAATGACTAAATTGCGACAATACGAGGGACTCACATACAATTTTTTTGATATCATGATTCAGAAAATAACGTTGTGCATAAATCATTTTAAGTGAAGCATATGCTTTTTGTAATTTGTTCGTAATATGTTCTTTAAACTGAAGTCTATGATCAATTATCAGACCCAGACTTTTGGTATGATTTGTAAAAGGTATTAAGTCATTTCCGATACGCAAAACGAGATCATTCTGAATATTATTTCTTAAATTCTCACTACAGAATAATAGAGCACAGGATTTACTGGGATTTATTTTCAACAAATGGTTAATGGAAGTGGTAAAGAGAGCTTCTAAATCTTTATTAATCAGTTGGTTTGATTCACGTAAGTCATCCAAATTGAAGGAACAATATAATTGAGTATCATCTGCGTAAAAATGATATTTACAAAATTTTATTGATTCACAGAACGTTGACGTGTAAATTGTGTATAAAAGTGGACCTATGATACTCCCTTGAGGAACACCTGTTAAAACATTACATTGTTCTGATGTGTTATTGTGGAAATGAACTTGCTGAAGCCTATCCGTTAAAAAAGAAGATAATAGTGCGCATGCACTGTCATTAAATCCGAGAAAGTGTAAAATAGATATTAAAATGGTATGGTTTATCATATCAAATGCCTTTGAATAATCTAATAAAATTAAAATACTAATTTGACTTTCATCACTGGCTTTAATAATGTCGTCTGTTATATCTAATAGAGCTGTAGCACAACTATATCCCTGTCTAAATCCTGATTGTTTAGCTGGTAATATATTGTTGGAGTTTAGGTGTACTCTTATTTGCGACTCCATAATTTTTTCAAATACTTTGGACAAAACAGGTAAGATACTTATCGATCTAAGATGACTGAATTCAGTCGGATTGCTAACTTTTGGCAGAGGAATGACTTTAGCTTGTTTCCATGCCAAGGGAAAATATGCAGTCCTTATACATTCGTTTATGATGTGTGTGATAAAGGGGATTATAAAAGGACAGCAAAGTTGAATCAGAGTTATATTTAACATATCTACACCGAAAGCTGTTGACTTAATATTTTTTATTACGTTACCCACGGTAAATTCGTTTGTTAATTCGAAAGAGAATAAACTAGAGACACCCTGTTTTATATTGTTCGAATAAGAGTTTATCATATCGTCATTAGGCAAGGAATTATTAAAGGCAGAATTAATAAAAAAATTATTAATTGCATCTGCATCTGTTAAATGTTCTGGCAAATTAAAATTTTTGTTCTTAGCAATATTTAATTTTTTTAATTCTTTCCATTTATCTTTAATATTAGAGTTTTGTAACTTAAATCTTAAATAAACCTTTTTTTCTGTTTTTATAGCCGAGTTTGTCAAGTTCCTTAACTGTTTATAGTATGTCCGATGTTCATTTGTACGAGTTTGTTTATATTTTTTTAATGCTCTGTCTCTCAATTTCTGCATTAATTTTATGTTATCAGTTATCCAGGGTGCATAGTTGTCTTTTTTTACAGTGAAAGTTTTAATAGGAGCGTGGAAATCAAATAGCTCAATAATATGGTTGTTCAGAAATGAAATTTTTTCATCTACATCATTTATAATACATATTAGATTCCACGGTATAGACTCTAAGTCCTTTTGAAAATTGTCAGTGTTAATGTTCTTTAGAGGCCTATAGCTAATTGTTTTAGAATTTATTTTTGTTAAATTTTAATGAATTTTACAATAAATAAGAAGATGATCTGATATTTGAATATCTTTAACTCCAGCTTCACATATTTCATTTTCATTTTCAAAATTTACCAAAATTAAGTCTATTATAGAAGCAGTCGTGTTCGTGATGCGTGTTGGCTCGTTAATTTAGAATTCATTTTAAATAACCCCAAGAGAGACGGGGCGTTATAATTTGGCTTCAAAGCGGGGCTTTCTTAAATAGCTTGTGTTTTTTTTGTCTATATTAAATGTAGCAAAAAGGCTAAGTTATAGTGCAAACTTGATAGAATATGTCTAATAATTATTAAAATGTTTTCCAAGATTTGCATATATTTCGGATTTTTTTTTTCCAAAAAGTTATTGCAAATTTACGTTTTTTGTTAATTTAAGAATGTTCTGGGGGGCGGAAAAGGGTGCAAAATCCATATTCATTATTTTTTCACCTCCTCCAATATTGTCTCAGATTAAAGACTTTCGCAATTTTTCAGACCTATTTTGCTTTAATGACTGGCATATATTCATGTTTGGGATAAGCCCCTGAATAAGAATCAAGAGTTTGCCGGACGATAATCTGGGCCCCAATTTGTTTAAACTAATTTTTTTTAAACAAATTGCAAAAATCGTTTTTTCTGACAGAACAATTTTTTTAGGTTTGTTTGATCACTGTAAATAAAAAAGGTCTCTTGTCATTTTTTCATAAAGTTGACCGTTTTCGACCTATAAACAATTTAATGTTTGAAAAACGCAAAAACTGCCATTTTCAAGGCTGAAACGCATTATTAAAAAATGAATCCTTATATAATTTTTCAACATTCAATAACAAAATCCTGAAGAGTAAGTGCAGATTAGGGGCGAGCGTAGAGGCGACTTCAATGTGAATATCAGTCAATATTCCGTTGAAGCAACGTCGAGCGCGGTTAGTACTTGGATGGGTGACCCACCTATCTTGGGAGATACAGCGTTCTCGTCCCACCTTCTAGCGGCTTGTATATCAGTGTATACGCGGAAGTTACGTAATTTCAGACGAGGATTACGTAGTGGATATACCATCCTTCGGAGGGGATGTAAAGCAGACGGTCCCTTGTCTATTAAATGTTAGGCAAGTAAAAGATCCCTACTCTTCTTAAGGGAAGAGGTTCGGCAAAATTTCCAGGTTGGGGGTAGCTCGTCTCCTGGCGTCGGTGATAGGCCCTGGTAGCGGAAATAGGCCGACGTTAAATAGTTAAAAAAAAAGTGCAGATTATTTCATTCTAAAGCTTAAATTTTAAATTGTTAAATAGACGCTTTTAGCCGGGCGCGCTCTTTTTCTCAGCCGCGGGCGCGCGCACTCGCTACTGCCGACTGGACTATAGAGCATCTTATGTGTTCTCGATGCTTTGCTTTTACATACGCTTTAGTTACTATTGCTGTATTAGGCCAGTGGAAATAGCAAATATGCATATTGTAATTCGTTTCAGGATGCCACGTGGATTAAACGATATTTTTATTGATTACGAACATGACCCTGAATTTAGTCCACTTTTTGATCGCCGGAACATTGTTTATTTAACGATTTATTGTTGAAAAATTCCAAAAAATCCACTTTTTTAAAGATAACTCAAAGACCTTTGACGATAGGTTTTTTAATTTGTAGATACTGTTAGAACTTTGAAAAACGGTTAATTTGAGAGGTGTTTCGTTTAAAACGCTTGAAAATTTGTTTAAATAATTACAAAAAATCGCGAAAATTTTCGCAATTTGCAAATATTTTTCATTCTTTAACAAAAGCACTTTAGTGCTTGAAACTTTGGCAAAATATATCTTTTATCACCCCAAAGTTACCTCTAAAATTTCATCAAAAAATTTTAATTAATTTAAGAGAAGATATTCAATTTGTTTATTAAAAACATGAATAATGTAAAATGCAAATTCACCCAGTTCCCGTTGTCGTAGAGGGTTGATCTGGACATCATTTTTTTTTGTTGAGACTTAAACTTTATGTTTTCATTAATGGTAAATCAAATTTGCAATATTTTCAACTTCAAAATGGCGTTTGAAAAAGTGTCACATTTTGAGGTTAGGTTTCTTGCTAATAACTTTTAAACAAATGAAGATTTTGCAATATCGATATCTTTGTTGCTGGGGCTTTTTCACACATTTTCAAAAAAAAATGACTCTGTTGCCTTACTAGAAGCCGAGATGATTTTTTTTTTAATAAATTCGTAATTTGTTTATTAATAAACATTAACAGCTGAAACTTGGCGAACAACTAGTTTAATAGACTATCTTTGTAATAGAGCTATAGTGGAGCGCCTGGAGCGTTAAAAACATGAAAACCTCGGATTTCAGTTACAGTGAATGAAATTTAAAAATTCAAAATGGAATGTTTAGCTAATAATATATATAAAAAAGTTTACCTATTAAAAAATTGTGATCTTGATTACATAAAAAAAAATTGATAATTGCAATAATTCAAATAGTATAATACATATTAGGCTGTAGAATATTTCTTTATAACGAAATTAAGTTAACGTATCTATTTATATAGAGACAGTAATCGGGGAAAAGAAGTAAAATAAGGAAAATTAAATAAGAAAGAAAATTATTAATAAAATATTAGTTTATTTAAACAATTTATAGTACAGTACCTAGAGGTAATAAATATGCAAAACTTCGGAATAATGTCATATTGAACGGATTTCGTTCATTTTTGGCAGTATAATAGTAAATGCTTCTCAGAAAAGTTTCTATATTGTGCGGGGGTTTGCTACTTTATAGGGAGTGGATGCCGGCACATAAAAAGTATATGTATTTATTGGATCTGAAGTAGAATCAAATTTTAAGAAGAATAGGTTCTATGCAATTTTTCACATAAATTGATAGTTTTTAAATTATAACGACTTCAAAATTGCGATTTTAGCTTAAAGAAAAAGTTATTTCCAAACTGCTTTCCTCAAGTATCTCGAAAAGTATTACTTTATCGAAAAAATGCTACAGACCAATTGTATTTTTTGTTTTTATTGATGTAGGATTAATAATTTCGGAGATATTTAAGTTTATATTTGGTATCCAAGTATTTTCTTCGACTTCATTTATTTGAATGATAGGTGGAGTATTAAAACAACTATTTTCGCTGCACTGTAGACATGCTACACTACAATATAAGCCGCTCTTCCGACATCCACAAGCAGCTCCACATCTCTTTCTGCAATTACAAAATAACATTTGCAATAGATTATCCGGAGCCGGCAGTTGATTTATTGTTATTGGGATGAACATATTGGAATACTTCCATCCCCAATTTTCAATATATACGTCATTTCCTAACCATATACCTACCTACTATATAACTAATAATACTAATAATACTATACTAATAATACTAATAATACTATAACCTACCTAACCATTGTATTTTTGGCCGTTGCTTTTATGAAAGAATTGAACCTCAACATATTCAAATCTTTAATTTTTGCAGGATTGTTATTGGCCATTTGCATCGATGTAATAACATGCCTCCATCAATAACGTAATGGACATTGTCTAGACTGTTTAAATTATTGGAAATTTTCGGGAATAACTCGTAAAAAGTTGATTTTTTTGTCTTTCGCAGTTCGCCATTTTCAAATAGAGCAAGCGGATATGGTGCGAGTTCATAATTCATATGATTTTTAAGCTCTTCATTGTTTTTTTTTTTTAAATAAGATGAAACAGCAACAATGAATCAACATGAATCACATCGTCATGAATTTTAATTTTGTTATTTTTCGCCAATAAAGGATTTATTATATCTTTCCTTGATAATTTCAATTCGCGAAAATGTTTTCTCTCTATTTTCTTCATTACATTTAAATCTTTTTCAAAAGCATCGTAACAATTTGTATCTTTATCTCCAGTAATTCCGGTAGCAATGGACATAACAGCATCTGTATCAGGAAAAGGGCTGTGTTGCTTGAAGATGTCCACCAATCTTTTTACATCGACATCATCCCTTTCTATTCTAGCATCTGTCGAATCACTATGTTGACTTTTCTTGAACAATATATTACAAAAATGTTCTATTCCTTCAATGATATCTTGGCTATAACGGACAACTCACCTGATTTTTGCAATTAAAAATCTAGAACTACGTCCGTAAAGTTGTACATTGCAGCTGTCGCTGTCGTTCTCCCCTCCACGTTTTACTACCTGTTTAAGATCCCTGCGACCCTTATTACACTCAGGTATCTTTGAAAGATATTCTTCTATGTATATTTAGGTGAAATTCAACGATACATAAAAAAAATATTATTTAAAATAAACTTATATGCTAAAATATTAATTTTTTATAGTTTTTTGTTCAAATAATGATAAAATCAAAAACACAAAAAAATTTTTGGTAAACTTTGAAACTTATAGTATAAAAAACAAAATCCCACCTCGACCATATAAATTCATTCACTGTAACAGAAGTCCGAGGTCAAAACCCCCAGGCGCTCCACTACTGAGTTTGGGGAAAAAAATTCAATTTGCAACGATAACAAAAATTAATTTTAAATCAGCGTCAGAACAGGAGTGAGAAGCATCAGTCATATTTGTAACACGTTCATAAAATGATCTAGACGAGTTCAAATTCGTCAACCAAAAATTTACCGTTTCTCCGATTTTGACTTTTTTTTTAAATTGGGGTAGCGTGATGAAATAATAATATCTGTCATGTCGATTATTTCCTAATTAAACAATAATTTGTTATAAACAATTATTTTTTGTTAAAAATTTTTTTACGAATTTATTAAAAAGAAAATCATCTCGGCTTCTAATAAGGCTACAGAGTCATTTTTTTTTTGAAAATGTGTGAAAAGACCTCAGCAACAAAGATATGAGAACGATATTGCAAAATCTTAATTTGTTTAAAAGTTATTAGCAAAAAACCTAACCTCAAAATGTGACACTTTTTCAAACGCCATTTTGAAGTTGAAAATAATGCAAATTTGATTTGCCATTAATGAAAACATAAAGTTTAAGTTTCAACAAAAAAAGGATGTCCAGATCAACCCTCTACGACAACGGGAACTGGGTGAATTTGCATTTTACATTATTTATGTTTTTAATAAACAAATTGAATATCTCTTAAACTAATTAAAAATTTTTGATGAAATTTTAAGGATAACTTTGGGGTAATAAAAGACATATTTCCTCAAAGTTTCAAGCACTAAAGTGCTTTTGTTAAAGAATGAAAAATATTTGCACATTGCTAAAATTTTCGCGGTTTTTGCAATTATTTAAACAAATTTTCAACAATAAATCGTAAAATAAACAATGTTCCAAATTCAGGGTCATGTTCGTAATCAATAAAACTATCGTTTAATCCACGTGGCATCCTGAAACGAATTACAATAAATTTCAGTCTTTTTTTTACTAATTCTACTGGACTATATGTTTTATAAATCAATATAATTTGTAACTATTATAAATTAAACAAAAAAGAGTTGAAAAATCTTGAATTAGTAAAAAATTTATTTCAACATATTCTTGAATTCATTTATACTACAACCACATAAAGGTACAAAAGTAATATTATTTTTTTAACAATGGCATGCTTTGGTTGTCGGAAATGGTCAACTATACGAAAAAATTACAAGAGACCTTTTTTGTTTAAAATGATAAAAAAGAACAAAAAAAAAATGATTCGGGTCAAAAAATTCGATTTCTAGAATTTGTTAAAAAAATATTAGTTTAAACAAATTGGGATCAGATTCTCGTCCGGCATACTCTTGATCCTTATTCAGGGGCATGTCCCGAACGTGAATATGCAAGAAAGTCGAATTGGAAAATTTTTTCATACGAAGGCGAGGCGGCGATCTTGTCTGAAAGAACTTCCGGAGCATATTAAATGTCAAAATTTTATAAAATAAAATCCATGGTAAAACCAAAAGTGCGCACCCCGTAAGTTGGTTTGTTCAATAAGTGCTATTGAGCACAACATTAATTCATTGGTCAAATTGTAATTTTTTATGTTGTTAATTTTTTTTATAAACAATTTACCTACAGTAATGGAATGGTACCATTAGAAATTGAAATTATTAGAAAATTACATAATATTAAGAAAACTCGATGCAATTTGTTAAGCAATTAATCTTAATACGAATATGTCATAAAAAATAAATTTTTATGCAAAACAGATTTGAACATGAATGCTTTGCTAATATAATAATAATAATAAAACGTCTTTATTCATTTGTAATATTACAATTTACAAGTAGTTTGCAAATCACACATACAAAAATTATGAAAAGGCGAAATATCGCTCAGCGAGCGTTTTTCAACTTAACCTGCAAATACAGTAATATCATTATGCTAAATATATTAGATTTTAAATTCTCTACTATACAAATTAAAACAAAAGAAGCCATAATATATAACACAAACAATTAAACAATTAATTAATGTGTGCAAGTAACTTTAAAATACAACAGATACATAAGACACTCAGCACACCAAAAACATAATTAGCTAACCTTATTAATCCTAAAAACTAGTGTAACAAGACTAATAGCAGCCAAGCCATTGAGCAATTTATCTATATATTATCAAACTACAACCCAAGGTAAGCATCTGCAACACTATTCACATATCAAACTAATTTAATTTTCAATAACCGAGAGGAATAAGGCCAGTTTGTGACAAATAGCAAAAACTATTGTTCCAAATAGAAAGCTTTTAATTTTGAAATTTTTGAAATTTACTATTGAGTAATTTTGAAATCGACCAGGTAAGCTGTTATACAGTTTACCTACGATCACTACTGTAAATAGTAAAAAACACACTACCTGTCATCTACGTAAGTTGAACTTTACATATTGTAAACAAATCGCACTGTAAACAAATCGCACGGTAAACAAAACGCACGGGATACGCAATTATAGGTGGCTTATATCGCTGACGCGGGGTTTAATAAAACAAATGTGTCTACGTAATTTTCAAACGCTGTCAAAACTGACATAATATTTGTTGAATAATATTGTTGACAAGTAAACTAAATCCATATTTTACCAAATAAATAAATAAATAAATATGATCGCAGGTAAAGTATGGTACATAATTCGAGTTGTAAAGCAATTACGCACTCATGGAAATAGGCACCGCTACGCGGCATCGTGCATAACTTTTCCATTCGTGCGTAATATGCTTCTTACAACACTCATTACGTAATATACTATTACATGCTACATACGTGAAGCATCGTTTGAACATGGCAGTGGAATGTCTCGGTATAACTAATACAGAATTGTTGCGAGTGTTGAAACTATTCACATCTCCAAACCGATTTAATTTGAAAGATAAATATGTTGGTTTTTTTAGACAGCAAAACCTTGTGAACCAGAGTCAGCAAGTGAACATTTCTAAGCTTGTTAAGTTTTAGGTTATTTGTTTCGGCTATCTTAAAACTGATGTGTTCATATTTTCTTATTCCATAGGAAAATCTAAAACATGAATTTTGGACTTTTTGCAATCTGTCGAGTCAAATTTTAAGAAAGCTGGTCCATAAATCGCATCACAATATGATAATTTTGACATAATTGGGGTTTCGCATATATTTAGTTTCAATTTTGAATTTAAAATTTGCCTATGAGGATAAAGTTGCTTTAGTATATTATATGAGGATTTACATAAATAATTTACATGTTTCGTAAATCGCATATCTGAGTCAATCCACAGGCCTAAATTTTTTGCTTCACTTATAAGGTCTTCACCATTTAATTTTATTTTAAAAAATGGATTTACAGAATCTCTTTTAGACTTTGATTCAAACAACATAAGAGATGATTTGCTAGCGTTTAACTTAAGATTATGCGCTGCCGATATATCAACCAGTTTAACTAAGTCATTATTGATTTTTTCTATACTTGATAAGCTATCGTCAGCAGTGAAGGAAAAATAAGCCTGAGTGTCATCAGCGTAGTTGTGTACGTTACATTTTTTAATGACTTTGTGAAAGTCTGATATGTATATTGAAAACAGCAAGGGACCGAGTATGGATCCCTGAGGAACACCTAAATTAATATAGCGTAGCATTGGAATGTTGTTACCGTATACTATACGTTGACATCTATTATGTAAGTAGCTCTTAATTAGGGTGACAGAATTAAGGGAGAAGCCGTAATATGATAGTTTATCACACAAAATATTGGGATCCATAGTATCGAAGGCCTTGCTGTAGTCTAATAAAATCAAGCAGCTTATTTTGCCTTCACCTGTGGCTCGAATTAGGTCATCTGTAATTGTAGCTAACGCTGTAGTCGTGCTGTGCTGTTCCCTAAAACCTGACTGTGAATTGGGCACTATGTTATTTTCGATAACGTGGGAAGTACATTGATTGGTCGTAAATGGCCTAATTCTGTGGGATTGAGAATTTTTGCTAAAGGTAAAACGTTGGCCTGTTTCCATACTTCTCAAAATACTGCAGTGGTAAGAGCACAGCTCATAATAAAGGTAAAGTGATCGATTAAATAAACGATTATTAGTTTTATCATTCTCAGGGAAATGAGGTCAGCGCCTACTGAGTTGCTGTTAATAGAATTTAAGCATTTAATTACATATTTTTTTTCAACGCTGGTAAATTTAAAGGATAGATTTTGTCACTCTTGTGAAGTTTTATATTGTCCCGTAATATTAATTTGTGTTGCAGTTTTATTAATTATATGTGGGTTTGTAAAGTGGACATTTATTAAATCTAAATCTAATAAGTTATTAGGTATATCATACTTATTGTTCTTATTTAATATTTTTAATGATCTAAGTGTATCCCATGTACCTTTACTATTTTCCTGTGCAAGCACAAACTCCATATAAGATTTTTTCTCTCTCCGTATAGCATGGTTTACTTGATTTTTAAGGTCTTTATAATAATTCCAGTGTACAAGCGACTTAGTTATTTTATATTTATTAAACGCTTTATCTCTTATTTTCATCATCTCTCGTATGTTGTAGGTGAGCCATGGTGCTGGAGGTTTTGTCACCCTGAGAGTTCGGACAGGCGCAGTAATTTTAAAAATTGAAATGATATTTTCATTTAGAAACTGCACCATGGAATTAACATAATTTAATTGATATATAATTCCAGTTTATACTATGAAAGAGGTCAAGAAATTCATGTTCATCAAAATCTTTAAAGCTACGAAAAGTTACCATTTTGCTACTTTTGTTGTGTATTATTTTATTAATTTCACAAATGATCACACAATGGTCAGAAATTTCATGTGAGTTAACTACTTTGCCGCTATTGATACGTCGATTGTGTTGTTGATTGTTGTTGATTGTGTTGTTGCAGTGAACCTCGTAGGTTCCGTAATGATTTGATACAGGTCATGAGACTCAATAAAATTGTTTAAATGATCGATACTTTGGCTGTCATTCAACAAGTTTATGTCTGAATCTCCCGCTGTAAGAACTGTGTCGCATTCAGGTAACACAACGGACATTGCATTTTCTAAAGCATCAAATGTTTGTAAAATACTAGATTTCGGTGGTCGATATAATACTCCTATCGTATACCGGTTACCTAGTACTGCTGTCTTGATCCACAGTTGCTCTAGATTATCATCAATTTGTTGAAGAATTATTTTATATTGGAACACGACCTTAATAAAAATACCCAGACCTCCGCCTCTGCCATTTCTATCGATACGAATAAAACGATAACCAGGTATTGATAATAAATCGGTGTTGATGTTTACATTTAACCAAGTCTCTGACACAGCAAAAAATTCGAAACTTTCATTAACAATATATTCCTTTAATTGCTCAAAACCTGTTAAAATGCATCGGACATTTAAATGGCCAAACTTCATTGTAAAATATGCTTTAGATTTATGTTTTTAATACTGTTATGTGTTTACACTCGTCTTGCAAACACCCTGTATCGTGGATCCGGAAATTATAACACCAAGGTAACACTAAACACTAATTTATTAACTTACAAATTACTACAATTCCAACAATTAATCACTTTCTCAATAATTCAGTCACTTTGTTTACTTCTTAATGTTTCTCCAATCACTGTCTGTATTCAACTGATCATTAGAACTGTACTAACTTAACTGTCCCTACACACAACTTGTCATTCCTTTATATACCCAGGTTATTGGTTTTGGATCTTTCTAGTACATTCCAGTACATTCTACAATGCTCCAGATAATGTCTGTAAACTTCTAGATTTTTCTGCATGTCTCTGGAGGGTTGAAACACAACAATACATTAATATGTAAGACAAAGGGCCCTGCTTCTTTCTTATGGAAATGGGGTTTCGGTGAATTTTTTTGAAATTTAGGGAAAATGTAGGTCATGTCATAGTGATCAAAAGTCTCAATGGGCACAATTCTCAGAAATGTGATTTTCATAGTGTAATTGACGTCCAAAAGCGACTATGCAACTAAAGTATTATATCATTTATAGCTTTTTTAGTTTAAATAGACTACTTTTATGTACTAGATGTTTCTTAACAGTAAATAGTGAAATGAATAGAGTTGTATGTGCAAAAATGAATTTTGAGATATCCGTATAGGCTATTCTGTATAGAACTTACTAGTGCAATCAGCACAATCTACCAATAAAAAGTCAAAAACATGCACGCATCAGTGTGTATGTGCATATGTAGTGTTAGAAGGGGAGTTTAATAAGTACCTTTACTAGGGTGGGCCGAAAAACACGAAAATTTGAATTTGCAGATGAGATAGTTTCTAATTTATTACTATGTATCTAAAACTAATTCGGGTAAATTTTTAGCCAAATCAGTTAATATCTAGCCGGGCCCCGACGGCCTTAAAAATGAAGGAAAAGGCCAATTTTTCGATTTCTGCTGATCGAAGACAATGCTGCCTTAGTGCCTCTTTTGTCGAGGGCAGACTTTGTAGACTGTGACTTTTTGAAATAAAGAGAAGCTTTCTAACATGATTCACTGAGAAGTCTTCCGCGTCTTTGTAGTAAAGCAAAACAGTAAACTTCTCGAGAACTTGAAAAGTCTCGTCAGAAATAGACTGTTGTAGTAGAGAGATAGCTTGGAAGGCTTCAGCAGCTTCAGGAAACGATTTCCACACTTTCCAGGCACTCTGTTTCCCTTCCATTGCAAATGATGACGTTACATCTGATTTCAGTGAATGCATGGAATCCTCGCAATCCAACAGCTTTATGTTCACCCATACTTTCAAACATGGCATTAATGCTCATATATCTCTGACCCTTCCCAGCATCAAAGTCCCGCAATTTTCAGAA
This sequence comes from Rutpela maculata, assembly GCA_936432065.2. Lineage (NCBI taxonomy): Eukaryota > Metazoa > Arthropoda > Insecta > Coleoptera > Cerambycidae > Rutpela > Rutpela maculata. Next base: position 66,466,788 of record OW386290.2, on the reverse strand, counting down.
TGTGAAAGAAGGACATTGCCAAAATAACTACATCAGTATCTACTGTGCAAATAATTTTTTTTTTTGCACCATGTTCAACACTGTCTTTAACGTTCGGAAAAATCCTGCCGTCTGCCTCTTTCTGTTGCCTGCATTGTACTCCATCAATTGAAGTTTCATCCGGACGAGATTAATGAATTATGCCATCAATTTCGGTACTGATATGAGCCCAATCAAAGTTCAAAAATGCAAGTTCTCAAAGTAATTTGAAGAATTCTGTTTTAGTCTTATTGCAGCAGAGGAAGCAATTCCAATTTTTTGGTAGCATATTTTCTTGTGCTACTTGGCGACGAAGACCAACGCCTCTCATATCTCTCATATGATTCGTCAGATAGGTTTTTGAGTAAGTATCCCAAGAAATGTGTATTCTATTTGCATGGAACCTCTCAGCATCATTCAAAATTCTGTTTTTGAATTCCGTATCACAGTATTCTTCAAAAGTCCGCGAAAATGAAAAATTATTTGTTTTTTTGAAAGTTGCGCAGAACCTTTAAAGTGTCATAATAAATGTATAGGGACAAAAAAGTGTCCTCTTCACAAGAGCTTTTGAACAAAAAAGAAGAAGATGGAAATCAGACTATTAGGAGCTGAGATACAAAAAAATTTAATGTTGTTAATGGCGGCCATCTTTAATGGCCGCCATTTTTGTGTTCTGCACGGATTTTCAACTGGCTCCCTATCTAAAAAGTTACCTTTTAGCGTCAACTATGACCACATAAAGTGGCACATTCCAATCAAAAAGTGCAGCTTTCTTTGATGTACCCGACATACTACTTTGGACGTCAATAATAATAATAATAATAATAATATAATAATATTTATTTATCTCTAAAACAATTACAATAGTTTACAAATAATATCTTATAATATTTAATATTAAGAGATAAATAACAAGGGTAATTTGCAGAAGCCCAAAGGCTTGATTGCAAAAGGGGAATAGCATTTTACTATACATAAAAATAAAGTTAAAAATTTACAACGAAACTTTCCTAGACTTAAATCTAAATTGATTTGATTGCCTCGTAAGCTTCGTGCGATTTTAATTATTTTGTGAATTAAGATGTTTGATCATATTTGAATGAATGGTTTATAGAATAAAAACAATATCTTGATATGAAAACTTTAGTACTTTATTCGCTGTTTTTTTTTTAATGATTTAGATAATTTTAATTTAATTGTACCGTTTCTACAAATCTATGAATACTTTTATAGTCTATATTAGATATCCATTTTTTTATTTCAAATTTATAGCGTTTAAAATAATTTAATTGTTTTATTTTATCTGGCAGTAAATTGTATAGTCTGGGAGCTAAATAAGAATAGTGTTTCATTCCTATTGTTTTTGAAGCCAATTTTACTCTAATAGTGTGATGCTCTCTACTTCTTGTACAATACATATGATCTACTAACTCATGTTGGTTACGTATTTTAAAGTCATGTTTTAGTATGCATTCACAGTAGATTTGCCTTATATTAAAAAATTCCGATTCTTTATACAGTGCGTCGGTGGGATATAAAAAGTTTCTATTATATATGATTTTTAAAAAGCGTCTTTGAATCTTTTCAAGTGGTTTTAGAGTTGTTTTATTTGCAGATCCCCATCCTATAATTCCATATTTTAAAATTGATTCTATCATACCGACATAGATCATTTTAACGTGCTTCTTATCTGTTAATATATTACGTACTTGCTTAAATCTGTATAGAAGAGATCTTAGTTTCTTTACTGTATTTTCTATTTGATACTGCCATTTTAAATGTAGATCGATAATAACGCCAAGATAGTTTGTTGATGTACATACTTTTATATTAAGGTTTGTATTTTTGATATTTATCTCTGTAAAAGTAGGTAAAGCGTTTTTATATGAGCTGAAAGGTAAGTAGTTAGTTTTTGATATATTAATAGTTAGTAAGTTTGCATCAAACCAGTCTTTAATGATTTTTAGTTCCCTCTTTACAGTGCCCTGTATTTGTTCCCATGAGTTTCCCGTAAAGAACATGGCTGTGTCGTCTGCGAAAGATATTATTGTGCCATTCGTGTTTAGGGTAAGCATATCATTAAGGTACATTATAAATATTATAGGAGCTAACACTGTCCCTTGTGGGAGGCCGTAAACAACTGTTTTTGGTTCACTTAGTACATTTTCTATTTTGACTACCTGCGATCTATTTTCCAAATAACTTTTAAATAGGTTATGACTTAGGCCTCTGATCCCATAATTTTCGAGTTTATCAAGGACATTTTTGTGGGTAATGGTATCAAATGCCTTTGCAAAATCAATAAAAACACATAGCGCTGGTTTGCTTTTATCTATTGCCTCGTTTATGTTTTTGGTCAAGTATGCAATGGCATCATTAGTAGAGAGTTTGTCCCTAAAACCAAACTGTTTATGTGATAAGAGGTTGAATGTTGTCAGATATTTTACCAGTCTAGATTTCAGAGCCTTTTCAAATATTTTTGATATATTAGATGTTAATGATACGGGCCGATAATTTTCCATTAAACATTTATCCCCTTTTTTGTATAATGGTTTAATAATTGCATTTTTAAAAATATCGGGGCAAATACCTTTTTGAAATATTTTATTTATCAGCGAGACAAGTAATGGGTTTATAATTTCGGCAGCTTCTTTTAGAATTTCAGATTTGATTCCGTCTAAACCCGGTGCTTTATGGTTCTTTAGTTCTGAAATATAACCTTTAATTTCCTTTTCATCTACTGGTGACAGAAAAAAAGAGTGATTTGTAGTAGATATAGGGAATTCTCTCTTAGGTTTTTGTATGGTGCTCGCCAATTTGGAACCAAGTTCTGTATAAAAATTTACAAATTCGTTTGCAATTTGTGCTTTATCTGTAAGTGTAATATTATTGGTTGAATTTATTTCCTTAATTTCGATATTTTTTGGTTTACTGTTTGTTATGTTTTGAGATATTTCCCATAATGTTTTACTGCAATTAATATTTTGTTCTATTTTTGTTTGGTAGTATTTTTGTTTCTGCTTTTTTACCAATAGATTGATTTTATTTCTATATTTTTTATATCTGTTTTTTAAATCCGTATTTTCAGGTTGTTTTTGTAATTCTTGGTACATTTTATCCCTAGTCTCAATTGACTTCACTAATCCTCTAGTTATCCATAGCTTTCGCTTTTTGTTAATTTTAATTTTGATTTTTGTTGTTGCCATTTTTATTGCCGTTTTTAAATTATTTAATAAGACATTACTCGCTAAGTTGATGTCATTTGTTTTATAAAATTCTTCCCAATTTGCTTTACTCATATGTTTTCTTAGCAAGTCAAAGTTTAATTTTTCTATGTATGTTTCTTGTATTAGCTCATTCATTTTATTTTCGTTTTTTGGGGTTTTTATAAATGTTAATGTGGCATAGTGGTCTGAAAGTGTGGAAAGGAGAACTATCGGTGTTACTTTTAATTGTAATATGTCTTTGCTTTTTAGAAAAATGTGGTCGATACAACTCTTACTATTGTTCTGTACTCTTGTATGAGTATTTATTAGTGAATAATACCCTGCTTGGTGTAGAGTATCAAGATAATCATTTACTTGTCGTTCATTTGTTAAAATATTTATATTAATATCTCCAGTTATTATTGTACAATCAGCGATGTCTAGGCTTTCTATATAAATTCTTAAATCATATATGAAATCTTCTACGTTTAGAGACGGAGGCCGATATATACCTACAATGATAATTTTTTTATTTTGTATTTGAATGTTACATTGAATTATTTTAATCATTCCTAAATTTATATTTTTTGTAGTATGTTTTAGGCTACTTTTGATGTACATTATCACACCATCATTTTGGTTAAAATTGCCATAGTTATAATATATACTGTAATTTTGCAAGTTAAAATCATTTATGTTTTCTATTTTCCAGGTTTTTGTGAGGCAGATACAATCGAACGTTTCAAATGTGGATAGATAGATTTGTAATTCTGAGAAATTTTTTACAACAATGACACCATGAAAACCGCATTTGTGAGAGTTGTGCCCATTGAGACATTTGATCAGTATGACATGATCTACATTTTCCCTGAATTTCAAAAAAATCACCGAAACCCCATTTCCATAAGAAAGGTGCCGTGTCCTTTAAATGTGAATGAATGGTCTGCTACTATACATTAAATCATACGATTACAGTTCGACGGGTATAGGTTTATGCTTAATGTCTACTAACTTTAGTTAGTCTGCGAGGGCGTACCGTATTTCACATGCGATTTTCTCGAAAACTGCTAATCCTAGAAAAAAAGTGTCAAACAAAAAGTCTGCTTTGCGTTGACGAGAGCCAAAAGCTCATAACCCGTACGTAAATAACTCTAAACATCTACCGAAGTGACGGGACTCCTTTACTTTAAACAGGGTTCCCTTCACCAGTATTTTTTCCACAAGCACGTTGAGTTTCTAGTAATGATGGTATTATGAGTATGATTTAAAACGCACATCCTAATCGTAGAATTAGGAAACCAAGAGGCATACGACAAAATTGCATATTATCTCTGCTATTCCTCTATATTATTACTTCTTTAATAATATTTGCCCAGTAAAGGCTTCAATAAAGTGTTTGCTGCAATTGCCGTTAGAGGGATCTAATCACATTATTTACAAGTCACTCACTTTATATTGCTCGATCTTATTAAGAGCAAAAGCAGCCCGCAGCGTCAAAGGTGTCCAAGTCTGCCCTACGCTGACGAGAGCCAAAAGCTCGAAACCGGTACGCAAATGACGCAGTGTGCTTGCAAACAAATGCTAGTGAAGGAAACTCTGTTTAAATTAAAGCAGTCCCGCCGCTTCGGTAGGTGTTCAGAACACCTGCAAGCACACTGCGTTTCTAATAACGCTGACAATGTCAGCCAGAATGCACATTCTAATCGTAGAATTAAGAAACCAAAAGGAATGCGACAAAATTTCATATTATATCTATCATTCCTTCATATTATTACTTCTTTAATAATATTCCCGCGGCCGAGGCATCTGTAAAGTGTTTACTACAAATGCCGTTGGAGAGACCCACTCACATTATTTGCAAGTCACTGACTTTCTAGTGATGATGGTAATATCATTTAGACCGCACATCCTACTTGTAGAATTAGGAAATCAAGAAGAATACGTCAAAATTTCAGATTGAAAAGTTGCGTCCGTCTCTATTTCTTTTCAATACTTGGTATTTCTTTCGAAAGATTAAAAAGTTTCCCACTTGTTATACTCACTCCTGCCAATTTTCACATTTTATCGAATTACAGAAGAAAATCTATATTCTACATACGCAATTATGACTTTCATATTAACACATTGTATAAACACATATGTAGTGATAGTGATGTAAGACCCAGCAAAACTGATTAAAGTCATAAAAATAATAATTTTCCACCTAGCTATCCTACAGATCGAAAGTTTTCAATCTAAGATGTTATGTCGCTAGGCAAAACAATTTTGTTTCGAAACTGCATTAAAACTTGATTTGAAAATATTTTTCATGTCGCCCGACGACTTGTGGTTCGAGAAGAAAGATTGTAAAGTACGCCGAAATTTGATTTCGTAACTGCGCTAAAAACTGACTATCAAAAAATAGATGTTTGATTAGAAAGTCCTCAAAACTGATTTTCTATGCAAAAAATATTGTTTATGCTAAGTATGGTTTTTAATATAATAATTATTTCCATCTGGCGACACGATCTTTGGACAAAAGATTTTTGACCCAATTATCGAAAATATAAAAAAGCCCAATTAAATCAGTACACGGGTATTCTCATAAGTATAGCTCGAAGGCGGAGCTAAGTCACATTAAACTTGTTGAGTTTATATAATATATAATCCAGTAATCTCGTCACTGACGTTAAATCAGGCATCTATGCTTTTTTAATGTTACATAGGATTAAAAATTAATGTTAAATCCAAGTTTACGACCTTGGCAGGCCTCCGAATCTTGGTCAAAAAACTTCGAAATTTTTGGTTTTTTTTTTTCAGTTTTTGTCGATTTTAACACCTAAGGCCTACTTTTTTGGTAAAACTAATTTAGTATTTTTTAAAAGTAAACTAAATTTGCTGTAAATTGGTATCAGAGCAGACTGTAGATCAAAGAGTATTCGAGATACAGCTGTTGAAAGTTTTGCAAGATTTTAATTTTTCGATATTTAACAATTTTTAACTTAAAAATCTGTGAAATACGTACTACTACTATAACTAGGTCCACAAAATTCATTTTACCATGAACCCAAGCACTAGATGGGGTCAGAGAGGGCCAAAAATGCCCCCCCCCCCACAATATATAGTACTATTATAGTGAATGGATCGGAAAAGAAGAAGGGATATTTATAAAATACATATAAAAAAAATCACTTATAAACCGATCTTATCCGTCTCGTCCGTGTTGTGTGTGACGCTGTTTTCTCTTGTCTCCTTTTCTTCTTCTTGAGCCCAGAAAGGATTATCCAACGCATCATCGTCTGATGCTTCTTCAAAGTCTGGGGAGTGTATATTTATAATTAAATCAGAAGCATTGTCGTGTGACTGTCCACTGCAACGCGTCGAACATTTTAATTCAGATTGTTTGCAACTACACGCATTGCTACAGCCCTTCTTGCAACTGCATGATATCAACTGCAAGAGTTGTTGCGGTTCTGCATGCCTGGACATTATTTTGGGAGTGAGGCCTTGGTACGTGCGCATCCAATCATCAGGATTATTTTCCACACTCAGCCACTTCCGCACCTGAAAGGTATAGTAAAAATTGTAATATTAAAGAAGTAATATTCATAATTGTTATTTTTACCTGGTGGTATATCCGCAGGGAGTGAAATCGTGCAGCATCTTGGGTTGGAGGCAATCTAGCAAGATTGAAATTAATTTTTGCTGCAGCCCTCGCAAACTGGAAGCGTAAATCGTTTAGATTCTGGCTTGAATGTTTGCCTTCATATAGCGCAACCATGATCACCTGGCATGCTTCGGCAATTTGATCAGGTGTGGTATTTGATTTATAAAATACAGCAATTTAATCCCCAAGATTTGGATGTTTTTTGATTACAGCAAATAATTTCATTTTTCCTTGCCCGAACAGTGCTGATGTAGAGTCATATCCACTGAAGGCGTGCAGAAATAGAAAAAGTTCAGGAGACTTGTATTTCGAGGAGGCGTTTGAATAAGTCGCGTCCGGTTTTTTCCTTTCCCACATTTTTGGAAAAAGATTGTGTGTTTCTTTGTAATGCCAGTGAGAATGACTAGAATATCTATGTCTTCACCAGCGATCACCACAATATCATGCAGCTGCAAGAGGGGCTGTAGCAATGCGTGTAGTTGCAAAATATCTGAATTAAAATGTTCCACGGTTTGCACGCATTTGCAGTAGACAGTCATGCGACAATCTTCTGATTTAAGTATAAATATACATTCCGCAAACTTCGAAGAAGAATCAGACGACGAGGCGTTGGATAATCTCTTCTGGGCTCAAGAAGAAGAAGAAAAGGAGATAAGAGAGAACAGTGACACAGACGACACGAAAGAGACGGACAAGACGGACGACACTCCCGGGCCGTCCAAGAGAGCTAAAGTTGTTTAAAATGTATAAGATCTGTTTATAACCGATTTATTTTTATATATATTTTTTAAATATTCCTTCCTCTTTTCCGATCCATGCACTATAATAGTACTATACAGGGTGAGTCACGAATTGCGCTCGCCCCGATATCTCCTAAAATATTTGGAATAGAAAATTGAAATGTGGAGGGCTTATTACACGACTAAAATGCCATCTTTTCAATAAAAAATCAAGTTTGGTGCACATCCGGTTTGACCGGAAATGCCCACAACTTTCGATTTTTACATTTTTGGAATCTAGAGGAAATTTTGAATACAATACATCCATTTTGGTCACTTTTTGATAAACATTAAAAAGTTTATTAAAAAATCTATTTCTGAATCCAGAGTGCTGTGGTGCCCAAAACATATTTTAGTTTGTGTGCTACGTTACTATAAAAATACAAAGAGCAATATGATTACATTACTTAATTGTCTAGAGGCGTTTAAAATTTTCAAATGTGATTTTTACCCACTAACTCGGTTTTTTTAAATGGGAAGTTAATCGTTCACCAACAATTTTAAATACCTCATTTTCATACGAATCTAATGATACCAAAATTTTGAAAATCCGCTCAGAAATATTTGAGATTTCAGCCAAAATACAATGCAACCAAGCTTTCAGAAACATGCGGCTAATAGATAATAGATTAGTGGGCTTTGGAAATTAAAATGACACATGAAAGCTTGGTTGCATTGTATTTTGACTGAAATCTCAAATGTTTCTGAGCGGATTTTCAAAATTTTGGTATCATTAGATTCGTATGAAAATGAGGTATTTAAAATTGTTGGTGAACGATTAACTTCCCATTTAAAAAAACCGAGTTAGTGGGTAAAAATCACATTTGAAAATTTTAAACGCCCCTAGACAATTAAGTAATGCAATCGTATTGCTCTTTGTATTTTTATAGTAACGTAGCACACAAACTAAAATATGTTTTGGGCACCACAGCACTCTGGATTCAGAAATAGATTTTTTAATAAACTTTTTAATGTTTATCAAAAAGTGACCAAAATGGATGTATTGTATTCAAAATTTCCTCTAGATTCCAAAAATGTAAAAATATATAGGGTGTTCCATTTAAAAATCGAAAGTTGTGGGCATTTCCGATCAAACCGGATGTGCACCAAACTTGATTTTTTATTGAAAAGATGGCATTTTAGTCGTGTAAAAAGCCCTCCACATTTCAATTTTCTATTCCAAATATTTTAGGAGATATCGGGGCGAGCGCAATTCGTGACTCACCCGGTATATTGGGGGGGGGGCACTTTTTGGCCCCCCTCTGGGCTTGGGTTCGGGGTAAAATAAATTTTCTGAACCTAGTTATAGTAGTAGTACGTATTTTACAGATTTTTAAGCTGTATCTCGGATGCTATTTGATCTACAGAGTCCGCTCTCGTATACAATATATTAAAAAAGCATAGATACCTGATTTGACGTCAGGTAGGATGTATAGATTTACTGTATTGATATACATCCAGTATGTTTTGAAAAATCAGGAAGTCTCATATAGCTCTTATTTTGCCAGGATGTGACCATCCTTGCCATGTTTCATATGCAAATCTGCTGATTCTTAAGTATAATTGGAAGCGATTTATTAATATTTATATATGTATAGTAAACTTTTATACAATAAACGATATTATTCGAATCGTTCCTTTTTTTCATTGAATGATTAACTTTAAGTTTAATCTCTCTGGCCATTCTGTGTGTTGGGCAACTTAATTTATAAGACTTTCATAAGATCTGCCAAGTCTGTTTTCAAGAGGTATAGATTATATCACAAGAGCTAACAAGAAAACTCTATAAAAGTGATTAGACATAAGACTGATATCAGACAAAGTTCATCGCATCAAAGGTAGGAACACTGAGGAAAACAGTTCAAGGCACTGTGCAAGAACTATCGCGGAATTCAATGTTTGAATTGCTGTTATATAAAATGCTAATAACACTGAAGAATTTGCTGTTGAAATTAATTGAAATTATATACTAAATAAAAATGATGATGAAGATAAATTGCTATAATAATGTAAATATAATTTTCTAATGTACTTTAAATTAAAGATAAATTAATTACAAATTATAAAAATCCATAAACTACCTCACTTACTAATTAATAACGATCGTAGAGTGCTCGGCGCCCAGATATACGCACGGGGGATCGTTGTTACAAGCTGATTTTGATATAAAATCAATGATTATATACTGTGGTTTCAAAATCCCAAAGCCGTCAAAAAACGTCATCTTCAAAAGGGTATTAAAGTTAAAAAAACGAGAGAAGCATATGGTGAGAAGAGAGAAATTGTGATTTTTAGGTATATTTTTCATAAAAGGTTTTGTAGAGGAAATATTTTATAACAGTTTTCAAATATTATGTTATACATTAGATCTTACGAGAGAACGAAACTTAAAACCGCAATATCTCGGTTTGAAATGTCTCAAAATATAATTCAAATTAGTCAACTTTTGAATCTCCATCGTATTATCTCCGAAATGAAAGCTCAAATCAAAATTTTGTACTTTTAAGAAAATTTTCTTTATTATTTCCGAACGCAATGGCGTATGATTTATAATCTTCCCACATCCTTCTGCGCCTTCCTGTTTCCCACTCATCGAGGGATGTTCTTTACCTGCTTTAAGGGTTGGTCTTGCTGTGCAAACTCAATACCGTTGGCAGATTTCCCTTCCGTCAGATTGAAAAACTCCAGAGTGCATATTTCCAGTCTTAAGTTTTTCGAATACTTCTTGTGAATTTGGGGGTGGTTTCTACCCCTCAGACGGGTACGAACAAAGCAGTTGAGGACTGTTCTGCACAGTGCACTGCGACCATTGCGCAGTAAAAACAAGAAAAATTTGCTCTCCCACATCTTCCTCCACCCCCATCCAGCAGAGGATAGTTTTCACCCCTCTATGAGGTTGGCTTTTTGGCTGTGTTCACCCTCCACTATGTCTCTCTTCTCAAGAGTTTGTAAGCTAGAAGCTTTCATGACGCAGATCTATGTCCGGAAGGGTATAGAAGGCACACCAACCCCTTCGGGAAGGGGTTGTCACGCCCTCGTTGATAATAAATGAGAGCACAAGTGTTGCAAAGTGTTCATTCATACTCAAATGAGTATGAATGGGGTAAAGGGATGAATATCAATATCATTACGGAAATCCGTAATGATATTGATATTCATAACTTTACCCTTATTTAAGGGATATTTTTAGCTCTGCGCAAAAATTTAAGAGTATACGAATATTTTTGACCTCTGATTCGTATTCAGCGTCGAAAAATACATAGGAATACCATGGTCAGTCATCCAGATCACGATCCTTTTTTGTGGGGCTGTGTAATACGATGGAGACACAAAGATTTTCTAAATTGAATTAACTTTTGAGGCAGTTCAAACCGAGATATTACGTTTTTAAGTTTAGTTCTCCCGTAAGGTCCAATATACCATTTGAAAATTATTTAAACATATTTCCAGTACAAAACCTTTTATGAAAAATATTTAAAAAAATTGCAATTTATCTCTTTGCCGCCATATGCTTAACTCGTTTTTTGATTATAATGTCTTTTTGAACATAACATTTTTTATGGCTTCGAGATTTTGAAACATCAGTACATCATCATTAATTTTATATAAAATTCAGCTTGTAACACCGAAACCATCACGGAAGTCACAATAAGCGTATTAATGCACTCTACTATGAACCAGATTCTTTCATTTTTTATTTGTTTTAATAAAAAGCCTATATCTATATATTTATATATAAAAGAATACCCTGACTCACTGATCTACCAACGCATAGCTCAAACAGCTGAGTCTAGAAACTCCAAATGTTGCATAGAGTTTCCTCAAAAACGTAGGCAACCATTAAGAAGGGATTTTTCGAAATTCAACCCCTAAAAGGGTGAAAAAGAGGGTTGAAATTTTATACTTTTTCGGAAACGGTTAGATCTAGATGCATGAAATTTGGTAGAAATATTTTTTGTTGAAATGTATTAGATACGTGTAAGACGAAATTCCGATTTTCACTTTTTGAAGGTTTCAAAACGGGGGTGGTAAATGATTTAAAGCGCACCCGTATTTTTGAAATCACGTAAGTCAGAAACGTGATTATTAGAGCGATGGACTCTTCTGATGAAATAAGGAGACCCGTATTCAACGGTTTTCAAAAAGAGAGTGGCACGAAGTATTACATGATTTTGGTCATATGCTGCACGTTTTAAAATAAAGTCAACACTTGATTATATGTGAATTTAACCGAAAGAAAATTTTGTGGAACAAAATGATGGCTATTTTTACAATTTCATACCTTTGAATTCTCTGACCGAGAAAATTGAAATTAGATCAATTAGAAACAATTTTCTGACAAACCGAAATAATTAACGTGTTTTTCATTAATATTCACTATCGTGCGTAAAATAACTCTTTAAGATTACAAAAATGTCTTTCTTGTGACATTGGTTTTAAATCTAATTCATATGAACTCTTGACATATTTTTAATCTCAGCTATAAATTTCGTGGAACCGTTCAAAACATTTTTATTTTCGTATCATATCTTTATTTACCTCACTCGTTGTGATATTTGGATATATATTCTAACGCAAAAAAAATATGTGATTTAACTCTTGACATCAAGTTTGTTAAAAAATAGAAATTCGTTTATATTATAGTATATTGACCCCAGAGTAATACATATCACAAACAATCTTTATATAATAATTTATTGACCTCTTTAGCAATAATTTCATAATTATTAATTCTGAGTACTGATGTCTAGAATAATATCATTCAAGTTCATGGTCGATTAATATAAAGTATATTGGTCTTTGGCACACAACGCTGACATTTTAGATCACTAAAACTCATAAATACTTATATGATATATAAAACATATAGCAATTATTAATGTGAAGAATTATATTTTCACAAAGATGTTTTATCCTACAGCAAAATTTTAATAAAACAGAAATCAAGTAGTTGATTGGTTACTAGGTCGGATCTGCAAGAGTTGAACCATCTAATTGTAGTTTTGGCAAGCCATCGCAAACTTAAGAGACACCTATTGATGGGCATTGGGAAATATCCTACATGGCCGAGATACTGGGTGGTGAAGAAGCATCCTAGTATTTTTGGGTCGTCTGAGACATTCTCGTGATTGAAAAATGGAATGTTCAATTGTTCAATTCCGAATATAACGAAAATTTGAGGGAGTATGCGGGGTAAATAGTTGAAAGCACTGTACGTGGCATCCCACAACTATTAGTATTATTAGTAATATAAAATAAAGAAAGCAATCTTCTACATAACCGTGTGTATTTTATTTCTCCAGATGTTTCTTCGCACTTCCCTATGATCTAGAAGCATGAAATTTTCTGAGAACCGAGTATGATGAAGAAAATCCTAAACCTGAAAAATTCGAGTGCCTAATCTGTGGTCCTAAAAGTTTCCATGTCTACCTCGTGACTTCAAAATTTAATTTGTTCGATTGAAATTCGATTTCTAGGGGTTTTTGAAACTTCTATTTTGTTTTTCCGAAATTTCAATTGACTGATCCTAAATTAGTAACTGAATAGTATACAATATTTCAAAAATTGTTATTTCCGTTTTGCTTTCAAGAAATCTTATATCTAGTTTCCAAACCAGTAAACACGATGACGTCTTTGGTTTTTCTAAATTCGAATCAACTGATATTGAATTGCGACCCAAGTGGTACCCAGAAGCTTGATAATTGTTTTTTTATCATTTAAGTTAAAGCCAAAATGAATAACATTATGCAGCAGGGTTTCAACCTACAATATCACAAATCTAAAAAAATGGCGTATAAAAGTTTTTATGGTTCATCCTCTGCTATGTACGCATTCTGAATTTTCAACTGCAGTTTCTTATTCCATATATCAATAATGTTTATCAATATACTGTATAACTTAGACATTATTTATTATGTGTGTTAAAGTTATTATGGATCGAATCTTTATTGCAAAATGAGAAACCCTTCAATCAGTGTGCAGTAAAATACTTTATTGCACTTTTATTGTAATCCGTTATTAGGAAACTGGAAACAGGTGACATTGATAATCATTGGCTATTTCTAACTACGCATTCAATAAAATATAGCAAACTTCTGGCATACAAATAATAATAAAAAGTAAAATATTGATACACTTAAATAAGTATTTAATATTCCTTGGCGCACTTATTTGACAACAATGGCCTTTGATTTTTTTTTGAGGCACTATTTAGAACATTGCCAGTAAAACTATTCATCATCAATGTGAAAGTCTAACACTCAGTCTAACGCTGGTACCTTCTAAATCACTGCAATAAATAACTGCTTGTTGGTTCCTTATTGCACAAATTTACAACCCCCCATAAAATTCAGAGTGTGGCTTCAAGCCGTTTGGTTCTTTATTGTATATTTTTTAATATAGATGTTGTATATGGATTGTGAAGTAATCCAAACAACCTGGTTTATATTGCAATTAGGATTTTGATGGCAACATTTTAGTGTTAACTAAATGTTTAACTGAAAGTGTTTCATATGGAGGGTTGAATTCCTGTTGCGTAACACAATTCAAATTTATTCGAGGTTAAAAAATTAAAAAATATCATAAAGTCATAAGAAACGCCAGTCGCTTACTAATAGAGTAACGTAGTGCTTAATAATACTACCGACCTAACATTTAATGTTATACTAGGTGCTATAACGATGCTGATACAAACAATTCAAAATACTTACATGCGCTTTGCGTACAATATTCCCTTTAGAAATTACATTACTGGTTACTAAATATGAAAAATAAACGTATATCACACATGAACGGATTCATTTATAAAGTTATGATTACTGGTGAGCCCCGCTACATACGTGATAAGTTTTTAGTCCATTATCATGATCAAAATACAAGGCATATGCAAGATTTAAAAATACCGAAACACAAGTTCTCTGCTTACCAAAAGTCATTCACATATAACGCAATCCGTACGTGGAACAGGCTGAATCTAAACAAAGTTATCTGCAAAAACATTTAATTGTAAAATAAAAAGTATGCTGCTTGCTAAAATCAGCAATACCCTTCCCTGCAAACACCATTTTAATAACAAAACTTCTTTCTTAAATTATTCTTATTGATCTCCCTGCCCTGCACCAGTGGCATCACATGGTTGCACACCTTTATTGTACTTAGTTTAAGTTGAAGATTCACTTCCTTTTTGTTAGGGCCATTGGAAGAGCACCATCTGGGTGAAATGGTACCTATTTACCATCTATATTCAATTCTTGTGGTAAATAAAAATATTATTATTATTATTATTATTTTGTACGAATTTTTTGATTGACTAGCGTTAGTTTAGAAGACACACCTCCTGAATGACTACCGAATGCACGAACGCAGAGCAGAAAATTCGGAAATACTGGAAATTTGAATTTTGGAATTTTTCTAGATTATTTCGAGAACTTTGAAATTTATTTTATAAATCGAGATATTTCGCTGCTGCAGCCAGTCTTTACTCAATCGATACTATAAAAAATAGCCGAAATACTCGAACACTTAAAACCAAAGGCAAATGTATATTACTAAGTGTTACTCAATGTATTAATTAACGTCTACTAATTAACAAAATCTTATTAAGTTACGTATTGTGAGAACGTGAATAAGTAATATACGTTTTAAACCCAACTCAGTGTTTCTACTTTGACTGTTTAAATCGTTCCAGCCCTAACAAACTTTAATATACAGGGTGTTCTTAATCTCAGTGACCAAAAAGTGGGTGACAGGTGCAATGTTCCAAAGTGGACGTATGCAAACCATAGCGAAATGTACACATCTTCCCAATAAAAGGGGCTACGTGCATCTGCCTATATACATATTTTTGTCTCAAAAACGGTAGGAGATAGAGAAATGGTCTTAACGCTATTCGATAGAGCGTACAGTTTTGCATAAGACCCTTATTTTGTTTTTTATATTTTGTCTCATGTAAGGCCCCACAGCAAAAAAATTTAAGGGGAACCTGCCAGCAAGTTTGGCTATAACTTTAAAAGGGCCCGATAAATTAGAATGGGGTTATTTCATGTGTGTAAAAAACTTAAAAATACCTACCAATTTGAACAGTAAAATATAGAAGGATAACGTAATAGCAATTAAAATCACTCTGATATTTGTTAATTATTCATAAATCCACAAAAGCTATACTACTCATTTTTAAATTCTATTAACGCGCGATGTCAATGGTTAAAGGTAATTTTATTGTTGTCAGATTGCTGCCCTGTCAATACCAAATGCAATACTAATATTTTGACTTCTTGTTTTTCAGTTTGCAAATAAATATTTTATGAATTTTAATAAGTACGAAGAGGCGCATATTTTCGGCCACAACATTGTTGTTTTTTATGTTAGAGAAGAATTACAAAAAAAGCTCCGGAAAGCTCGATCAATTTTCTTTAGAATTGGTGTCTACAAATATTTTGAGAAAACCGATAATTAGCGAGATTCTTGGGAAAATGGAAGAAATTTCACGTTTTCCTAGAAAATGCATGTATATCTTAAAAAATCATTTTTTCCAGAAACGTTTGCTTTGAAGGGCCGAGATTAATGGAGCATTTGGGTAATACATGATATTAAGAGTGCATTGTAATTGAGATCAGTTTCAGTTAATTACCGATTAATTTACGGTGACAAAATGGCGAAATTTTACCGAAAAAAAAAAAAGTTCTCACTTCCGCTTCTTCTATTTCCCTCATTTTTGTCGCAAGACAAAAAATTAAGAAAAGGTTTAGGCAAGTTTAATTCTATTTAAATTCATTAGAGTAGTTTCTTTGCTTATGAGCCAAGGTTAAGAAGTTACCAACTTTTTAAAGAAGAAATGTGCCATTTTTGCCGTACATCGCCAAATATTTCAGTAAATATCTCCGAAACTAAAAAAAAAAAAAAAAAAAAATCAATATTCTGATGGGACCAAAAGATACGTAATGAAACGAACTCGTTTTACGATATTTTTTATTTTGAGCTAGCTCTTACCGTTTCAGAGATATCGGCGAAAAACAGTAAAGAAAAGCATGCATTTCAGAAGGAACCGAAAATAGCGCAAAATCATGCAATCTTAAAACGTTCATATTTTTGGGAGGGCCGTACGATGTCGCGATGCAAAGAGGAAGAATTCTAGTAGTTGATACGCATCGTAATAGACTGGCGGTACATGACCAATTGACCAGTCAGGTGCAACGTTTTTAAAATGCATGCCAATCATATATATGAATGAAATTACCATGAATATGCCAGAAACGCAAATTTTAGGCAGTCGTCGCGTGCAGAAGGGTGTGCAAATCGATTTTTTTTGTTTCTTTTTTGTTTTTTTTTGTTTTTTTTTTATTTTAAAATGGATGCCAATAGTGCCAAACGAAAAGCCTTGAAAGAAAATCCAAAATCAAGAACACCAAAAAATTTTACGATTTAATGTGCGCATCAAAGTTATTTTGCGCGCGGAAACTGCATACCAATGAATTTCCGCTGGACTCTTTTTCACGGTTTTTCGTTTGGTACTATTGGCATCCATTTTAAAATAAAAAAAACAAAAAAAAAAACAAAAAAGAAACAAAAAAAATCGATTTGCACACCCTTCTGCACGCGACGGCTGCCTACAATTTGCGTTTCTGGCATATTCATGGTAATTTCATTCATATGATTGGCATGCACTGACTGGTCATGTACCGCCAGTCTATAAATTGCACAAGACAAATCGAAAATTCGGCTCGGCACGAACGAATCAAAAGTAGCATTTTTTGACATTTAGCGAAAATGGCAAAACAATATGTCTGTCACACATGTCAATATAGGTAATGGTGAAATTTGTATTTCATGGCTGCCATACAAATTTACTGCTTGAACTATACTGCGCATGCGTAACCATTGAGGTCACGGCTTTCAGCGGGAACCACCATTTTCAAATTATAAATTGAATTTAAAATTATTTAACGTCCACAAAAAAAATTGCGTTACATCTACTTAGTTATTACTAGTCCTAGAATACCAATTTAATGTAAATACAAATTATGAAATAACCTCATTCTACAAGATATAATAAATAAAAGTCATTACTTTTTCTATCGATTGATGTATTATATAATTTACATGTGTTATTTATTTTAATAAAGCAGACACTGGCGTATAAATAAGAAATTGCACATGTAATTGCGATAGAATCTTATTTAAAAATTTACTATTTTTCTTACACACTGCGACAAATATAATATTGACGTACCCTTTAAAACTTATTTCAAAATTAGTTACGCAAAGTATCGGTTCTCTGTTTACCTATATAATTGATTGCCTCAAATTGCCACAAATATACATCGACAATTATTATTATTTAATTACTTAATGATAATAACGGTAAAACAAAATTGATTTTTATTTCTGGAAATTGATTATATTCTGATCTTATTATATTGAAGAGTTGGGAGATAAGTTGGTATAAATAGGTAAAGCAAGCAACTAAGAGTACATAAAACTGGGATTTAGTGTATGTACGAGAAGTCAAGGTCTCAACATTTGTATGGCGTCAACCTTCCCCACTATCTCTTCTATTACCACCCCCACCTCACTATTAAAGGAGATCAAAAAGTAAAATTGTGGTTTAGTATGTGTACAAGTACCAAAGGCCTCAATTCCTTTTGTCACCAGTCGCCCACAATATCACCCCCACCCCCAGTACCGATGTGGCATATAGTTTTCTGGGTTTTCGCGGCAGGAGGTTTCAAATAATATATTATTAAAGTTCTATGAACAATTACTTCCACATAGTGAAGTGCAAATAGTATACATTTTTTTTTCATTGTATGAAACTTGGATAGGAAATCTGGTCGTAAAAGTAGTAATTCCTTACGCAGCGGTTTTTTTTTTCTGCAGAGTACAATTTCTTTTATATTGTTTTAACTATAAATTCTTTATTATAATAATTTTTGGAACATCTCGCAGAAGTGTGTACAGAAGTTTCATAAAGTCAAGTTCATGAGCTAAACGAAGATAATAATTTTTAACGGCAAAAATGCTGAATTAAACGGAAATTTTATATCACGTGAATTTTTCGTCAAAACCAAACTGCAAATATGATAAACAAGAATAGGATAACATATACGAATAAGTTATCTTTTATGTACATAAAGCGATCACTCAACTTAGATAAATTAAACTTGAAATATAAATACCAACAAATAGTAAAACCCGTGTCTAAAATTAATTAAACATTTAACAGATTCATTGAAGAGTGTGGAAGTATACAGTGTGGAAAGTTTAACTGCAATAATTTCCGTAACGTGGATATGCAACATTTTTGTAAAAAATCCTAAAACACGTTAATTTTACTTTTTCACTGGTCACATTGGTAATGGTAATGTTCTGGTAGTGTTCTTAATTTACCTTTACCTGGAGAGATAGGTGAGAGGTAATTTATTCTTTCAAACTTAAGAGCATGTCAGATGACTTATCATTTGAGAGCTCATTTCGAAATACAACAGGATTTTTATTTTCTAAATATTGCAAAGAGTTAAGTAATAACAAAATGAAAACATACATTTTCTTTCCGGTCAAAGTTATCGAACCGTCAACATACTTCGTGGTTAAGGATGCAAGAAAACATGTGAACCTCCATTGGGAGTAAAGATGGGCCGACAAAGACTACAAGAAAGCTCATTTAGGGACCCGCTGGAAAGCTAACCCTTTTGGAGGAGCTTCTGACGATAAACGAATTGTACTTGAAAAGGCAGGAGTTGAAGCTAAGCAGCCTAACTCCTTCATTCGCAAATGGGTTGGGGTGGAACTGATTAAAAATGGTGAAGAAATCACAGCTTTCGTATGATATATAACAAACAAAAACACGATATATAACATTTTTACATCCTTCAGTCTTACACAAGTTCCAGAAAACATATGTAAATTAATCACGTTAATACTTGAAACAAAAAAAAAACGCTTAATACTTAATGTCTACTTTCAAAAAGTACACCTACATAAAAAGCGACAGAACCTGATTCAGACTATATCACTTAAGCTATAATGGGATAGTAGACAATAGCGGAAACGACAATGTTAATAATATAGCATTATAGTATGACTCTCCAGAATGTTATAAATACAATTTCAAGGTAATTTTACCGACTGTTATTGGTTTTATTGTAAAATGAATATGCTTAAAATCAGAGTGCATTTAAAATAAGGTAGTTTTCCCGATATCTCGTGACTAGCTACGTTGCCACATTTCTAAAAAAGAATGTGCACTACTGCACTATCGGAAATAAATTTTAATGTTAATTTTTAACACTGTTCAAATACTCAACAAGTAAATAATAATAATAATAATAATAATAAATATTTTATATATTTTTAAGGCTGATAGATAACTTGCTAATACAGAATTGTAATATTACAGAGGATTCCGTATAGCAGCACAGAATATCTTACATTATTTATCGAAACATGGCAACGTAGCACTCGTTTCTCTGTTCAAGCACAAATTAGAATCTGGTGATTACGCTATTACGTCATAGCCAATAGAATAGCCCGAAAATTGGCGGCAATATCTAACCGTTTAAACACAGTTTAAACTTCATGATTTTTTTTTTTACTATAAGGCATTATTTAAAAAATAAAATAAAAAATACGGATCAACTGTTTTTATGTGTAGATGTTATTAAAATTATAAAAAAAAGTTGTATCCTTGCCCTACAGAAGAATTAAAAAAAAAATAAAAAACAGCGGTATTGAAACTTAAAAATCCAATGAGAGAGTGCTCTGTAATATTTTTTACCTTAACTTACTTTGGGAATGATCTGTTGGTAACATTTGTAACTATCATGTAGCCAATGGAGTTATTTCATATGTGTAAAATGCTTAAAAATAGCTACTAATTTGAACAGTGAAATATACGAGAATAACGTAACAGCAATTAATATCACCCTGATATTTGTTAATTACTCATAAATCCACAAAAACTATTACTACTTATTTTAAATTTTAATAACGCGTGACATCAATATTTAGAGGTAATTTTATTGTTGTTATGACGAATTCAATTCCGGGGTCACTGTCTGCAGCAAAGGTTGACGAATTCAATTTCGGGGTCACCAATTATGGTAGTATATACCATAATAAAACTTCATCATCATTAAGGAACATATATTAAAATAAAAATAAAGTATTAATATTCTCTTGTAAAGAATATTTCATTATATTAATTAATTTATAAAATTGATGATGTTATAATATTTTTAAAAATTGTTCTTCTGTTATTTTTTGTTTCTTCCAGTTCCATGGCAACTCCCACGCTTAATCTAGCTGTTCCGTCAATACCAAATGTTTTAATTTGTAGTTTTTCAGTTGGTAAATAAATATTTGACGAATTTTAGGAAATGCGAGGAGACGCATGTTTTCGGTCATAACTTTGTTGTTTTTAAATCGTTGCAGCAACAAACTTTAATATACAGGGTGTTCTTAATCTCAGTGACCAAAAAGTGGGTGACAGGTGCAATGTTCCAAAGTGGACGTACGCAAACCATAGCGAAAAGTACACATCTTCCCAATCAAAGGGGCTACGTGCATCTGCCTATATCATATTTTTGTCTCAAAAACGGTAGGAGATAGAGAAATGGTCTTGACGCTATTCGATAGAGCATACAGTTTTGCATAAGACCCTTATTTTGTTTATTATTATTTTGTCTCATGTAAGGCCCCACAGCAAAAAAGTATAAGGGGAACCTGCCAGCAAGTTTGGCCATAACTCCAAAAGGGCCCAATAAATTAGAATGGGGTTATTTCACGTGTGTAAAAAACTTTAAAATACCTACCAATTTGAACAGTAAAATATACGAGGATAACGTAATAGCAATTAAAATCACTCTGATATTTGTCAATTATTCATAAATCCACAAAAACCATACTGCTCATTTTTAAATTTTATTAACGCGCGATGTCAATGGTTATAGGTAATTTTATTGTTGTCAGATTGCTGCCCTGTCAATACCAAATGTAATACTAATATTTTGATTTCTTGTTTTCCAGTTTGCAAATAAATATTTTATGAATTTTAATAAGCACGAAGAGGCGAATATTTTCGGCCACAACTTTGTTGTTTTTTATGTTAGAGAAGAAATAAAAAAAGCGCCAGAAAGCTCGATCAATTTTCTTTAGAATTGGTGTTCACAAATATTTTGAAAAAACTGATAATTAGCGAGCGAGCGAGCGAGCCTGCGAGCCTGCCTGCCTGCCTGCCTGACCGCCCGCCCGCCCGCCCGCCCGCCCTGTAAATGGGTAAATCAAGCAGGTAAGAGTCCATAAAATTGGTATTTGGTATATACAAGAGAAGCTAAGGTCTCAAAAAAATTTTTGAGGTTAGCCACCTCCATTACCACCCCCACCCCCTTATTAAAGATGGTGAAAAAAAATGTAATTTAGTGTATGTACAAGAACCAGAAACCTCAAAATATTTTTTCACTTCATCCACCCTTACTACCACCCCCTATCACCACCCCCCACCCCCACTACCGATGTTGCATATCGTTTGATAAGTTTTTGGGGTAGACGATTTCAAATATTATGTTGTTAAAGTTACCTCGAGTGGTATGGATGCGCAGTAGGTTTCCCCGAGTATTATGGATGCGCAGTGGCTTTCCTCGAGTATTTTGGATGCGCAGTGACCTTTCTCGAGTATTATAGATCGCAGTAGGTTACCTCAAGTAGTATGGATGCACAGTAGGTTAACACGAGTAGTATGGATGCGCAGTGGCTTTTCTCGGATGCTATAGATGCGCAGTAGGTTATCTCAAGTGATATGGATGCGCGGTGGGTTTCTTCGAGTAAAATGGATGCGCAGTGGGTTATTTCAAGAAGTATGAATGCGCAGTGGATTTCCTCGAGTAAATTGGATACACAGTGGGTTACCTTGAGTAGTATGGATGCGTAGTAGGTTTCCTCTAAGAAAATGCTTGAAGTAGAGACTTTACCTTTATCGTGTAGTTTACGGCACACAACGATTTTTTATATCTTTCTCATGCCATTTTCTGCATATTAGTTCGACATTCAGTTGAAGTATATTAACGCAAAAAAATTTTTTGGAAATTTTCATTGTTTAAATAGGCTTAGAATATGGAAATGTCAATATTTTAAGTCTGAGCAAAATAAATTTGTCTGTTGCGTCGGTTTGTCTGTTAGTCTTGTATCGTTTTGGTGCTAATGATTACCCTGGAACAGTTTAAGATATTCACTTAAAATATGGCACACATATGTTTTTTAACGAGATTTGGAACTAGATTATATTTTGATCTTATTCCGTTGCAGAGTTGAAGGGTAAATGGGGGTAAATGGGGGTAAATGGGTAAATCAAGCAAGTAAGAGTCCATGAAATTGGTATTTAGTAAATATAGGAGGAGCTAAGGGCTCAAAAAAAATTGGCATTAGCCATCCCCATTACCAGCCCCACCCCATTATTATTAAAGGTGGTGAAAATATAGTGGGATTTAGCGTGTGTACAAAAGCCAAAGTCATCAAGAATTTTTTTGACTTCATTCACCCCCACCACCACCCCACCTCTATTACAGATGTGTCATATAATTTTTGGGTTTTTGAGGTATATGATTTCAAACATTATACTATTCTCCATAAACAATTATTTCCACATAGTGGAGTGCAAATATAGTATTTTGTAGTAAAAACTTGGATGTGGAAGTAGTGATCCCTTGGGCAGCGGTTTTTCTTTTTTTCATAAAAAATAGATTTCGTTCGGTTACCTGATCGGTGAAGCTCGACCTTGGTACGGATCCTGTACTATTAGAATCAGTTGAATTACAACATATCAAAAAATCATCAAATTTGACAGACGACCAATTTACCATAAAATGTGCGGCGTTCTTTATCATTTTTGTGTGATATTAACAAATGTAAAAATATGAAATCTTGCACACGCCTGTGTTATTATATGAAATTATTCACAGTTAAAGATTACTTTAACTTTGATCAAGATCAGTAAACTTTCAATTATATTGTATTGTGGCATTTACTGAATGTCTTTTTTTTTTAATCAATTTTTCTATTTGTTTTCTACCCCTTTCGTTTTGTTTTTAACCATACAATCCTGTTATTTTAAATTCTATATTGTATTGTGTCGTAATTTTATTTGAATTTATTTTATTATATTATTACCAGTATCTTTTTGTGAAATATTTTTCTGTTTTGTTATTGAGTATTACCTATTGGACAGTAAAGGCATTATTATTGCTATAGAATTTTTAAAACACATTTTTCTAAAAGAAAGTAGTAAAATGTTCTGCGGTGAAAATTACATTGCCTAGCGTGACTCGAAGTGCAGGCTGTGTTGTACATATTTCTCTCCTTATGCAATCAAACTATTCGTCTTTCTTATCAACGCCAAAATAATTTAATTGGCTTGGATTGTATAACTTTCAAGATATGTATCAAACATTTATAATTTTATTCATATGATGCTATTACCATTGTATTTCCAGTTAAAACAAGAGTAATCTGCAATAATCAACAATTTTACATAATTTAATGTTAAGAACTACATTTAATGATAATGAATTTATATTTTTTGCCAATATTTCTACAGGGCAAGTCCAACCGAAAATAACAGAATTTCGGTAAATTATAAAAAATATGTGTTGTCATGACAAAGGTAGCTGCTCATAATTAATTATCAACATCCAGCCATGCAAATACTCGGCAAGCAATTCAGAAAATATTAAACGTTGATAAATCTAAAATAGACAACTAATAAAATATTTCTGTAAATTTCAATCGTTAAACATTTTTTTTTTTAAATTAAATGTGAATTATCTCTGTAATCGTCTGAGATGTTTGTGATTACATTACTCAGAGAATAATTGTGGATGATTAAAGAGACCTCAAATGTACTCGTATACCATTGTGTTACATTTTCTGGTTCAGTACTGACCACCTCAACTCATTCCATATTCTAACCAACTTTTTCTTTGTGCGATCGTAAAATATAGTATTATTCTCTTGTAATAAAAGGTGTTAAAACTGAGAAAAATAGCTTCCAAGAAAAATATTCACATAAGTTTTCTTGTCACAACTTCTGCTTCATCTTCTTCTTATTGAAAACTTCTTGCTAGATGCTTTAAAAATCCATAAATTATTCTAGTTGTAGTTCACCTTTAATACCAATGTAGTAAGTCTGATGGCACATTAATACCGATGTAGTACGTCTGATGGCACACAGTGGCGAAAAACCACACTGTGCCACTCTTTCAGCTCCTCATTTTTGAGTTCAGGGAATTTATTTTTTTTTAATCTTCGTTTTTCAATTACCTACAAATCTGTGTGGCCAAATTTTTGTTTTTCAGCCTCAGTTTTTTCGAATTTTCGTTCAAATGTGTGATTTTTTCAAAAAATCAATTTTTTAATGCATTATTTAATTTTAGCTCGTTATTTTTGAGTTAAGGAAATATATATTTTTTAATCTTCGTTTTTTTATTACCTACAAATCTGTGTGGCCAAATTTTTGTTTTTCAGCCTTAGTTGTTCCGAATTTTCATTTAAATATGAATTTTTTCTAAAAAATCACTTGTTTAACGCATTATTTAGTTACAGCTCGTTATTTTTGAGTTCAGGGAATATATTTTTTTAAATCTTCTTTTTTTAATTACCTACAAATCCGTGAGGCCAAGTTTTTGTTTTTCCGCCCTAGTTTTTTCGAATATTCATTGAAATGTGAGATTTTTCCAAAAAATTACCTTTTAACGCATTATTTAGTTTTAGCTTTTTGAGTTAAGGAAATATATTTTCTTAAATTTTCGTTTTCTAATTACCTACATATCTGTGTGGCCAAATTCTTGTTTTTCAGCCCTAGTGTTTCCGAATGTTCATTTAAATATGAGATTTTTCCAAAAATCAGCTGGTCATTCTTGAGATCAGGGAATATATTTTTTAAATCTCCGTTTCTTAATTATTTACAAATCTGTGTTTAAAGTTCAGGGAATGTTTTTTTTAAATCTTCATTTTTAATTACCTACAAATCTGTGTGGCCAAATTTTGGTTTTTCAGTCCAAATTTTCCGAATTTCGTTCAAATGTGAGGTTTTCCAAAAAATCACTTTTCTTAATGCAGTTTCAGCTTGTTATTTTTGAATTAAGGAAATGAAAAATAAAAATCTGGTCACACAGATTTGTAGATAATTAAAAATCGAAGATTTAAAGAAATATATTTGCTGGACTCAAAAATGATGAGCTAAAACTAAGTAATGCGTTAAAAAACTGATTTTGTGGAATAATCTCATATCTGAATGAAAATTGGGAAAGACTAGGGCTGAAAAATAAAAATCTGGCCGCACAGATTTGTAGGTAATTAAAAAAGAAAGATTTAAAAAAATCCCTGAACTCAAAAATGACGGGCTAATAGTTGAAATGAATGGCACAGTGCGGTTTTGCCACTGTGCGGCATTATGCCATCTTTCGCAGATGCTTTTTAGACGCACGGCATCAAAGTTATTTCCCATCAGCTCCTTGATGACATCAGCCCATTGTTTTGGAGGGCGTCCTCTTTTTCTTTTGTCATTTGGTTTTCCCTAAACTATCAACAGTTTTGTGTTCAGGAGAATACGAACCTGGAGAGTCGCTTTTGGGGACGTAATTCTTAAAGAACCGAGCTATAAATCCAACCAACGGTCTCTGCCCCGGGAATACGGAGCAAACGCCTCCAGACCCACATCTACAAGTATCAATATGCCGTCTATCTGCTTCCCTAATGGACCATATCTCAGAGGCGTAAAGATAGTTCAACCAAATTCTGAAAATTTTTTTCGCTATTTCAAAATTTTTTATGGGTGGTTGGAGAAGTGCTTCTCTAGGTGTTATTTCCCATATTTCGTATGGGTCCCATGCGCCACAGACGAGAAAAAAAATTGAAATTTCACCAGCCGCCACTTTGCCACTATTAGTAAGAAATAGTAAAATAGAAGCATAAAAGTGCAGCGGCGGCTGGTGAAATTTGAGATCCTCATATCTCGATTACGAAACAATTATATTTTAGGTAATGACTATTAGGATTAGGGCCTCCTAGCATTATAGCGATTTTATTTTTATTGAGTTTGCGAAAAAATGTGGCCGCCGCGCCGGTATCTGCCTATTTCCAATGAAATATTTGCAAAATATTTTTTATAATTAAGAGACTAGAACAAGAACATATGTTTATTTATTGTATACAAAATTTATACTTTTCTGAAAGTTATGCCATTTGAATTTTAATTTGGAACCAACCCTTTATATTTCACAAATTTGAAAATTCTGATATACCTAGGTAACTTTTGGAAAAATCAAGTTGCATAATAAATAATTACAGAAAAAAGGCGTGTTCTTGTATTATAACAGTCTCTTGATTGTAAAAAAAAAATGTTGCAAATATTTCACTTACCCTTCTATTGATTTGGTAGGCGTCCCCATTCTCATATTTATTCGCAAATTTCAATAAAAGATTTCTCGCTATAAATCGTTGTTATACGGGTCAGTCATCACGTAAAATATGGTGTGGGTCCCACGTTTTGTTATCAAGATATGAATATTTCAAATTTCACCACTAGACACTGAAAAGTAGAAAACTTCGCACACAACACAACAGAAACACGGCCTAACACTTCAACGAGCAAAGACAGAATGGCGGGGAATGGCCGACTAGATCGAGATCCTAAAATATCGGAAGCAGCCGAATATAAAATTACAAACATTTATTATTACTACAATTATTTATTTTGTTACAGCTAATAAAAATGCAGTTGTCTTTTAGTTATCACAAATGACCAACTAGTTGTCACAAATCAAAGTAAATTAAATATTTACTGTTAGTTGTTCAAATAGAAATATTTTAACAGTAACAAGTTTGAGCTATTAAATAAAGAGAATAACATACTTACTTAATTGTGGCTACAATATTCTTATTTACTGCTACTAGAGGTGGAAAAATAGATTTTTTTAGTAATGGTAAATAGCAAGGCCTTGTTACTGCAACACAAATTACATGGAAATTTATTTATCGTAACTAAGAAAATCCCAACTAACATTTTTAGTTGAAGGGATTTTCTCAGTGCACTGAAAAATAAAATTTCGGTAGCTTCTAGTATTTATTTATAAAATAAACATTATATTTAAAACCAAATTTTAAAAGCCCCTAAAGAGTATTTAAATAAAATACAAGAAAGTAAAATCAATATCCAAAAAAATATTAAAAACGGCCTAGGAGTAACATATTTCCTCTACGACCATTAAAAAAAACTGCTTTTCTTAAATATTTTTTTGTGCGTTATAAATGTGTTTATGGCGAGAAAAAGTAACATAAAATTAAATATAGAAAAAATTAAATCAGGCTTTTATTATTATTTATGTGTACTAAAACGAAAAAAATTCAAAATATAAAATTAATTGTCTTAAAAACTTTTATTTTCTATTCACTCGACGAGCTTTTAAGACAATTAATTTTATATTTTTTTATTTTTTTCGTTTTAGTAAATACCAATAATAAAAGCTTGTTTTGTTTTACATTTTATTTAATTTTTAAATTTTTATCTACGTCTTAATTATTGTATTTTGCATTCGCACTTGATAAAATAGTACCAAATCTTTCAGTGCACGCGTGTGTATTCTAAGAAATAGCGAAGGTGCACCTTCGCAGTTTCTTAACATATCTTAAAATACAACGTCTGAGTGAATGCACTATGCGATCAAAGAAAGTTGAAAATTATAGTGTTAAAAGTAAAAAATACACTTTTTGATACCATATTATTACATTGTCACCAGAACTACATACTAACTAATTAACTAACATATATAGCTTGTGATAATAAAGAAGTAAAAATAGTAACATTATTTAACACTCAGCCCAGTCACTTTATACATGAACCTCAGATTTTCCAACGGGATTCTCTTTATTTTGTCGTCACAAATTATTTCTCAAAAGTCTATGAAGCCATCTGAACGGCTACAATAGTTACAGTGGGTCAAATATCAAGAAAATCGTTTTTTCTCAAATATCTCGTAAATCATCGGTGTTACGTTCATTTTGGTTATTATAAAATTTGTTCGTGAGATAAATCTGCATGAAAAAGGCCCTATACAAAATTTGCGTAGAACCAATAGTTTTTGAAATTATTGAGAAAACTCGGACATTGTGCTGCATTCATTTCCGCACCACCTTTGAGGAAGAATGCAAGGCGCGTTTTTTTTTTTACATGGTGTTCTCTATAGCCCTAATCCATGGGTTACAAGTTATATTATAATTTTGTTGATTATAGTTCGTCTTTGCTGACTTCTTCTTCGTCTTCTATTTCCACTTCTTCAATATTTTCATCATTTCAGCGGAAATAAACGAAATGAGGTCGTCTTCATCATCGTTGAACTCAGATTCAACGGTTCTATCCTTGGACATCGTATTGAGACTGGCCCCGACAAGAGCCACACACTACGGAGCATGGCAATCCTATTTTTCTACATCCACAATTGGTGCCACAACTTTTTGTGCAATTGCAGAAAACAGAATTGAGAGAAGTTCATCTGGTGCAGGAGGAATCAGAGTAGTTGTTGGCACTAATAAATTATTGTTTAAAGTTCAACCCCATTGCTGGATGCCTAAATCTTTTCCCAGCCAAGTTTGAACCTGGTAATATACCCTGTGACGCCAAAATAAAGAGAATCCCGTTGGAAAATCTTAGGTTGGATTTTTTTAGAGGTTTGGCCTTTTTTATGTATAAAGTGACTGGGTTATCATGTATAACCTAATTATAGATTTTATTTATTTAAATTCGGAAATTGAGGAGAGTCAAAGAAAAAATGATATATTCACAACGGTATTCGTATATATTTTGAATATGGCATAATGTTAACAACTTGTAAAAAAGTGATTTCTGTGGGAATTTTCTCCGCGTTCTTATTGAATCTTATTGCACTAATGGTTAATATTTAATTGCAAACAAATTAAACAAACCATTGTCATATTATTTATATCTTGGATCCAATCACTAAGTGCAACATGTATAAAGCATATAGATAACGATTAATACA
Source organism: Rutpela maculata (assembly GCA_936432065.2). Classification (NCBI taxonomy): domain Eukaryota; kingdom Metazoa; phylum Arthropoda; class Insecta; order Coleoptera; family Cerambycidae; genus Rutpela; species Rutpela maculata. The sequence continues at coordinate 66,437,096 of OW386290.2, read as the reverse complement.
TGTTTTTATGCCAGTATATCATCGAATTACCTAACTGTATGCATATCCCTTCTTTGAACTTTGGAACCAGTGAAAGAATCAAATATTCTGATACAAATATGACCCCGAAAGTGCATCTCTAAACTTCGGTGACTACATTTTCGGTTTCATTTATCATAATTTAGATTCATAGTTTGTTTTTTACGAGTTATCTAGAGGTTAACTAAAACGAAATATTAATTACCGTCATTAATGAGATTACTACTATGAACAAAGAATATTTATTTATGTATTTGTATCACAATTTTTAACATGGGCAATTCGAAGAATATTGAATGGGTTTCTATTTACTTTACTTTTTTTATAACCATAACAACAAAACAACATCAAATATGTTTGCTTGTCTGAATTTCCTATTCCTAAATAATTGTCAGTTACAATCTTCCAAGGACAACGATAATAATTACTAGTGCGAAAGGTAAATTACTTTTTTCTACAACCGTCAAAAAAGGCTATGTTTGCGCATTAACGCCGTGTCGAGACATTTTTTCATTGACATTATTTTTTTTGCGTTACCATGACACCGTGCGCAAAATATTTTGCGCATTAGATGCAAAATATTTTGCATATCACATACCTATTATTGCTTTTTTTTAATGTATACACAAGAATTAAACAAACATCTAGTTCAAAAATATTTATTATATTATCAAATAAATTAAATGAATCAATAGTACAGTAAGTGAAGCTTTTAAATCCCAGCCCGAAAACGATGTAATGAATTTCCAAATTTTTTTCTTCAACATGCTTCATAAAGTATGTACATGAGAATCTATATTGTCATTTTCCCTGCATTTTGATTAGGGGTGGTTCCCACCCCTTCTTAAGGGCAGAGCTGGGCAGTACTCGAGTAAATTGTACTCGTAATTGTACTGAGTACCCAAAGTACTCAGTAACAAGTACTCGCGAGTACTTTTATTTAGATGGTACTCTGTACTCGAAATTTTCAAGTACTTTGTATTATTAGGTACTCGAGTACTTTTGGCGGCCACAACTGACGAGTAACGAGTACGAGTACCTTTTTCTTCGAATTTTAAATTTTTGGTTGTGTTCATTTTTGAATACATTTTTAATAAATGTATGTTTTGTTGATGTCGATGTGCTTTTATTTACTGACAGTGGTCTATAGTACAGTAACTAGAGGTTTTAACTTCGAAATAATGCCATATGAAACGAATTTCGTTCATTTTTGGCAACATAATAGTAAATGCATCAATTCTATATTATGCGGCGGCTTGCTAATTTATAAGGGTGGATGCCCCTTCTCATGGGGTGGCAACTAAAAAAAATCATTGGAGCTCAAAGAGAATCGAATTTTAGGAAAAAAAAAGGTTCTATGCAACTTTTCACATAAATTGATAGTCTTTAAGCTATAGAGACTTGAAAATTGGGATTATTGCTTGAAAATAGAGGTATTATTTTGACTTCAGATTCGTAATCAGCGACCTCAGAAACCTACGTTTCAAAAATAAATTACTAATACTTTTTCAAATATTAAATATTTAAATTTAGGAGTGATTTTCACCTCTTGAGGGTAAGAGCAAGTATCTGGTCCATATAGAAACTGAAGACGATATCTTTTACTACAATAATAACCCATAAAAAAATTATCATTACATATGAAATTATTCCGAAATTTTGCATATTTTTTACTTTTAGGTACTGTACTATAGTGTGGTATTCTATTTTTTTTTTTCTATTACCTATTTCAATTTGGTATCTTTCGAAGTACTCGTACTCGTTACTCTTTTTTAGAAGAATACTCTCCAAATTTTGCAAAAGTACTCATTTTTTAGAGTACTTCAAAAACAAATACTCGTACTCAAATTTTCACGAGTACTTTTTACGGGTAGGTACTTGTTGTGAAGTACTCGTGAGTACTTTACTGCCCAGCTCTGCTTAGGTTAAAAAATACACATATTCAGAAAGAGGATCAAATTATAAGAAAGAAAGATCTTATACATTTTATTGCTAAAATTAATATTTATCGAGATATTGCGAACTGAAAATTGCAAATTTCAGCTTCAAAAATCAGTATTCCTAGACGTCTTTTTTTAAATTATTCGAAAAATGTGGACTTTAATAAAAAATCCAATGGTACAAAATTAAAGCTTTTACGAAAACAAATCGAATGTTTTTTTTTTACTTTTTTTTTCTCCGATGTTTAGTTTTGGAAGTATGGAATTTTCAAAATGGCGCTGAAACGTTCAGAAGAAATATACGACGTTAACATCTAAAATTATTCAAAATCTACAACTTGATACAAAATTTTATTCTTGTAAAAATTAAAGGTATTAAAATTTTCTTTCGATTGAGACGTATTACGACCTTTTATAAATAAAACTAAAAAAGTCACAAACAAAAAAGTAACGCATTTAAAAATTCAAGCGCCATTTTTTTTTGTCCTCGTTTTTGTCTTATTGCTCAATTCCTTATTAATTCAAATTTTTTAAAAATCCTTTTAGATATTATTACTGACATGCTCATTTTTTTTTTATTTTTAAAATAATTATTTTTCATTCTGTTCCCATTTACAATAATGAAAATTTTCATAATTTTTTTAAAAAATCGGGTTTTTGGAAATTGCTCAGATTTTCGTGAATTTATTTGTAACATTGGAAGAATTATTAATTTTTCAGTATTTGAGGGTAGTTTCAACCCTTGATATTTTCATCTTTCCTATGTTTTGACCTCACAGTCGTATTCAGCGACCTCAAAGACATAAGTATATGGATTTTCGTTAATTTATTCGTAAAATTAGAAGAGTTATTAATTCATCAGTTTTTGGTGGTGGTTTCGTCCCTTAAAAACAAAAAGCAGAAAATGCGACAATATAGATTTTGTAGTACGTATTTTATGAAGCATATTGCAAAAAAAATTAAGGAAATTCCTTAAATCATTTTGGGGCCTGGAATTTTACCATTTTTACTGCTTCATTTACTGTACTACAACTGAAAGTAGAATTTTTTACATTATTTTATTAAAAATAGATTTTTTAACGGTTATTTCAATTATTATTAGAGAGATTTTAGGCCCCTTAAATTTGTTATTACATTAAACATCATACTGAACATGCGCATAAGCTCGAAAACAAAGGATTTAGGCTATTCATATTAGCATAAATAGAAAAAAAAAATTATAAAGTTTTGCCACTTGGGGATTAAACTTGTCAACTTTCAAAATAAAAAAAGTTCTCAAGCAACAAGTAGGAGCTTCATCCCTAAAACCCACCCCTGAAGTGCAATTCGGTAGTTTTTTCGTTTTTTTGGAAAACCGTGTGTCCTACAAAAAATTTATACTTACAAAAAATGTTCCCAGTAAAATTTGGCATAAAAAAGTGTGTATTAGCTAAATTGTTTAGAAAAGATGTTTAGAGAAATCAGCTAGATATTGAAGTTGGGGGTTGCATTAACAGAGATTCATGAATATGGTACAATCATGTATTTTAGGTATTATAGTGGAGAAGGGGTTTATAAAAAAAAGAGCACTCGTTTCCACACCACCATTGAGGTAGAGTTATCGGCGCTTTTTTTTAAGTGGTTTCTCCTGGAGGCCTAATCCACTAAGTCAAAATAAAATAATACGTCTTCGGTAGCATCTACATCATCTGTGGTAAATGTATTGGTACAGCTTTGGCCACGGCAATTTCTGCACCTAGTTGTGCAATGTAAGCCTGCCTTAGTACAGCTGCATCTCTTTCCACAACCTTATTTGCAACTGCAGGTTATTAATTTTAAATAGAAGCCGGGGCGGGTGGTTCAGTGGTATAGACAGGTGACAGGGCATCATAATTTTTTTTCCAGTCCCAAAGCTCAGGATGCAAATGTTGTCCACATCATATTTGTACTTGAAGGTAACTACGACGGGAATGTTGTTGTACTGCTGCCGACCGACGACGTGGGAGGTAATTCTGAAAGAACCACGGCACTTCTCGCTTGGTCAATAAATTTATTAAAATAAGCATATCTTTGCTCACTGAGACTGCCCTCTAATGATTTAGCTTTATAGAGCTCCAATATAAACCTTTCCCCAGCTTGCTCAATTTCTGTTGGAGTTGACTTAGCATTATTAAAAATCTGAATTACACTGTCAAGGTCCTTTCTGCGATTAAATAGATAAGTCCACTCAAATTAGGGGAAAAAAACGCCGTTTTGGACGTATATTTCTAGAAAAGTACGCGTTTTTAAAACTAAACGAACATAGGTACATGCATTCAGAATACGATTTTCTACAAAAATCGTCCCATACATTTTTCTGATTTTCCCTTTATCTTTTCCGGAAAAGCGACTTGAAAAATATAAATATGTTTTTTTTCGTGTTTTCTTTATTTTGAATGCAAATATCTCAAGAAGTACGCGTTTTTATGGCTAAACGAACATAAGCAAACATGTTTAGAATGAGATTTCCTACAAAAAAAGGTTCTATACATTTTTCTGATTATCCCGTTGGTTTTTCCGGAAAAGCTTCTTGAAAAATATATATATTTGTCTTATGGAATTTTTACTATATGTATACGTCATCAACACATTTTGTGTGACAATAATTCCCTGTGAATGCGTATTTACATTTTAACGGAAAACCAATAGGATAGTCGGAAAAATGTATAGGAGCTTTCTTGTAGGAAATCTCATTCTGAATACATTTACTTATGTTCGTTTAGCCATAGAAATGCGTACTTTTCGAGATATTTACATTCAAAATTAAAAAAAAACACGAAAAAACATATATATATTTAAAGTCGCTTTTCCGGAAAAGTTAATGGGATAATTAAAAAAATGTATAGCACCTTTTTTTGTAGGAAATCGTATTCTGAACGCATTTACCTATATTCCTTTAGCTTTAAAAACGGGTACTTTTCTCGATATATAAATCCAAATGAAAAAAAATACGAAAAAACGTATATATACATATATGTATATATCTCAAAAATCATGTCTTTTTTTTCTGCCCATAAGCAAAACCTTGTTCTAAAAGTTGAATACTTACTTCCTATGCAGAGAAACTGCTGTTCAGAATTTTTCTCCGCTTTTTTTCATAATTTGAGTGGACTAGATGTACAAACTGTTGTTTGCCCTGTTTGATACCGGCCGCCTAGAATTATAAGTGTAAATATGGTGTGGACAACATTTGCATCCTGAGCTTTGGGACTGGAAAGAAAATTATGATGCCCTGTCACTTGTCTATACCACTGAGCCACCCACCCCGGCTTCTATTTTAAAATTAATAACCTGCAGTTGCAAACAAGGTTGTGGAAAGAGATGCAGCTGTACTAAGGCAGGCTTACATTGCACAACTATGTGCAGAAATTGCCGTGGCCAAAGCTGTACCAATATAGATACCACAGATGATGTAGATACTACCGAAGACGTATTATTTTATTTTGACTTAGTGGATTAGGTCTCAAGGAGAAACCACTTAAAAAGAAACGCGCCGATAACTCTATCTCAATGGTGGTGTGGAAACGAGTGCTCTTGTATAAATCGCAATTTTTTTTTATAAACCCCTTCTCCACTATAATACAACTTTACATTAAATCACAGAGTTCCAAAGTTATACCTAAAATACATGATTGTACCATGTTCGTGAATCTCTGTTAATGCAATCCCTAACTTCAATAGTTGATTTCTCGAAAACCTCTGTTCTAAATAATTTAGGTAATAAACATTTTTTTATGCAGTATTTTACTGGGAATATTTTTTATAAGTATAATTTTTTTTGTAGTAAAAACGGTTTTCCAGAAAAACGCAAAAAACTACCGAATTGCACTTTAGGAGTGGGTTTTAGGGATGAAGCTCCCACTTGTTGCTTGAGAATTTTTTTTATTTTTGTTTTGTATATTTACGAAAAAAATTGCTAAATTAAATATTAAATCCAATGTTTTTCATTAGAATAGAAAAAACCAATTCAATAATGGAACTGTATACTAAAGTCTGTTAAATGTGCTTAAACTTACCAAAAGATGTTGCAAGCACGATATTTTGTTGTTCACAGGGTAAAAAAAAATGGATAAGTTTCAAGGAAAGAAAAAAAAAGGAATTTCAGGGAATTTATATCACTAATTTTCTAACGAACTGTAACTGATTATAATTAATAATCGAATTAAATATATCAAACCATAATAATATACTATAAAAACTATCTACTATTCAATTATGTTTTCTAATGCAAGTCACACAGTTAATGGCTTTCTTCGAATCTAGATATCTTATAAGAGAAAAAAAAAATTTAACTTTTTTCAAGAACTAAAATAAACACAAATTCAAGACCATCAGCCACATCTAGTGAGTAACCGGCAAATCTAGACAGCTGCTTTGGCATTTCTTGCAGAAATCCAAATGATACACTACAATAACTACAAAACTAAACTAGGTGGCCATAACATTCCCCCCACCTTGAAGAAGTTTTAGGATTATATAACCTAATTAAAACTATTTTCAAAAAAAAAAAGAAAAAAATACAAAACAAATTATTGTGTGGGCAACGGACACACTTTAACTATGGGTCTTTTGTAAATGCTAGTTTGGATTTTTACCGAAACTACCCTTACTTGCCCATCTTTTCCGGGAAAAGTTTCAATAATTGTGCCTAATGGCCAGTGCAGAGGTGGAATGTTAGGTTGTTCCACCAAAACTATAGTACCACATTTTATGGGTGAAGCCAATGTAGTCTAATTTGTAGGGCTGTTAAATATTCAAGACGCCATCGTTTCCAGTAATCCGAAACCATTCTATCTATTAATTGAAATCGATCTAGACGATTAACGTTTTCAGTACTAAGATCTGAGAAAGGTAATGATTTTAATGGTGTCAAAGTGAGAAAATGAGCCGGAGTTAAAGCCAAATGTTCAGAAGGATCTGAACTAAGTACACACAAGTGTCTTGAATTAAGAAGTGCTTCTATTTGAATTAATAATGTATTCATTTCTTCATAAGTTAATAACTGATGTCCTACAACTCTAAAAGGATGCGATTTTACCGACTTAATATTGCTTTCCCACAATCCACCGAAATGGAGTACGGATGGAGGATTAACCTTCCAATTTATTCCCCTCCCAGAAAGATCAATGGCTACACTTTTATAAAAATCACGAGAATTCGTTAATGAATGCAACTCATCCAAATATCCTTTTGCCCCTATAAAATTGGTACCTCCATCTGAATACATATGAGTAACTAAGCCTCTACGTGATAAAAAGCGCTTAAAAGCTAGTAAAAAGTGAGCAGTAGATAAATCTGACACGAGCTCGAGGTGTATTGCTTTTGTCACTAAACAAACAAAAAGACAAATATAAGTTTTTTGTGAGCGCACACCTCTTCGTCTATAGGGTATGGGATCACAATAGTCTACGCCACTATGAAGAAAAGCTTTGGATTCTTGAACCCTACAAGAAGGAAGGTCTCCCATCAAGGGAAATTGTACTTTAGGCTTTAATTTAAAGCAAATATTGCATTTTTGTATGCGGTATCTAACAACTCCGCGGGCGGATAAAATCCAGTAACGTTGTCTAAGTAATGATAAAACCAAATTAGGTCCAGTATGAAGATTAGTTCGATGATAGTGATCAATTAACAGATCTACAACACGATCACGTTTGGGGAGTAGTATGGGATGTTGTACATCAAAATTTAATTTGGAATTAACTAGACGCCCACCAACCCGAAGAATTTCATCATGTATAAAAGGACGTAAGTGATTTAAATAAGAAAAACAACTACCATCCTTTTCTAATGTTTTTATGTCAGATGAAAAATGAAAATTTTGTACAACTTTTAGCAAAACTCTCTCGGCTAAATCGTGGACGGTAAAAAAAAGGTTGCACGGGGTAAGAGTTTTACGAAACGAAGTACATACACAATGGAACGTAATAATTTCATCCAAGATGAACATCTTTCCGCTAACAAATAAAAGGGATGAATGTCATTATTCGAAGTTACCAATGTAACAGTTTTTTCTTCCAGCATGATGCAATGTTCCAAACCAATAGGTTTAATAGGCCAACATGAAATATCATACATTAACCATCTTGGACCAGATAACCACAATTTATTTTCCATAAATTGCGAAGGGGACATTCCTCGAGAAAGACAATCACTGATATTTTCTTTTCCATCAACATGAAACCAACAATTGGAAGTAATCAAAGCCTGTATTTTAGACACACGGTTGGCAACAAGCGTTTTCCACTTACATGGAGATGCATTTATCCAACTAAGTGTTACTGTAGAATCAGAAAGGGCAACTATTTTTTCTATATCCAACCTTGGACTATAAATTTTGTCTACAACTGAAAGAAGTTTGGCTAATAAATGAGCAGCACACAACTCCAATCGAGGTATTGGTATAATTTTCACAGGGGATACCTTTGTCTTGGCACATAATAAATTCGTCTGAACGGAAGTCGACAATTTTATACGAATATATACCATTGCACCGTACGATGTTTCGCACGCATCAGCAAAACCTACTAACATTACTGAAGCTTGAGGTATCATCCCTATATACCTAGGAACTTGAAAATTAACTAAAAATTTCAAACAATATTGAAACCCTCTCCACCATTGAACTATATCATCAGGGGGAGTTTCATCCCAACCTATACGAAGTATCCACATATTTTTAATTAACAGTTTTGCATGCAAGATCACATGTGATATAAATCATAAGGGATCGAAACATCGGGCAACTGTTGAGAGTATGTTCCTTTTAGTACACTCATTTTCCTGAATTTTCAGAGAAAAGAACAACATATTAGATTGTGGCTGCCACTGTAACCCCAGCACTTTGAGACAGTCAATGTCAAAACCAATCATATTAGTAGAACGATTCTGTTCTGGTATGTGCCGCAAAAGTTGCTCGGAATTTGTTGCCCATTTTACTAAATCGAAACTACCTCGTGCAAAAAATTCTACCAACTCGTTATATACTATTATAGCTTGGTCTGCAGTAGATATACTAGAAACTAAGTCATCAATATACATATCTCTCCTTACGATTTCAGCAGCCAAAGGAAATGACGTTTCTTCATCATTAGCTAGCTGGTGTATAGTTCGGAGTGCTAAAGATGGTGAAGACCTTACACCGAAAGACACTGTATTCAGTTCATAAGTTGATATTGGTTTATTTGGAGAAAATCTCCAAAGTATACGTTGGAAACACCGATGGTCTTTATCTATAAGAATTTGTCGATACATCTGACGGAGATCGGCTATAAATGCAACTTGAAACAGTCTAAAATGAAGAAACATTGTTACCATATCTACTTGTAATTTTGGACCCTATGCAACAAATCGTTCAATGAATACAGGGTGTCCGTTTTTGCACTAGCGTCAAAAACTACTCTAAGAGGAGTGCTAACAGAATCGGGATTGTAAACTGCGTGATGCGGGATGTAATAAGAAGGTGAGGAATAACTATCTTCTAAAACCTTAGTCATATGACCTTGGGATAAATAATCATTGATAATTTCAACATATTGAATTTTAAAATTTGGAAACCTAACGAATTTTTTCCTCCAAAGATAAAAATCTACGATGGACCATCGCATAGGAATCACCTAAAAATGAACTATCACGTTGAAATGGGAGTGTGACTATATAACGACCAGACTTGCTACGACTAAATGTGGACTGAAATATTTTTTCACATTCAACATCATCGGGATTTGGAATAACGGGGGATTGAATATCCTCTATTTCCCAAAAATTTCTCACTAAAGTTTCAAGTGATGGTTCTATAATGGTACAAAAACTTTGAGTAACTTAGTGGGCAGATAAAGTGGGAGCCACGCCCATCACCACAAATCCTAAACTAGTCTCTACAGCAACAGGAGTTTTAGGAGGACCAACGATACGATGTTGACCTAATAAATAAAGATATAATTCTGCACCAATATTGCCGTCGATTTGACTTGGTTTATTAAAATTATTATCAGCTAAATATATGTCGACAAGATGGGAACAGGCAGCAGTATTAATTTCAACTTGCGGTAATCGATTGGTTATCTTATCAACAATCAAAACTTCCAATGGATATCGCTTAGCTGAATCAATTTGAGAAATTACTACTATATCTGTGCGTCCATAAATTCTACTAGAAGAGGCTCCAATACCATGTACTTCAGTATGGAGTGTTCAAATGTACGCGTTTACAAAAATCTAAGGTTAGAAAATTTGCTTGGCTGCAACTATCTAATAAAAATCTAGCTATATGCTGTCTTCCACAACTATCTAGAATATAAACTTTGGCAGTGGATAATAATACCGAACTATGATTGGTAATTCGTGAGTTATCCGTAGTTGAACAATAATTTACAACTGTTTTGTCAATTTTTAAATTGATATCATTCAGACACGAATCATTAAACTTAACCATAGGTTGCGAATTATTATGACTAACACCGGTAGAAGTCGATGGTTCTACTGCAAATGACTGAGGGGTTCCACTGGCCGAAGTACCAATATCTAATTTATTTGAATTTTCTTCTGCGCTACAAATAGGCATTTTAAAATGTAATAATGAATGATGACGTAATTTACATGTTTTGCAACTACTTTTACTTCTGCAATTAATAATTTTATGAGTACCCAGACAATTCAGACACAAATTCTGACTTCTAATAAATTTGTATCTATCTGTGGGAGGCATTCCTAAAAATTTTGTACATGGTAGAATGAGATGTGAATTATTCTTACAAAGTCTACATTTATCCTGGGTGAAATTATCTTGAACAACAAATGAATGTGTTGTTTTTGATTTATTATTACTATTCTTACTAAAACTACTCGATTTATTAGTACTTGAAGTTCTATTACAAATTTTAGCTTGCTCTTTAATGAAAATTATAACCTCTTCATAAGACGGCATTTCAGATTTTCTATAATTATTCTCGAACAAACGTTGTGTTTCCGGATTGACTTTTGGTCAGCATATAATCAGCCAAATCTTTCAATTCCAATTTCTTTAGGGCTCTAACATTGGTATCAAATTTTTCTAAGAACGTATTTAAACTACTAGAGGTTTCTGTTTGAGTTTGTAAAAATGTAAATAATTGATCTAAATAATTATTAGCTAGAGTACGTTTATCCGAATACTTATCAACCAAAGCTTGATAAATAACACGATAATTATCACCCGTAGGGGGTACAGTTGAACATACATTCAAAGCACTACCACTCACGTTTCCAATTAAATAATGTATTCTATCAGTATCATCTAAATCTCTGCGATTGTGAATTAAGCTATTAAAGCATTCGATAAATATTGGCCACTCTTTAAGATCTCCACTAAAGTGAGGAATTTTGAGTTTCGGTAACCTAGGAACGGCTTTATTAGAAGTATTATTAAGATTACTTTCGTTTGCTTGAACGTTTATAACCTTTTTCGCTACCACTTGAATATAACAATAAAGTTCATCAAAAGCCTCAATAATTTGATACGAAGGAACATATTCAGGATCTAGTTCGTACTCTAATGTATGGATGTCATCTACCACATTCAGAAAATCCTTTGTTGTAGTTTGTAAGATTTCAGATCTCGTACGAAAATAATATAACTGAATTGCGTCCTCAACTAATTTACTACAATCATATAATTTCTGAACTCTTGAAAAATATTGCTCCCTCTTTGCCACCAATATTTTTAATTGTTGCTGTTTTCTAAGCTGTGCCATATTTGTATTAAATTATTATATAAAACTAAAATTATAATTATTAATGTTGCAATTAAAATTAATATTTTAAATATTACAAAATTTGAAACTTATAGAATTCCCAAGTTAACTATTGTACATAAATTAAATTACGAAATGTATCATTCAGATTTGTGCAAAAATACACTTTTCTTAGTGTATACTGAACATCATGTCTTGTTGCTGAAAAACCCAATAAACAAAAAACAGGTTTTATTTTTTTTAAAATTTTATCTAACCTACTCTATAATGTATGTAAAGCAAAAACACCGGCAAAAAACCAAAGCATCAATCCAAGATTTTACCAATACTCAATAACAAGGCTTAACACCTTTCTATAATAATGATAGCAAATAATAATGATTGAATCAAATATTAATCCTAAGTTCCCACAAAAGCTATGAAATCTATATTTCACTATGGCAAACTGCATGAAATATCAACTACAAAATTCTATTTAAATTTTGCTTGTATACCCATGTATACCTACCTAACAAAATAAATTTAGGTATATTCGAAAATATGCAAAATAAAGCTATATTTAGTTCACAGTATCCGGCTCGAAGGACCATTAAATGTTTTGTATATTTACGAAAAAAATTGCTAAATTAAGTATTAAATCCAATGTTTTTCATTAGAATAGAAAAAACCAATTCAATAGTGGAACTGTATACTAAAGTCTATTAAATGTGTTTAAACTTACCAAAAGATGTTGCAAGCACGATATTTTGTTGTTCACAGGGTAAAAAAAATGGATAAGTTTCAAGGAAAGAATATAAAGGAATTTCAGGGAATTTATATCACTAATTTTCTAACGAACTGTAACTGATTATAATTAATAATCGAATTAAATATATCAAACCATAATAATATACTATAAAAACTATCTACTATTCAATTATGTTTTCTAATGCAAGTCACACAGTTAATGGCATTCTTCGAATCTAGATATCTGATAAGAGAAAACAAAATTTAACTTTTTTCAAGAACTAAAATAAACACAAATAAGACCATCAGCCACATCTAGTGAGTAACCGGCAAATCTAGACAGCTGCTTTGGCATTTCTTGCAGAAATCCAAATGATACACTACAATAACTACAAAACTAAACTAGGTGGCCGTAACAATTTTGAAAGTACATCCCTTGACAAGCTTGATCCCCAAGTGGCAAGACTTTATAATTTTTTTTTTCTATTGTTAAGCTAATATGAATGGCCTAATTCCGGTATTAACGTTTTGACACGTTTTGAGTTTTTGAAACCATTATACTTTCTTGACGTTAAGTGACGTACCTAAACAACGTAAACATACATAACCTCACGTTTCTTTAACACTTCCTTAATCACAAAATCAACAGATTCACACTACGAATATTTCTTTTCAAGCATATAGCTATAATAACAAACAAATATGAAGTCACGTTCACAATAACACTACAATACAACCTGTGACAAAAATAGCAACGTTGCCAAAAACTGATTTCGAAGCATTAATTTTATTAGATATTAAGATCACAATTAAAAAATATATAAAAAGTGTGTTAAATAGAGCCGAGAGTTATATATTTTAAATATAAGTGTTGAGATATTCATAAATTAAATGTATAACTAAATATAAATGTTCTCTACCGGGCAACGCTGTAAAATATTAAACGTTATTTAAGCGTACCTTATTCTAACGCAAATAGCGTAAAACTATCGGTTAATAACGTATTCCGTTATTTTTGAATGACTGTACATGAGCAGTATGACGGGTAACGTTGTAAATTAAGTGGCTTAAAATCTTTCTATTATTTACAATATTAACGTCAATTGTGCAACTACTACAAGATATTAATTCCTGAGTAGTCTGCTGCTCGATGGGTAGATTTTAAATTATTATTATTATTATTAAATTATTATTATTCGCTTTTGAACTAGATGGAACTGGATTTAAATTTAAAGTTTCGCAGTCGAGAATTTTATTTGAAATATTAATTTTTTTTTCTCACTGCGGCGTCGATTGCTATGATCATTAGCCGCTCCCTCCTCTATCCATTAGGACTATTTAGATTTTTATGAATATACCTATCTCATATTTCATCAAGGTATGTATGTATGTTATATAAAATTATACGCTTATTACCAAGACTTAGCCATAACAAACCTTCACAGGTATATCATATTACATGATAACGACTTCTCTTATTAATCGCTTATCTTAGAGATATTATGTTTCACCTTTGTTTCTCACATTTTATGATGACTGTCGAATTGCATTTCCTTTGTTCTGTATTTTGCTTAGTCAGGTTCTGTATGTTATAAATACGACTAGACATGCTTTGTAAAGTCAGTTATTAAACTCAGTTAGAATGCAACACTTCTAATTTATTATTCATATTCCTTCTCCAAGAGCCAACGTTGGCTCCATGTAACTAAATAAAAGTTTTTAAAAAGTCATTCATGTGAACCGTGATCTAACATTGGCGCAGTCGGTAGGATCCGTAAACATCATCAGAACAAGAAGCCTAACTGGTAGTAAAGCGTAAGAGAACAAGGAGAACATCTGCAGAAGGTGCCTAACTAGTGCGTGTACATCTACGAGAACAAGGAGACCTTCCTCACTGGTGGTGGCGGATCCCAATCCCTTGACGGACGAAGAACCTACTCATGGAGATGAAATTAGCGTAAGTCATTTAAGAATCATCTCGTACCATTTTTACCATTTTATTATTTTTCGCAACTTATTTTATTAAAAGTGTATTATACTGCTAATACACTCGGCGCACAAAGCCAGTTCTCTTGTCAAAGTGAATCCATTCCTTTACAAACGCAACGAAACAAGTTCATTTAATTTTAAGTTTATTTATTTTCGTATTATACTGCTAATACGAAACATTGTGTATTATACAGCTAATATACAATCCATTTACGTACGCAACGTAACAAGCTAATTTTAATTTAATTTATCGTATCATACCGCTGATACGAAACCAATTTTTGTCCAAGTAATTTCTAAATACAAAAAGCAAAATGCCAGATAGAGCTCAACCAGAGCCAGTTCAACCAGTGCCACCGGCACCAGCCGAACAACAACAACAACAACTACAACAACAACAGCAACCAGAGCAAATTGAGCCTTACAAGCTCTCTGACATATTCTCTTTAATACCTGAATTTGATGGCAATGCCATAAATTTACAAACATTCTTAAATTCCTGTCATTGCGCCCAAAGCATGGCAATTGGAGATCAAAAAATTCTTTTGACCGTCCACATAAAAAATAAGTTAAAAGGCAAAGCTGCCGAATTAATAAATTCGCGTAATCCTGGCACCTGGCCAGAAATCAAAGCACTATTGGAGACCCACTTTGGGGATTCCAGAGATCTAACGGCCCTAATTCAGGACCTGCAGCGCATTCACCAATTGCCAGGTGAATCCGCCCTAACATTTGTTTCGCGTTTACAAACGCACAATGCGAAAATGCACGCTGCAGTGCAAAAGCAAAACTTAACATCGACGCAAAGAACCGCACAATCCGACCTCATCGAAACAATGACTTTAAATAATTTACTAACGGGCTTAGAACCAAACTTAGGCCGCATCATACGTGCCAGCAACCCTCCAAATATATTGAAAGCTGTAAGTAGAATTCGTAGAGAGCTACAACTCTCTTATTTCGAGCAACAGAAATTTCCGAAAAATAGTCCGGTCAAAAATCCCGCTTTACAACAAAAACGACCAACTTCAAATTTCCAACAAAAATTCTGTTCATTTTGCAAGCGCAATGGACATGTAATAAACGAATGCCGTACAAGGCAACAGCAACTGTCTATGCCATCGACATCAAATTTCCAGAGACCAAATTATCAAGGAAACCCAAATTTCCAAAATTTCTCTCAAAACAATCAATTTGGTCAGAGGACATTCCCTCAAAACCAACCTAATCAACCTCAAAATAGGCCCTCAGCTATAAGGCCGAATCCAAACTTTAACCAACAAAGACCGTCAGCTATTCAACCTAACCCAAATTTTAATCGCTTTAATCAGCAAAAAACGCATCATTTGAACTATGAACCTTATGACGATCAATGTTATTATAGTAATCAATACAATGACTATTCACCCGATTATCAAAATGTAAGTGACAGTTATGAAAATTACGATTTAGAAAACGCTCAAAGCTTTTCAGAGAATTATACAGCTAATTCCCAATATGAACAGTACGAGAATTATACTGCTAATTCTCAAACGCCACAGGAGGATTATACTGTTAATCCTCAGGATTTTCGCATAGATCCGGAGTACCCCACGGATACTCCAACACAGCAAACAGACCAATTCGACCAAATAACAAATCAAATACGAACGATGAATCTCAACGACAGTTTCGACCCATCGCTGAACTTCCCGGAACAAGGGTTCATGTAGAAACACTATCACATTCATTGTTGACCGTAAATTCAAAAAATCTATACTACATTAAAGATATCACAAACAAATTCAAAATTCTAATCGATACTGGCGCAGGTATCTCTATTTTTAAACCAAAAACAGCGGAAAATTACAAACGGAGATTTTCAGAAAATGTAATTATACAAGGTATAACCGATCAGAAAATTACTATTAGTGAATCTGTTCTTATACCCTTCACTGATAACGACCCACATAAAGTTTACATCTACGACCTAGATATCAATTTTGATGGACTGATAGGAGCTGATTTCCTAGAGCACTATCATTGTATCGTCGACATAAGAAATAAACAATTAATAACCAATTTCAAAACGGTACCACTTTTCAAAGTAACCGACGATTCGTCGAAACCCGAATACAACAAAATCCAATCAAACCACAACCCTAATCAAAATAAGATCCAAATTGAAGGCCGTACCGAAAAAATTTATAAACTAAAATGTAACCTTAGAAACACTGACGCTATTTTGCAAGCGCAAGAGAATGAAAAAGTCCGTTTACCTAATGCTCTTGTTAAAGTAAACGAAAACGGAGAATTTTTAACAACAATAATCAATGCTAATGTCATCCCGAAGACTGTCGATTTTTCCAATTTAAATTTAGAACCTTTACAAAAATTTAAGTCAATTTTTAACTTAAACACGCAAAACCCCGACCAACAACTAACGACGGACAGATCCTTCGAAATCAGGAACGAATTGCGCTTGGATCATCTAAACGAAGAAGAGGCCGAAATAGTAACGCAGCTTTGTTTAGACTTTCAAGATATATTCTATTTAGAAGGAGACAATTTGACCTTTACTAATGAAATCAAACACCCTATTGACACCGAAAATTCCCGACCGATATTCACTAAATCGTATCGATATCCTCAGGTCCATAAAGAAGAAGTTAAGTCCCAAGTATCGAAAATGTTAAGTCAAGGTATTATTCAACCCTCAATCTCACCTTGGTCCTCTCCTGTCTGGGTAGTTCCCAAAAAACTGGACGCTTCTGGTAAACAGAAATGGCGCGTCGTAGTCGACTACCGCAAACTCAACGAGGTTACAATTGGCGACAAATATTTCCGATCTTTTAGACCAACTTGGCAAATGCCAATATTTCACAACCTTAGACTTGGCTTCTGGTTTTCACCAAATTGAAATTAATCCCGCAGACATTCAAAAAACTGCTTTCACAGTGGAAAATGGTCATTATGAATTCGTGCGAATGCCATTTGGACTCAAAAACGCTCCATCAACCTTTCAAAGAGTTATGGATAACATCCTGTTAGGTATTCAAAATGAACGATGTCTCGTCTACATGGACGATATTATTATTTACTCCCCTACAATTCACGAACACATTTCCCGTCTAACTGAAGTCTTTAAACGCCTTCAAAAAGCCAACCTCAAAATTCAACCAGACAAATGCGAGTTTCTCCGCAAGGAAGTCGCTTATTTAGGACATCTCATTACAAAAGACGGCGTAAAACCGAACCCTTCGAAAGTTGACGCTATTTTAAATTTTCCTCAACCGAAAAATCCAAAAGAAATTAAATCATTTCTAGGCTTAGCCGGATATTATAGGCGCTTTATCCCTAATTTCTCCAAGATAACCAAGCCCCTAACAAAACTACTACAAAAAGACATACCATTTCTCTTCGACAATGATTGTGTAAATTCTTTTCAAAATTTGAAACAAACATTAACAACAACTCCGATATTAATCTACCCTAATTTTGACGAACCTTTCGTTCTAACCACTGATGCGGGCGCATTTGCCATCGGCTCGGTGCTGAGCCAGGGGCCTATTGGCAAAGATTTACCCATTGCCTATGCTTCTAGAACCTTGTGCAGTAACCTTTTCTTAGTTTGGCCTTCAAATGACCTTGAACCTGACGTGATAGAGCTTAGCCGACCTCGGCATCGGAATTAGCGACCCCAAAAACCCCTGGGTACCTAGGTAGAGCCCGGTGTATTTTTTCAAACTAAATGTTGACCAGTGTAATCTTCTACCTTCCAAAGATATTTTAAAAACTTAGATTATTCTGGGGCAAAAATGTAAATATTTCCCTCTAGCAAGAAATAAAAATGTTTTAAAAAGCATTCGAGACCAAAACTCTAGAATATATTTGTTGGTTAATCATAAATTTTGCTACTAATTAATGATAGTTTGTTGGAGTCATCTCGAATTTTTTAAATATTTCAAAAATTTTTCTCTTGCTGGATGGAAATATTTACATTTTTGCTCCAAAATGATTAAGTTTTGAACATTTTACTTCTTTAAGTATATCATCTCTTTTAAATATTTTACAGTATCGGAAGATTTTGGATTTGGGTGGCAAGCATAGTTTCAACGGCTTGACAGACCGCCTACAATGAAGGCGTGTACCAGTGCTCTAGTAGAGGGAGCAAATACTAATGCGCTATTAAGAAAACACGTGCATCATTGCTACTAAAAATATCAGTACCATTTATTCAAAGGAAGGATGTAGTTGGCTCTGTTCAGTATAGGTAATATTATTACGTGCTTTAATAACTAAAATTATTTAACTCGTTATACTTTCAAAACGAGTCAAATAATTCTTTACATTTCCGCAGACAGAGCTGCCCACGTACATGTGGTGGGGAAAGCAGGTGGCACGGGTAGGATGTGTTATACGATAAAAAAGAATAGCCTAGTTGCTTCGCTCTCGCTTGCTCTCATTGCCGACCCAAATGAAACATTTTCTCCTAGCCAAAAATTAATTTGGAGAAATACTCTGTAAGAATTTTGACGTAATGCCTCGGATGTTGCTGGCAGTCTTGGTAGAATCCCGGTAGTACTAGATTGGCCGACTAACTTATTGAAGATAATGAATCTTTGATGATTCAAAGATGTCTCTTTTTTGGGGGCTTTGTATACTGCTAGTGCGATTTTCTTTCCAGCACTTGTAATTTCTTTTTTCGTTGAGCTATGGTTGTTGAATATACGGACAACCTCTTCGAGAACTTTTCTTTTATTGACGCATTCCACCGTTTGCACTTTTCCTTTACCAAAGAAAGCTGAAGTGTTATCGCATCCACTGAACGTGTGGCCAAACAAAACTATCTCCATACAGCTTTTTAAAACTTCCGAGGACTGCAAGTCCCGAGAACTGTAATCTTTATTTTTTATTTTTCTCTGAGCCTCTCTTAAGAAACGGATATCTTTATCTTCAGGTGCGAGAGCGATAATCAATGCGAGAAGATCAATATCTTGTCCGAGGATGACCACTGTATCGTTTTCATGAGATTCGTTTAAGGCGGTCTGAACTATGAGTATGTCAGCGTCGTCTACAGCAGTAATTGTTTTGATTCCCTCGTTTTTAAATCTCTCCAATTGCGAAATAAACCGTTCCTTTTTGTGAGATTGTTTATCATTTTATTTTGCGTTTCAGTCAGTGGCGTGTTCTCATGAAAAATAGTTTCTGGTGAAATGCGTTTCAAAAGTCGCTGCTGTCTTTCGATGCTCTTCATACTGCAGGCATTGTCAGCATATCTGTCAAACACTACAGTCACTTTTTGGCAGTAATGTTTACGAATAAAGCTGCTTCGGCCATACTACACGATGAATCAAATTGCCGCCATCAACAATGAACTGGCAATCGGAAAAATCTATTGGCCTCTCTCGTACAGCTCTGTTCATAATCATTACGGACGTTCCACCCCTAAATTGGGAGGAACTTTTCGGGTATCTATTTCTAACCCTATCTAGATTACGCATCCCAAATATGATTACTTTATAAATTATTTCTTCTGAAATATCTAATTTACGTGGACTAATGTGTAACAATTGTGTTACAAAATTGAACTGATTCAGTGATGTCTTTTGAAAACCATATTAAATAGTAATAATAATTTCCTTAAGAACATATTTTGAATTACATACATTATTCTACAATAGATATTTAGCGTGAATGGCTCATTTTAAAACAGATAATCACACATTATCGGGTAAAACACCAACGTAATCTGATAGAGTACTACTTACACAATATTAATTCTCATAATAACAAACGCTCACGGTTGCATAGCGCAACTAATTGCGCAAGCGCGAGAGCATTTTACACTATAGAAGTCTGGCAACCTCGAAGGAGGCAAACTCTATCGTTATGTATAACAGTTTTAAATACATTGAGTCAGAGAGGTACTATTTATATAACGAGGTGTAAACATACCAATCGTATGAACAAAAAAGTGTATGTAAAAAAAGATAAAAATCCTTTCCCCTCTCCGCGTGCCCTTGGTAAGTGAAATTTGGTGGTTATGTATATGTAAACAGAACTAATCTATCTATATTATTTCTAGTGGGGGTGCGGGCGCCGCAAATTTGTGAGGAGGCGGACACGATACAAATGCATATATATATATATATATATATATATATATATATATATATATATATATATATATATATATATGAAGTGTTCGTGTGCTTCCGGGTGTTTCCCCACGTAGTTGATAGGCTCCTGTCGGAGTCACTTGTCTAAACGATGTCAGTTCAGTTCGAGCAACGAGGAGCAGCAGTAGGCAGCTTTCAGTGAGAACCTGAAGATGGCAGATGGGATTCTGCCGAAACGTCGTTTAGACAACAGTGGCTCCAGCAGGAGACTATCAACTACGTGAGAAAACACCGGGAAGCACACCAACACTTCATTTAACACCCGCGAAAACCTAAGAAACAACAAATATATATATATATATATATATATATATATATATATATATATATATACATATATATATATATACATATATATATATATGTATATAGGCAAAGATTATATAGGCAAAGATTAAATCCCTCCCGCTAAAGCGGTCGGGATTTAATCAGATAATAAACTGCCAATTTGCACTCTTTATATTACCAGGCAACACGCTTTCGAAAAAATTTTCGATAAAATTTTAAGCACTAGTGATATTACATACGATAATTTTTAACACTGTGCAAATACTCAGCAAATAAATATTTTATATATTTGTAAGGCTGATAGATAACTTGCTAATACAGAATTGTAATATTCCAGAGGATTCCGTATAGCAGTACAGAATATCTTACATTATTTATCGAAACATGGCAACGTAGCACTCGTTTCTCTGTTCAAGCACAAATTAGAATCTGGTGATTACGCTATTACGTCATAGCCAATAGAATAGCCCCAAAAGTGGCGGTAATATCTAACTGTTTAAACACAGTTTAAACTTCATGATTTTTTTTTACTATAAGGCATTATTTAAAAAATAAAATAAAAAATACGGGTTAACTGTTTTTATGTGTAAATGTTATTAAAATTATAAAAAAAAATGTATACTTGCCCTACAAAAGAATTTAGAAAAATAAAAAACAGCGATATTGAATCTTAAAAATCCAATGAAAGGGTGCTCTGTAATAATTTTTTTAAGCTTACTTTGGAAATGATCTGTTGGTAACATTTGTAACTATCGTGTAGCCAATGGGGTTATTTCATATGTGTAAAAAACTTAAAAATAGCTACTAATTTGAACAATGAAATATACGAGAATAACGTAACAGCAATTAATATCACCCTGATATTTGTTAATTATTCATATATCCACAAAAACTATTACTACTTATTTTAAATTTTATTATCGCGTGACATCAATACTTAGAGGTAATTTCATTGTTGTTAGATTGCTGTTCTGTCGATACCAAATGTTTTAATTTGTAGTTTTTCAGTTTGTAAATAAATATTTGACGAATTTTAGGAAATGCGAGGAGGCGCATGTTTCCGGTCATAACTTTGTTGTTTTTTATGTTAGAGAAAAAATTATAAAAGCATCGGTAAGCTCAATCAATCTTCTTTGGAACTGGTGTCTACAAGTATTATGAGAAAACCGACAATTATCGAGATTTTTGGGAAAATGGAAGAAATTTCACGTTTTCCTAGAAAATGTATATAAATCTTAAAAAACCATTTTCCCCAGAAAAGTTTGCTTTGAAGGGCCGAGATTAATGGAGCATCTAGGTAATACATGATATTAAGAGGACATCGAATTTGAGATCAGTTTCAGTTAATTTCTGATTAATTACGGTGACAAAATTATGAAATTTTACCGGAAAAAAAGTACTCACTTCCGGCCCTTCTTTTCCCTCATTTTTGATAAAAAAGGAGTCTTAGCAAATTCAATTCTATTTAAATCGTTAGTGTAGTTTTTTGGGCTAGGAGCCAACGTTAAGGAGTTGCCAATTTTTAAACAAAAATGTGCGATTTCTGCCATACATTTCAGTAAATATCTCCTAAGCGAAAAAAAAAAATTGATAGAACCAAAAGATTCGTAATAAAACGAACTCTTTTTCCGTATTTTTCTTTAGTAAAAGAAGCATGCATTTCGGGACCGAAAATAGCGCAAAAACCTTCACATTTTTCGAAGAACACTTGTAGGAGGACCGTACGAAGTCGCAACGTAAAGAGGAAGAGTTGTTGATCCGCATCGTAAATTGCACAGGCAAATCGAAAATTCGGTTGGCATTTTTTGACATGCGACGAAAGCGGCAAAACAATAATGTGAAAGTTGTAGAGAATTAAATTATCTATAAGTTGTCTTTTTTGTTTTTTACCAAGCCGCCCCCCTCTTCGAGATATTCAAGGTCAAAGTTTCAAAAACATGTTTTTTCGCGAATATCTTGCGCCAAAAAAATTGGGCAGCAATAAAGTTAACACAAATGTTGTAGAGAAGTCAATTATCTACAAGATTGGTATTTCGCTTTTTTCCCAAAACTTCGCCCTTTTCGAGATATTCAAGGTCGAAGTTAAAAAAAAAACGGGTTTCCGCGAATATCTCGCTCCCTATGCATTAGACCGCGACAAAGTCTACATGCAGAAACCGTTCTTTTTTTAAACTTCGACCTTGAATGTCTCAAAAATGGCGAGATTTTGGGAAAAAATGCAAAATACCAATCTTGTAGATAACTGAATTCTCTACAGCTTTTGTGTTAACTTTATTGCTGCCTGATTTTTTAGCGCGAGATATTCGCGAAAAACCATGTTTTTAAAACCTTGACCTTGAATATATCGAAAAGGGGGGAGGGCGGTTTGGTAAAAACTTTGGGCAGCCATGTTGGGATTTTTGTGATTTTTGGATTTGAGTTTGGGACACATCAAAGAACGTCTGCGCAAAAATTGATTTTTACTAATTTTGTCCAGGTCAAAATGCCAATTTCCGTGGGCTATACGCGATTCAAAATAAGCGATACGTCACCTACGGTGCCGATTACCAACTACTTTGTGTGAGATGACAAGTGAAAACTTTTATTTTTTGCTTGTGTCATAATTGCTTTGCGTTGTTTTTATTGCCGATTGGATTCAATTGAAATTGAAAACAATATGAATCAATATTGTTCAGTTCCTCAGTGTTCGTCTTGGGCAAAAAAAAAAAACAACATTTGTTTCCCGAAGCCGGCAAGCACCGCCTGAAGATGGATAACAGTTTTGGGGGGAAGGATTTTGTGGACAGGCTAAAAGCCTGGATAATAAAATTAAAAATTGGAAAGCCAGTGAAAAAGTACATGAAGGTTTGTTCACTTCATTTCACAGAAGATGATTATTTTTATCAAGGAGGTATTTATTATATGTTGAGGTTAAGGTTAAATAGACATTGTCTTAATTTTAGAACACAGTGAAAAAAAATCTTGAAAAAAACAGCAGTCCCATCAAAAAATTTACTGTAAGTGATAATGATGTCATTCCTGGACCATACAATAGGTCTCAACTATTTCAAAGAAGGCTTGTGTTGGCAGAAACGGTCCCCGAAACGACCATTTGACAGTGGCGGCTCGTGATATTGTCTGTAGAGAAGGCTTGATATTTTGAAAGACAATTAACTTGCATATGATTACAATTTGTACATTTCCCCACCACCTCCGAGGTAAAAGATATTAATTTGGAAGATTGGAAGATATACTGCTTCTCAGCCTCCCCTGCCTCCCCGGACGAGCCGTCACTGCCATTTGATGATCAGTGTGATTGTGAAGAAAATGAAAATACCCAAGAAGATGAGAGTTTATTGCAAGTACTACAGGCACAACCTGTTTATGTTGGACCAAAAAGTTTTTGTGACTTCCAAGTTCAAGTAAATACTCCGGAAGTATTTACGTTGTGTACTCTGTTAACAACAGATAGTAAGCTGAACAGTTTTGCTGAACTTAATAGTTTTAAACTCCTGGACACAATAGTGGAGGTTGTGCCGTCTGTTTTTAGAGACAAAAGAGCTCGTAGATTAACAGTAAAAGAGAGAATTGTCTTACTATTCACGAAATTAAAATATAATTTGTCTTATGTTACACTAGCTCTTCTTTTTGGTATTTCAGCTGAATTATGCAAGATTTTTTTTTATTATTTATATCGCTTTAATAAAATCAATTGCTATACATATATTTTCATTGAAATTTATTTATAAAATACCTTTTAAATCACCAAAAACACAAAGATTTAAATGGAAACAAAACACCTATCACACAGGAATTAGTTCCGATGTCAACCGCACAGGCGCTGCAATCTTAATTTCAGACGCGTCACACATGTCAATATAATGGTGAAGTTTACAAACTTCACCATTATATATTATATATTTCATGGTTGCCTAATTTTTACAAATTTATTGCATGAACTATACTGCGCATGCGTATTGACGTAACTACTTTTAGCGGGAACTACCATTTTCAAATTATAAATTGAATTTTAAATTATTTAACATCCGTAAAAAGATTTCCGTTACATATACTTAGTTATTACTAGTCCAACGCCAATTTAATGTAAATATAAATTATGAAATAATCCCTATTGTAGATAGCATAAAAATATTTCAGTGCTGACGGCGAACATGCCCTTTTGGATATAGTTTCTATATATATCAAAGATCAAAAAACGCCCCAGACCTCAAAAATTTCGGTAATGACGTTATCAAATTGAGGGTCAAAAAACTGTGTATAGGCATAGGCTAACTTACTTAAGGACCATATTTTTTAGTAAAATTCAATATTAAGTATGTTTTATATACTTAAATATATACCGAGATATCTGTTGTAGTATTTATTGCGTGTTTACGTATACATACAGAGCTGCAAAGTTTTTAGTCTAGCTTGGAATTGCAGCGTTTTGGTGTTTAGCAATAAAAACAGAATACCAAAGTATTTTCCAGTATTTGTGTTTCATGTTGTACACCGTGAAGTTTCCGCAAAAATTGGTACTGGACGGTGCGGTTATTGTCCATTTAGTTTCAAGAAATGTGAAAACGTTTTTGGAATATAAAATAATATATTTATCATTTGTCGGCTATTCCAAAATTTGCAACGAATTGATTTAGTATTTGATAGGTATAGCTCTGAATCTTGAAAGCTGGCACACACCAATCAAGAGGAGTAGGAGTGCACATACGAGTTACACCTTCCACAATAATTCCACAAAAATATAACAAGTTTTTACGAGTAGATGAAAACAAAAAACAGTTGTTTACTTTCTTGGCAGAACAGCTAATAAACGAACATTTTGATGGAAAAACAATAATCTCTACGCTTGAGGAAAGAGTAATATCGTCTTCAGCAGAGTTAGAGCTATCAGCTATTTCACCCTCATGGCACTAAGAAGCAGATGGACGCCTTCTTCTTCATGCTAAGCAAGCAGCTGATAATGGCCATAACTGCGTTAGCATTCAAACGGTAGATTCGGATACGCAATTGTGCGGATGTTGTGGTTATTGCAGTATCTGTCTTTTCAAATTTTGAAAATATTCAACAACTTTGGATTGATTTTGGAACTGGGAAAAATCGTAGGTTAATAGGCATATGTTCTCATTTATCACAGGTGATCTGTAGCTTTTTGCCCATATTTCATGCTGCAAGAGGTTGCGATATTGTGTCTTCATTTTGTGGAGTAGGCAAGAAAGGAGCTTGGAAGATGCGGATGGCAGATCCTAATATTAATTCCGCTTTTGAGCAGCTGCTAATGGGAAGACAACCAGATGAAGATACCATGCATACCGTACAAAGATTTGTGATTCTTTTGTATGGTGTAACATCTCCCTTAAACACAGTTAATGAGTGTAGATGATTCCTTTTCATTAAAAAAAGTAGACGAATTGAGAATATACCTACAACGCAAAAGGCTTTTCTTCAGCATATCAAGCGAGCCACTCTTCAAGCCCTTATATGGAAGTACAGTCTGGAAAAAGACTATCAAACTCCTTCGCCCGATACTTGGGGATGGGAAAAAAACTAATGACGGGTTTCAGCTATTGTGCTCTACTATTCCCGATGTCGCAAAAAGTTGTGAAGAACTAACTGCCTGTAGCTGCAAACAAACGTGTTCTGTTTGCAAATGCATCAGAAACGGTCTTCAGTGTACGCAATTGTGCGCATGTGAAGAACATTGTTCTCAAGATTATTAGTTGTAAATATTTTCCTTTTTAGATGTAAAACAATTTTTTATTAAAATGGTTATGCAAACTTTTTTTTTCTTGACTCAAAGGATGGAAGACTTAAGGGGGAGGGGCCACTACCTCTTTACAGATCCATCTCAACAAAATTTGACTACAACCACTGAATTTATTGACTACAAGAACAAAAATTAATACCAAACACGAATATGCAGATAAAATGTCAATGGACCCCGCACTTTTCTTATGAAAAAGTGGTTTCAGTTAAATTGGCTGAATTTTTAATATATAGTAGATTTCGACTTTCTGATCAAAAGCTCTCATGGGTCTAACTCAATCCTACATCTGGTTTCCAAGATACAGCTCAAGAAATGTACAAGAATGGCCCCTTGTACATTTAAGAAATTACCGAATTCAAGATTCCTTTTCATATATTTTATATTGTGATATGTAACAAGAGCCCTTTATAATATAGTGCATTAAAAAGATTTCTTCTTTTAGTAAAAATAGTGCAGAAAAAAAATAAAGTTTGAAAAATGGTGGCGAAGGCGCAGGGAAATCTATATAAAAATAACAAATGAAAAAAATATTCGGTCAAATTGGCTAAAACATTTTTTACATAAAATATGTGACTTAGGGGAGACTGGGGTTGGTTGTTACAGGGGCTGGTTGTTACATTTAGTTTAAATTGCGGGACAAATGTAAGATGGCGCCACCATTACTCTTATATGTGTACTAATACTCCGCGTCAACATGCATTGTAGTTGCGTTCTAATCGGCAGCACGTGTGTCCGATAATTTCAATTTGTGTGTTTTTTTACCCTTTCAGTAATTGTTTTTAAAAGAATCATTTGTTTTATTACTACTGCTGTGTTAAGTAAAATCTATTGGTTGTTCTACCGAATGAAATACCCACATGTAAGTATAATTTCTGTATCTTGTAAGTTTAATTAAATGTAGGGTTAGGTTACTATAAGATGTTTAGTTTAAAATATGCGGTCGGGGTAGGTTATTACAGTACCCACGTGGCAGGTCGTTACTGTAACAACCAATCCCGAAAGGTGTTTTAATACAAATAAAGTAAATTATATGTTAGTCTCTTGCAAGTATTTATAGATAGCTTTTTTGTTTGATAGGTAATAAAATGAGAATCCACAAAAGAAAAACCGAAAGAGGAAAATCATCACCAAATACTTTCCGTACTGCTGCAAAAGAAGGCCTGGAAAATGGAAGATCTCTGAGGACAGTTGCAGATGAATATTCTATAAATTTCTTGACGTTGCATAGATATTGCAAAAAAAATAATAAAAAATAAGGGTACGGTATATTTTTACATGGGTTATAGTTTTGATTATTGTATATAGAGTGAGCCAACGTTATAAAATACCTGGCGTTTGGCTAAATTCATTTAATTATAAATAAGATAGATATATTCAAGTAGGTATTTTTGAAAAGTAACAATAATTACTATCTTTTTCCAGAACCCAATGAACCAGAACCTATCGTCGGATACAAAAGAAATCGGCAAATTCTTCCTGATGCTCTGGAAGCTGAACTCGCGAAGTACTTAGTCGAATGTTCTAAAATGTATTTTGACTTATCCGAAGATTAGCCTTTGAGTTTGCCATTAAAAACAAAATTCCAGTTCGAGAAGCATGGCAAGAAAACTCAATGGCTTCAGCCGACTGGTTATCCGCATTTCTGAAGCGTAATTCAAAGTTGTCCCTACGTAACCTGAAGCCACTAGCCTCAGCAGAGCAACGAGCTTTAATCGGCAAAATTCTTTAATCTCCTGGAAGAAGTCATGGATCGGTATAAGTTTGAATGCCAAGACATTTACAATTTCGATGAAACTGGAATCAGCACCGTTCAAAGACCAGACAGAATTGTAGCCAGGAAAGGTGTGAAACAAGTCGGATCTGTGACCTCCGCTGAAAGAGGTACTTTGGTTACACCAGGTCTAGCCATAAGTGCGAGTGGAAATACGGTTCCACCCATATTTGTCTTTCCCCGCAAAAATTATAGAATCCATTTTGTTGCAAACGGCCCATCTGGGTGCATTGGAACTGCAAATAAATCAGGTTGGATGGTACAAGCGGACTTTGTCATATTTCTTGAACATTTTATAAAGCATACGAGGTGCACAAAAGAACGGCCAGTTTTATTAATTTTGGACAACCACGACTCACATCTATCCATTAAGGGCATAGAACTGTGCAGAGATAAAGGTGTTGTGATTTTATCGCTCCCACCACACTGTTCTCATAAACTCCAGCCTTTAGATAGGTCTGTCTATGCTCCGCTAAAAAAAACACGTGAATAGTTTGTGCGATTCTTGGTTGAGAATCAATCCAGGAAAGACTATGTCAATATATGACATTCCAGGCATTGTGCGAGATGCTTTACCAGTAGCTGCAACCCCAAAAAACATTCAGTCCGGATTTCGAGTTTCCGGACTTAGACACAATTAATAGATACATTTTTAATGATGATGAGTTTCTTACCTGAGCCACCAATTGCTAAAATTCCTATTTCTAAATCTCCTACGCCTAGTTGTTCATGTGATGCCTTATATTTCAATCCATGTTCCATGGCATGACCTAACTCACTTAAGCCACTGAGTGTTGAGGTACCAACTACTTCTAAATCGCCAAAGCCTGGTTTTTCAAGTGATACACTGTATTATAGTCCTTTCGATATACGACCATTTCGAGCCGAATCACGCTAAGTGAATAATAAAGGTCGCAAACGACTTAAAGCTGCAATCCTAACAGACACACCTAACAAAAATGAATTAGAAGAGGAACAAAAAAAACAAGATGCCAAAAAAATTAAATAAGAAATAAAAAGTAAAGGAGTGAAAAAAATATTGCAGCAAACAGAAAACTAAAGCGATTAAAAAAACCTAGAAAATGTATTGAACTAGAGGATAATTCATGTGATGACGACGATACGTTTTGCTTAGTTTGCACTGAAAAGTTTTCCTCATCCAAACCGGGCGAAGGCTGGATAAAATGCACCAAATGCCATGCATGGGCTCATGATAAGTGTATAAATGCAGATTTGTACTCTGTATGTCAAAACTGTGACTCAGGCGATGATGCTTAATCTACCACTATAGGTTTTTGTAAAAGTTTTAATAAATAACTGTAAAAAATATGTATGTAAAAATTGTAACAACCAACCCCGGGTCTCCCCTACTGATCAAAAAACTTTAATTGAAAAATTATCGGCTTCTTTGACCTTTATTACCTTATCAATAAATTAAAAGATCAAGAAGATACAGAATTTTACAAGAATTTATAGCTGTATCTCGGAAACTAGACGTAGGATCGAGTTGGGCCCATGAGAGCTTTTGATCAGAAAGTGGAAAACTACAACATATTAAAAATTCAGCCAATTTAACTGAAACCATTTTTTCATAAGAAAAGTGCGGGGTCCTTTTTGTCACCATATTAAAAAAAAAAATAAAAAACATTACAAACATCATGTTTTAGTATACAACACATATTTAAAAGTGGGTTTTATTAAAAAATATGGCGTTTAAGTTCATTAGTCTATGCCTGAAATCAGTTTCTCGACTCCTCAATTCATGACGTCATTACCGGTGGTGGGGTGTCCGAAATTTTTGGGGCGTTTTGTCATCTTTGGTATATATAGTATCTATATTCAAAAGGACACGTTCGCCGCCAGCACTGAAATATTTTTATGATTTTTAATGCTATCCGACCGCACTAGTTATTTATAACGAGATATGAGTATAGTCAAGACGAACAAGAGACATATAATTGTAAAAAGACAATTTTCCATTGCTTCATAATGCTTTGCTAGGCATTAATTGGTCCTATTTGATTCTGTATGATACATAATGTAAATATTGCTGTTGACTTTTTCTAATCTAAACTGTGTGACCTCCTTGTTAATTATGTGTCAAAGTGGTATTCGTCATGAACATTCTATTAGTGTTGACAATTGACAGTGAAATTTAAATTCAAAGGCGAACTAAACTAAATACAAAATGACCTCTTGTCTCCTATTTAATTATTTAATCAAGGACAGTAGCAATGTACTAATTATATTTAATTTAGCTTTAGAGATCCAAACGTTTTCTGACATCCGAAAGAAACAAAGATTTGTCCAATTCTTAAAACAGACGACTATAATAAATAATTAGAGAGCGATTGCACTTTTGTCAAATTTTTCAAAGGTGTTCGAGATTATCCTCTACAATTGCAACTACTTGGCAGTCAGCGATGGCATATTATAATACCAACAGGGATTTGTTAACCCTTTCACTGCTCAAAGCGTGTATACGCGCGAAAAATAAATGGGCCCACTGTGCTCCAAGCGTGTTAACTCGCCTGTCGTTTTTAAATTGGTTCAGACTGCTCAAAGCGATTTAACACGCGTATATGTTCTATTAATACATTTTTATATACTTACACAAGTTTCTGTTGTACCTTAATATTTTTGATAAGAATGTTGTTTTGTTTTTATGTTTATGTTTACTTGTACTGTTTTTAACCATTTTTTAAAAATAAATTATTATTATTGAAACTAGAGCACTCGGTTTTTGTTTTTCTTTCAGTTTTATATATAATAATAGACCATGCATACAATAAACCAAATCAAATAGTAACGTAATATCGGATCTGCGTGCTCCAAGCGCGTATACTCGCAAGCGGTCAATTTATTGCGCACTACACGAGAATTACGTGAAACCGCTCTGCGCAGCGAAAGGGTTAATCACCGTTCAGCAGGACACAATTTGACCAAATTTTAACAGTTTATTTCACAAGTTATTGATGAATCCGGGCCGGTAGATATGCTATATACCGATTTCTTTAAAGAATTTGACCTTACTGTTTATATCATCTTAATTATTAAATTAGGTAACAGGAGATTGAGTGATTCGTTACTATAACTTATTCAGTTAAATCTCTCTAACCATCAACAGTTGTTATAGCCTATTATTAGCTAATTATTGGTACATCAGGACACCCACAGGGTTCTAACTTGGGACCGCTTCATTTTTTACTTTCATCGATGATATAACATTAGTTACTGGCAAGAGCGATAGGCTATTATCAGCGGATAATATTAAGCTATATATTTTACACTACTACAAAATGATATTAATAAAGTTCAAAGTGATGTATGAGAAATAGATTACACCTCACCAATCGCAAAGTTGTCAGGTTTAGTAAAAAGCACTCTAATATTGAACATGTTTACTCCACTGCTAGAAGGCTACTATCTAAATTTAATTCCACTAAAGAGGTCGTAATTATTGCCAATTATCATTTATTGATCACATTAATTTAAAGGTCAAAGAAGCTGTGGAGATACTTGGCGTCATAAATAAAATTAGCAAATCATTTACCAACATCATTAAAATTGTTTTAGTATAGGTTATTTATCTGGGATCCCTGTTATGTAAATACTGCTTTAGAAAATGCACAGGGAATATTTCGAAATGTTAGTATTTCTAACAAAATACCTTGGGTTTAATAAGAAAATGCAATTCTATTTAGGTTTTGTACAATTTACTGAATAATAATATTGACGGTCTAGACCTATTATTTCAGTTATGTTTTAATATATCAAATTATCATTCTAAAAACAATTACATATTTGATTATCCTTAATTCGGAACTAATTATTTTCTTTTAAAACCACCTATTTATAAAATGTACAGTAATTACAAACAAAGGACACCGCACGTTTTATAGGTAAATTAGTGGCCTGTCAACTTTGATAAATTTTTGACATGTGGCAGTTCAACTGTTCAATTCCTTTGACACAACTTCAAGTTATGGACAATTTCTCCGATAGATGACTCCAAAGGCTGATACTGTATCAACGATTTCTCAAAACGTACTGCAGTTACTGAAATGATAACTGCTGAAAATGAATAATCAGACTATTTACCATTATTTGGTCTTAGATTGATGTGCTTGAACTTCTGATTTTGCCGGAAGTGACGAAAAATCACGTTTTTCGAATGCACAACACCTGTTTGTTTCAATTTAATACATCATAAACATAAGTAGCTTCATTAAAATTCACTATCTTAGTAAATAAGTACGTGCATTGATTGACAGAACATTTATGCTAGCTTGATACCGGGTACATCATAATCTTGATACAAAACAAGTTGACTTTATTTTTCAACATATAAAATTGCAGTTGTGTCTAGTCAATGAAAACTAATTATCTTGACACCTTTAAGTAGAATACGCAGCTTTTGTTTTTGTTTCGCTTAATATTGACTTATCTCAATCATTCATTAATAGAAATCGAACAAAAAAACTGTATTTTAAATTAATAAACAAAGAACAGCATTCCTTCCCTAACACGTGTCGGAGCCAGCCAGATATACACGGTGCGAGGCGTAATGAAAGGCTGGATGATTAGATTAAAAACACTTAAAAAAATGAACACATGCTCCATTCGCAGCAAAGCGAACTATATTGTCAATAAAATGAACAAGGTATATAGCAAAACTAACTTAAAATAACACAGAACCACAAAAAAAAAAGTGGTCTGTCTGGCAGACCAGACCAATATATCCGTATGTATTTGGACCCGTTGAAACCGAATCCGAAGTTAGAATTGTCAGATCAGCTCGTTTTTCACCCCCAACTCCCCCCCCCCAAAAAAAATGCTCTGTTCGGCGGACCAGTATATTCTTATGTATTTGGACCTGCTGAAACCGAATCCGTAGTCAGAATTGTCAGATTGGCTCGTTTTTCACCCCGAACCCCAAAAACACCCCCAAAACAAAAACAAAGTGGTCTGTCCGGCGGACTATACCAGTGTATCCTTATGTATTTTGACCTGCTGAAACCGGATTCGAAGTCAGAATTGATGGATTGGCTCGTTTTTCACCCCAAAACCCGAAAAACACACCCCCCAATAAAATGGTTTGTCCGACGGCCTAGACCAGTGTATTCTCATGTATTTCGACCTGCTGAAACCGAATCCGATGACAGAATTGTCAGACTGGCTCGTTTCTCACCCCCAACCCCAAAAAACACCCCCAAAACAAAAACAAAGTGGTCTGTCTGGCAGACTATACCAGTGGATCCTTATGTAATTTGATCTGCTGAATCCGAGTTCGAAGTCAGAATAGTCAGATTTGCTCGTATTTCACACCTAACCCTAAAAAACAACCACAAAACAAAAATGTGGTCTGTCCGGCGGACCATACCAGTGTATCCTTATATATTTGGATCGCTGAAACCGAATCCGAAGTTATAATTGTCAGATTGACTCGTGTTGACAAAAACAACGATTAAGAATATAAGTTTCGTATAAGTTACTAATTTAAATCTAGTCTAGTCACTAAACTTCGACAACGTCCATTGCATCACGGTCTCCAGCATCTCCAATTACCCTTAAGCATCGAAATTAATAACAAACTGGAACGCGCATTCAATGCTTTAGATATACGAAATAACTGAAGCAGAAAGAGAAACTCGCGTGCAATATTCTAATATTTCCTGACAAGATCTAATTTAATGAAGAACACTGGTGGAAGGGAACGTTAACCGTCTGCACGCAAGCGGAAAAAGGATGGAAGTTTCTTTTTCTGCTTTCTCTAGTCGAGTGCGCGTTCCAGTATGTCATTCATTTAAGATATGCATGAATGGATATTTTAGGTGTGCTTTGTGTGTGGTGCATATCCTAAACATATCCTACGCACACGTATCAGATTAAATGCGCAACAATACAAAGGAAACTAAATGGTGGGAGCTCGATCGAGACGGGTATCGCATACTAAAACCCGGTCCGCTATACGTACTCGCCTGTCGCTGTCTGTATGCTTTTCAAAGTTTCAAAGTCATTCTTATTGTAAAACCTAACATGCCGCACGTAGGATTTACTTTCTAAATGAATGAGGTTTAGTTAATCTGAACTCAGGTTTTTTTGGTTTGATTTCTCTTAATGAATAATTAAAATAAGTAAACATTTAAAAAAATAAAAATAGTCAGCTATGCAATTTTTGCTAAAAATAATAATGTTTAATGTATTATAAATGAACAAAAACTGCCTATTTTACTTAAAGGTCTCACAGATAATTAGTTTTCATTGACTAGACACAACTGCAATTTTATATCTTGAAAAATAAAACCAACTTTGTTTTGTACCAAGATTATGATGTACCCGGTATCAAGCTAGCATCAATGTTCTATCAATCAATGCATGTACTTACTTATTTACTAAGACAGTGAATTTTAATGAAGCTACATATGTTTATGATGTATTAAATTGAAGTAAACGGGTAATTTGCATTCGAAAAACGTGATTTGACGTCACTTCCGGCAAAACCGGAAGTACAGGCACATCAATTTAAGACCAAATAATGGTAAACAGTCTGGTTATTCATTTCCAGCAGTTATTATTTCAATACCTGCAGTACGTTTTGAGAAATCGTTGATAGGGTAGGTTCAGGCTTTGGAGCCATTTATCGGAGAAACTGTTCATTATTTGAAGTTTTGCCGAAAAACTTATTATTTATAGTTTAAGATACGTACTAAGGTCGACCTTCATCGATCAGGTAACCGAATGAAATCTATTTTTTATGAAAAAAAATGCTAACAAAAGTAACGGTTGCTTAATGAAATATGTTCAAGGCTTTTTTTTAATTTTTTTTTGTTTTTTTTTAATTTTTTTTATTTTATTGAACGAAAAAATGTAAGCAACTCTATGTTTACATATTCTATAGGTTTCTTACTCTCGATTAGTGTTAAATTTTTTTGGTTAGAAGATCGGTGAAGGTATGGAAAAAGAAATTAATTATTGAATTTTCAATTAAATATATATAGCCTTGAACATATTTCGTTAAGCAATCCACCACCGTTAATTTTGTTAGCATATTTTTTTCATAAAAAATAAATTTCATTCGGTTACCTGATCGGTGAAAGTCGACCTTAGTACGGATCCTGTACTATTAGAACCAGTTGAACTACAACATATCAAAAAATCATCAAATTTGACAGACCACCAATTTACCTATAAAATGTGCGGTGTCCTTTATCATTTTTACGCCTGTGTTATTATGTGAAATTATTCACAGTTAAAGATTACTTTAACTTTAATCAAGATCAGTAAACCTTGAATTATATTGTTTGTGGCATTTACTGAATGTCTCCTTTTTTTTCTATCAATTTTTCTATTTATATTCCACCCCTTTCGTTTTGTTTTTTCTCATTATTATTATTTGATATATCAAACATTAACCATACGATCCTGTTATTTTAAATTCTATATTGTATTGTGTTTCGTAATTTTATTTGAATTTATTTTATTATATTATTACCAGTATTTTTTTGTGAAATATTTATCTGTTTTGTTGGACAGTAAAGACGTTATTATTATTATAGAAGTTTTAAAACACATTTTTCTAAAAAAAAGTAGTATAATGTTCTGCGGTGAAAATTACATTGCCTAGCGTGACTCGAAGTGCAGGCTGTGTTGTACATATTTCTCTCCTTATGCAATCAAACTATTCGTCTTTCTTATCAACGCCAAAATAATTTAATTGGCTTGGATTGTATAACTTTCAAGATATGTATTAAACATTTATAATTTTATTCATATGATGCTATTACCATTGTATTTCCAGTTAAAACAAGAGTAATCTGCAATAATCAACAATTCTACATAATTTAATGTTAAGAACTACATTTAATGATAATGAATTTATATTTTTTGCCAATATTTCTACAGGGCAACTCCAACCGAAAATAACAGAATTTCGGTAAATTATAAAAAATATGTGTTGTCATGACAAAGGTAGCTGCTCATAATTAATTATCAACATCCAGCCATGGAAATACTCGGCAAGCAATTCAGAAAATATTAAACGTTGATAAATCTAAAATAGACAACTAATAAAATATTTCTGTAAATTTCAATCGTTAAACATTTTTTTTTTAATTAAATGTGAATTGTCTCTGTAATCGTCTGAGATGTTTGTGATTACATTACTCAGAGAATAATTGTGGATGATTAAAGAGACTTCAAATGTACTCGTATACTATTGTGTTACATTTTCTAGTTCAGTACTGACCACCTCAACTCATTTCATATTCTAACCAACTTTTTCTTTGTGCGATCGTAAAATATAGTATTATTCTCTTGTAATAAAATGTGTTAAAACTGAGAAAAATAGCTGCGAAGAAAAATAGCTGCGAAGAAAAATAGCTGCGAAGAAAAATATTCACATAAGTTTTCTTGTCAGAACTTCTGCTTCATCTTCTTCTTATTGAAAACTTCTTGCTAGATGCTTTAAAAATCCATAAATTATTCTAGTTGTAGTTCACCTTTAATTATAATGCCAATGTAGTACGTCTGATGGCACACAGTGGTGAAAAACCACACTGTGCCACCCTTTCAGCTCGTCATTTTTGAGTTCAGGGAATATATATTTTTTTTAATCTTCGTTTTTTTATTACCTACAAATCTGTGTGGCCAAATTTTAGTTTTTCAGCCCTAGTGTTTCCGAATGTTCATTTAAATATGAGATTTTTCCAAAAATCAGCTGGTCATTCTTGAGATCAGGGAATATATTTTTTAAATCTCAGTTTTTTAATTATCTACAAATCTGTGTTTTGAGTTCAGGGAATGTTTTTTAAATCTTCGTTTTTTAATTACCTACAAATCTGTGACACCAAATTTTGGTTTTTCAGTCCTAATTTTCCGAATTTCGTTCAACTGCCCTCACATTTGAAAAAAAAATCCAAAAAATCACTTTTCTTAATGCAGTTTTAGCTTGTCATTTTTGAATTAAGGAAATAGAAAACAAAAATCTGGTCACACAGATTTCTAGATAATTTAAATTCGAATATTTAAAGAAAAATATTTGCTGGACTCAAAAATGATGAGCTAAAACTATGTAATGCGTTAAAAAACTGATTTTGTGGAAAAATCTCATATTTGAATGAAAATTCGAAAAGACTAGGGCTGAAAAATAAAAATCTGGCCACACAGATTTGTAGGTAATTAAAAAACTAAGATTTAAGAAAATCCCTGAACTCAAAAATGACGGGCTAATAGTTGAAATGCGTGGCATACTGCGGTTTTGCCACTGTGCAGCATTATGCCATCTTTCGCAGATGCCTTTTAGACGCACAGCATCAAAGTTATTTCCCATCAGCTCCTTGATGACATCAGCCCATTGTTTTGGAGGGCGTCCTCTTTTCCTCTTGTTATTTGGTTTTCCCTGAACTATCAACAGTTTTGTGTTCAGCAGAATACGAATCTGGAGAGTCGTTTTTGGGGACGTAATTCTTAGAGAACCGAGCTATAAATGCAACCAACGGTCTCTGCCCTGGGAATACGGAGTAAACGTCTCCAGACCCACATCTACAATTACACAGCCCCACAAAAAAAAAAGTTCAGAGCAGCGAACCAGACTCATGTATTCCCATGTATTTTCGGTCGCTGAATCCGAATCCGGGGTCAAAAAAAATCGTACAAAATCATTAGCTAGAGCCAAAAAATACCCCTGAAATTGGGTAAAAAGAATATTAAGCTACGAGTATAGTTATTACATCTTTATCAATCGAATTATACAAATTAAGGTTAAACAGCAGCGTACATACAATAGATATGAAAGACACCCCCAGGGAGGGGCGAAAACTAGCCCCCATATATAAAAAAATCGATCCAGAACAGCCAATGACTGCGGAAAAAGCTCAAAATGCCTAAGTTTTGTTAAAGTGATAAGAAACTGCATCAAGTCCGACCTAATCTTCATAAACTGCCCCCACAGAGTTGAGAACAACCACCCTCAAGTTTAAAAGACACGACAGTATTTTTATTTTCATGGATGCTACGATTGGCTGAAATTGCGTAGTACTCTAAAATAGAACAAGAAACTTACGTATCATCGACATTCTACAGTGTCAACCCTCAGAGGGTGTGAAAACTACCCCTCATGTAAGGTTTGACTATAAAAAGTTACAGTGACTTCTATAAAAATTCGAAATACCTGCGTTGTGTGGAAGAGAGAAGAAACTAGACTATGTTCGACGTTGTGCTTGAAAACCACCCCCACGGGGTTGAGAGACGCCACCCCTATAAAAAAAAACTATGGAAATGAAACGAATAAG
The DNA here is from genome assembly GCA_936432065.2 of Rutpela maculata. Classification (NCBI taxonomy): domain Eukaryota; kingdom Metazoa; phylum Arthropoda; class Insecta; order Coleoptera; family Cerambycidae; genus Rutpela; species Rutpela maculata. The sequence continues at coordinate 66,398,401 of OW386290.2, read as the reverse complement.
CAACAGTATAGTTTTTTCGTTACATCTTGAATTACGGAAGTTTACACCTTTTCTGGGGGTGTTACTTAATAACATTTATAGAACATGAGTTTCAAACTCTAAGTGTACAACACGATTTTTGCCAATCATAGCATCCCTAAAAATGTAAATAATCCGGTTAGTTTCTCTCTGTTTTTTCAGCATCCTACAGATATGGGGGTAGTAGCTCGCAACCCCGTGGGGGTGGTGTTCAAGCACATCGTCGAACATAGTTTAGTTTCTTCTCTCCTCCACACAACGCAGTGTTTCGAATTTTGGATATATGGAACCTGGAAATCATTGAAAAATAAAATTTCGGTAGCTTCTAGTCGTTATTTATAAAATAAACATTATATTTAAAACCAAATTTTAAAAACCCCTAAAGAGTATTTAAATAAAATACAAGAAAGTAAAATCAATATCCAAAAAAATATATATGTATTTAAAAAGGGCCTAGGAGTGATATATTTCCTCTACGACCATTAAAAAAAACTACATTTCTTAAATATTTTTTTTGTGCGTTATAAATGTGTTTATGGCGAGAAAAAGTAACATAAAATTAAATATAAAAAAAATTAAATCATGCTTTTATTATTATTTATGTGTACTAAAACGAAAAAATTCAAAATATAAAATTAATCGCCTTAAAAGCTTTTATTTTCCGTTCACTCGACGAGCTTTTAAGACAATAAATTTTATATTTTTTATTTTTTTCGTTTTAGTGCACCTAAATACCAATAATAAAAGCTTGTTTTGTTTTACATTCAATTTAATTTTTAAATTTTTAGCTACTTCTTAATTATTTTATTTTGCATTCACACTTGATAAAATAGTACCCAATCTTTCAGTGCACGCGTTTATATTCTAAGAAATAGCGAAGGCTCACCTTCGCAGTTTCTTAATATATCTTAAAATACGTCTTAGTGAATGCACTATGCGATCAAATAAAGTTAAAAATTTTAGTGTTAAAAGTAAGAAATACACTTTTTGATACCATATTATTACATTGTCACCAGAACTACATACTGACTAATTAACTAACATATAAAGCAACTTAAATAAAAGCTCGTAATAATAAAAAAGTGAAAATAGTAACATTATTTAACACTCAGCCCGGTCACTTTATACATGAACCTCAGATTTTCCAACGGGATTCTCTTTATTTTGGCGTCACAAATAATTTTTCAAAAGTCCATAAAGCCAACTGAATGGCTACAATAGTTATAGCAGGTCAAATGTCAAGAAAACCGGTTTCTCTCAAATATCTCGTAAATCATCGGTTTTACGTTCATTTTGGTTATTATAAAATTCTATACAGATTTTACGTAGAACCAAAATAGTTTTTGAGATTATTGAGAAAACTCGGACATTCTGCTGCATTCGTTTCCGCACCACCTTTGAGGTAGAATGCAAGGCGCGTTTTTTTTTACATGGTGCCCCCTATAGGCCTAATCTAGGTTACAAGTTATATTATAATTTTGTTGATTATGGTTCGTCTTTGCTGACTTCTTCTTCTTCGTCTCCGTCTATCGCTTCTATTTCCATTTCTTCAATATTTTCACCATTTCATCGGAAATAAACGAAATGAGGTCGTCTTCATCATCGTTGATCTCAGATTCAACGGTTGCATCCTCAGACATCGTATTGAGACACGACTGGTCCCGATAAGAGCCACACATTACGGAACAAGGCAATCCTATTTTTCTGCATCCCCAATTGGTGCCCAAACCTTTTGTGCAATTGCAGAAAATAGAATTGAGAGACGGCCATGACGGACTCGCAGAAGGCGAATGACTTAGCTGACCATTTTCAGGACATACACAACGTACTGATACCGAACAATTTTGAACACGGCCGCATTGAAAATGACATTAATGAACTAATTGGCCATGACGTGGAAATTAACACGACAAGAATTTCTAAAAGTCATGGCCAAGCCTTCGGAGGTAGCCAAGATTATACGAACAACAAAGCCCCGGGTTCAGACGGCATCGAATATAAGCTACTCAAATATCTCCCGAGGAAAGGTATTGTACAGTTGTCGTACATTGTCAACGCGATCCTGCGACTACAACACTGGCCCAGCCAGTGAAAATGCGCCGTGATCGTGCCAATCCTGAAGCCGAACAAGAACGCGACGCTCGCCGGCAGTTATCGACCGATCTCGTTACTGTCGGCGATCTCCAAGTTGATTGAAAAGGTCATCCTGATCGGACTAGACCCTACTTAGGATGAACTCCACATCGACGATGAATGCCAGTTCAGCTTCAGGCGGGCAGAGGCACTGTGCAGCAGGTCGTCAGGATCGTGAATGACGTCAAGGTACAATGCAACCTCGGGAAGAGCACCGTCATGGTGCTCCTCGATGTTGAGAAAGCATTCGATACCGTATGGATTTCGGGGCTGCTTCACAAACTAAACGCACTGGACTTTCCCATGTACATAAGCTAACTTATTCACTCTTTTCTGACAGATAGATCGCTGCAGGTTAGGGTGAATGATAAACTATCAACTCGGCGGGACATTCGCGCGGGCGTCCCCCAGGAGTCGTGCCTTTCACCGAAACTGTACAACCTGTACGTCTCCGACTTCCCGGAGTTCCCGAATTCTAATCTTGCCAAGCACGCCGACGACATGGCCATGTATGTGCACTCACATAGTGCTCAAGCGGCCAATATGCTGCTGAAGGCACACATGGGCCGTGCCACGGCGTATTACGACAAGTGGAAAATTCGGATCAACTCCGAGAAGTCCGAGTCGATTCTCTTCACGCGTCGATTTACCGAAAATCAGATTTTAACGCCACTTTCGATCGAAGGTAGACAAATTCCTATCAAACGGTGCGTGAAATATTTGGGGGTTAACTTAGACAAACGACTGACGTTTAACACCCAAATTAATGAGACAGTACGTAAGGTCTACTCCATGTCCAGAAGTCTGTACCCGCTCCTGGCCAGGGGTAGCGGACTAAACAGACAAAATAAGAACATGTTGTACACAGTGGTGATTAGGCCCGCAATCACATACGCGGCGCCGGTATAGTGCAGCATCTCGGCCACAACAATAAGGAAACTTCGAGTTTTTGAACATAAATTTATGCGCCTCATCTCTGGTTTGGACAGGTACACCTCCCTCAGAGATCTATACACAAATTGCCACGACATAACCTCACTAGCAGACTACGTCCAAGAAATTTCACAAAAATTCTATCAATTCAAACTGGGCGATAGTCCGCTAACCCGCAACATAACTCGAATCAGACAGCATGATGAAATACTTTTAGATATCAGACACCCTCTACCATACCAGGCGTTGCCTATTGTTCGCCAACTCCCTTAGCTAAACTTTCCTCTACCATAACTTATCTCTACTCTACTCTTTAACTTTCCTCAACTTTACTACAACCCCCTCTTCTTTATCTCTGTTCAATTTTGTTCTTGTCCTTTTTGTTCTTTTGTCCATTTTGTTTCTAAATTCCGTCTAGGCCGAAAAATTCCCTAAAAATCCAAATATTTTAAACCACACCTTTTATCCACCACACTTTCCTGGCAGGAAGACCAGGGTGGAATTGCTTCGAAGGGGTTTTTTTCGTTGAGTTCTGTTTTCCTGTGTTAGCAATCAAAAGTCCAAAGTGTTCGTCTGTGCGCGAAACCGCTAGTTTTTAAAGTGCTGACTTTAATTATATTTTAAGTATTTTTGTGTACTATTATTGATCCAAATTGTTAATTTTAAGCTTTATTCTTAGGCAGGAGTTTTAACCTTTTACATTCAGCTTTAGCCAAATCGCCCCAAGTAGATCTGGTGCAGGAGGAACCAGAGTAGTTGTTGGCTCTAATAAATTATTGTTTAAAGTCCAACCCCATTGGTGAGGGCCTAAATCTTTTCCTAGCCAAGTTTGAACCTGGTAATATACCCTGTGACGCCAAAATAAAGAGAATCCCGTTGGAAAACCTTATGTTGGATTTTTTTAGAGGTTTGGCCTTTTTATGTATAAAGTGTCTGGGTTATCATGTATAACCTAATCATACAAGTGCTTGGAAACAATTGAAGTTGTCACGCGATCTTCGATTTGGAAACGGTAAATTATAGATTTTATTTATTTAAATTCGAAAATTGAGGAGAATCAAAGAAAAAATGATATATTCACAATGGTATTCATATATATTTTGAATATGGCATAATGTTAACAACTTGTAAAAAAGTGATTTCTGTGGGAATTTTCTCCGCGTTCTTATTGAATCTTATTGCACTAATGGTTAATATTTAATTGCAAACAAATTAAACAAACCATTGTCATATTATTTATATCCTGGATCCAATCACTAAGTGCAACATGTATAAAGCATATAGATAACGATTAATACATGTTTTTATGCCAGTATATTATCGAATTACCTAACTGTATGCATATCCCTTCTTTGAACTTTGAAACCAGTGAAAGAATCAAATATTCTGATACAAATATGACCCCGAAAGTGCATCTCTAAACTTCGGTGACTACATTTTCGGTTTCACTTATCATAATTTAGATTCATAGTTTGTTTTTTACGAGTTATCTAGAGGTTAACTAAAACGAAATATTAATTACCGTCATTAATGAGATTACTAATATGAACAAAGAATATTTATTTATGTATTTGTATCACAATTTTTAACATGGGCAATTCGAGGAATATTGAATGGGTTTCTATTTACTTTACTTTTTTTATAACCATAACAACAAAACAACATCAAATATGTTTGCTTGTCTGGATTTCCTATTCCTAAATAATTGTCAGTTACAATCTTCCAAGGACAACGATAATAATTACTAGTGCGAAAGGTAAATTACTTTTTTCTACAACCGTCAAAAAAGGCTATGTTTGCGCATTAACGCAGTGTCGAGACATTTTTTCATTGACATTATTTTTTTTTGCGTTACCATGACACCGTGCGCAAAATATTTTGCGCATTAGATGCAAAATATTTTGCACATCACATACCTATTATTGCTTTTTTTTTAATGTATACACAAGAATTAAACAAACATCTAGTTCAAAAATATTTATCATATTATCAAATAAATCAAATGAATCAATAGTACAGTAAGTGAAGCTTTTAAATCCCAGCCCGAAAACGATGTAATGAATTTCCAAATTTTTTTCTTCAACATGCTTCATAAGTATGTACATGAGAATCTATATTGTAATTTTTCTTGCATTTTGGTTAGGGCAGAGCTGGGCAGTACTCGAGTAAATTGTACTCGTAATTGTACTGAGTACCCAAAGTACACAGTAACAAGTACTCGCAAGTACTTTTATTTGGATGGTACTCTGTACTCGAAATTTTCAAGTAATTTGTATTATTAGGTACTCGAGTACTTTTGGCGGCCACAACTGACGAGTAACGAGTACGAGTACTTTTTTCTTGGAATTTTAAATTTTTGGTTGTGTTCATTTTTGAATACATTTTTAATAAATGTAACTGTTGATGTCGATCTGCTTTTATTTACTGACAGTGGTTATAGTACAGTAACTAACTTCGAAATAATGCCATATGAAACGGATTTCGTTCATTTTTGGCAACATAATAGTAAATGCATCAAAGAAAAGTTTCTATATTATGCGGCGGCTTGCTAATTTATAAGGGTGGATGCCCCTTCTCAGGAGGTGGCAACTAAAAAAAAAAATCATTGCAGCTGAAAGAGAATCGAATTTTAAGAAAAAAAGATTCTATGCAACTTTTCACATAAATTGATAGTCTTTAAGCTATAGCGACTTGAAAATTGGGATTATTGCTTGAAAATTTATTTATTTTGACTTCAGATTCGTAATCAGCGACCTCAAAAACATTATCCTACGTTTCAAAAATAAATTACTAATACTTTTTCAAATTTAGGGGTGGTTTTCACCTCTTGAGGGTAAGAGCAAGTATCTGGTCCAAATAGAAACTGAAGACGATATCTTTTACTACAATAATAACCCATAAAAAAAATTATCATTACATATGAAATTATTCCGAAATTTTGCATATTTTTTACTTTTAGATACTGTACTATAAGTGGTATTCTAATTTTTTGTCTATTACCTATTTCAATTTGGTATCTTTCGAAGTACTCGTACTCGTCACTCTTTTTTAGAAGAACACTCTCCAAATTTTGCAAAAGTACTCATTTTTTAGAGTACTTCAAAAACAAATACTCGTACTCAAATTTTCACGAGTACTTTTTATGGGTAGGTACTTGTTGTGAAGTACTCGTGAGTACTTTAGTGCGGTACTCTGCCCAGCTCTGCTTAGGTTAAAAAGTACACATATTCAGAAAGAGGATCAAATTATAAGAAAGAAAGATCTTATACATTTTATTGCTAAAATTAATATTTTTCGAGATATTGCGAACTGAAAATTGCAAATTTCAGCTTCAAAAATCAGTATTTTTTTAAATTATTCGAAAAATGTGGACTTTAATAAAAAATCCAATGGTACAAAATTAAAGCTTTTACGAAAACAAATCGAATGTTTTTTTTACTTTTTTTTTCTCCGATGTTTAGTTTTGGAAATATGGAATTTTCAAAATGGCGCTGAAACATTCAGAAAAAATATACGACGTTAACATCTAAAATTACTCAAAATCTACAACTATGATACAAAATTTTATTCTTGTAAAAATTAAAGGTATTAAAATTTTCTTTCGATTGAGACGTATTACGACCTTTTATAAATAAAACTAAAAAAGTTACAAACAAAAAGGTAACGCATTTAAAAATTTAGGCGCCATTTTTTGTCCTCGTTTTTGTCTTATTGCTCAATTTCTTATTAATTAAAATTTTTTTAAAATCCTTTTAGATATTCTTAATGCATATTATTACTGATATGCTCATTTTTTTAAAATAATTATTTTTCATTCTGTTCCCATTTTCAATAATGAAAATTTTCATAATTTTTTTAAAAAATCGGGTTTTTGGAAATTGCTCAGATTTTCGTGAATTTATTTGTAACATCAGAAGAATTATTAATTTTTCAGTATTTGAGGGTGGTTTCAACCCTTGATATTTTCATTTTTCCTATGTTTTGACCTCACAATCATATTCAGCGACCTGTATATGGATTTTCGTTAATTTATTCATAAAATTAGAAGAGTTATTAATTCATCAGTTTTTAGGGGTGGTTTCGTCCCTTAAAAACAAAAAGCAGGCAATGCGACAATATAGATTTTGATGTACGTATTTTATGAAGCATATTGCAAAAATATTAAGGAAATTCCTTAAATCGTTTTCGGGCCTGGAAATTTACCATTTTTACTGCTTCGTTTACTGTACTACTACTGAAAGTAGAATTTTTTAAATTATTTTATTAAAAATAGATTTTTTAACGGTTATTTCAATTATTATTAGAGAGATTTTAGGCCCCTTAAATTTGTTAATACGTTAAACGTAAAACATCATACTGAACATGCGCATTAGCTCGAAAACAAAGGATTTAGGCTATTCATATTAGCATAAATAGAAAAAAAAAAATTATAAAGTTTTGCCACTTGGGGATTAAACTTGTCAACTTTCAAAATAAAAAAAGTTCTCAAGCAACAAGTAGGAGCTTCATCCCTAAAACCCACCCCTGAAGTGCAACTCGGTAGTTTTTTTCGTTTTCTTGGAAAACCGTGTGTCCTACAAAAAAATTTATACTTTCAAAAAATGTTCCCAGTAAAATTTGGCATAAAAAAGCGTGTATTAGCTAAATTGTTTAGAAGATATGTTTTAGAGAAATCAGCTAGTTATTGAAGTTGGGGGTTGCATTAACAGAGATTCATGAACATGGTACAATCATGTATTTTAGGTATAACTTTGGAACTCTGTGATTTAATGTAAGGTTGTATTATAGTGGAGAAGGGGCTTATAAAAAAAAGAGCACTCGTTTCCACACCACCATTGAGGTAAAGTTATCGGCGCGTTTTTTTTTTAACTGGTTTCTCCTGGAGACCTAATTCACTAAGTCAAAATAAAATAATACGTCTTCGGTAGTATCTGCATCATCTGTGGTAACTGTATTGGTACAGATTTGGCCACGGCAATTTCTGCACATAGTTGTGCAATGTAAGCCTGCCTTAGTACAGCTGCATCTCTTTCCACAACCTTGTTTGCAACTGCAGGTTATTAATTTTAAAACAGAAGCCGGGGCGGGTGGCTCAGTGGTATAGACAGGTGACAGGGCATCATATTTTTTTTTTCCAGTCCCAAAGCTCAAGATGCAAATGTTGTCCATGTTGTAGAACTCTCCAAAATCGTCCTAAGTTGAAGACATAATCAAAATTCGACTTAGGCAAAAATTTCATTTAAAGACATTTTTGGGAGTCTGCAGAGGCGCAGATCAGTCCATAAGGACCGTTTTGGGTTCTATAAGGCGTTGGAAATGACCAGGTGAAAATTCGAAGAAACACCGAATTTTCACTTAGGAAAAATGTTTTTGGTTCAGAATATGAGAGTAGAAGTATATAATGACAAAGAATTATGAATAATATACTTTTTCAAAGGTACCATAAATTGGACTTTGAAAAATAATATTTTTGGAAGGGCGTCAAAATTTGGCCCAAGAATCGATTTATCGAAAGTACGCCAAAGTTTCACTTGCAGACTAATTTTTCAAAACTGCGTTGAAATTTGGCTTGAAAATCGATTTTTCAAAAGTACGCCAAAATTTCACCCGCAGATTAACTTTTCAAAAGTACCTTGAAATTTGGCTTGAAAATCGATTTTTCAAAAGTACGCCAAAATTTCACCCGCGGATTAACTTTTCAAAAGTACCTTGAAATTTGGCTTGAAAATCGATTTTTCAAAAGTACGCCAAAATTTCACCCGCAGATTAGTTTTTCAAAAGTACCTTGAAATTTGGCTCGAAAATCGATTTTTCAAAAGTACGCTGAAATTGGTCTTAAAATGGATTTTTCAAAAGTACCACGAAGTCAGTTTAAAAAGTACCACGAAAATGTAATTTAAATTATTTTTATTTTTTATTCCTCAACCAAAGACATTGACCTTTGAGGTACGGTCATTGAAAGCCCAATTCTAAAGTATGAGCATAAAATTTTAACGATGCACTGCATCCGAAAGGCAAAATAGAAGATTTTGTCAAAGCCGGCGTAGTGCCGATAAGCAAAAATTGATAAAAATCAATGCACATGTACAAGGCCGGTTTCTCGCATAGAAAGAGTTTGGATTGACCCAGCGGCTCGCAATTTGGTCGAGCGCGTTGAGTGGTCCCGACAAAGCGATGGTAGAAAAGCCAATAACAGGGCTTTTCAAATGACAAAGTTATAGAGGAAAACGCCTTGTGCATAATAATCCAAAAATTCAATTTTGCCTAAAAGTCGCTCGAAGGTGAGACGCTGCCAAATCGATAATATTAATCGACTGTGATAAGGGTTAGTAAGTCGTGGACTGATCGAACGCCACTCAACTTATGCAGTAATAAGTCCTCTGAATGTGTTTGAGTACGTGAATCTCCACGATACAAGAACTTTAAAGCTAGGTAGTCTCTAGTGAAACTAAATTCATTTAGTAAAACTTTTTTAAGTTAATTTCAGTCAGCCTTAATTATTCATTTACCCAGAGTCTGAAATGATTCTAAAAGCTTGCATTTTAATTCTGAGAAGGTATGTATGAATCTTTTCTACCAAATCGATCGCTAGCGTGAGCGCTCTCGCTTGTATGGTCTGAAAGCCACTTCCTTGATTGGGGAAGGCACGATTCTTATCTTGAGAATTTTGTATAACCAATTCTGTTAAATAAACGGATTCTTTGAACTATTGTTTCTTAATTGATCTTGAGGCCTGTTGACGGTCTATAATCCCTGGAACTTTCGTATAGAAAACCGGATGTGTCGAGTTAATTCGCATTAACGTTCGACCTTCTGGTTGTTTTACGGAGGTTCGATAGGGATTTTTTTATGCGTTTTTTGAGAAATATATTCCGTTATTAATGGACCAAAACGCGATTTTCGCGTACCAAAACTAATCCCTCCGCAGAGAAATTCTTCGGTTGGGATTTTTTTATGCAAAAATTCAGGAAATTAAGAGGTGCCTAAACCCCTAACGAGGGAATTCGGGTCCAGAGAGAGCGTAGTTTCCGATCTGTGGTAGTGCAGCCTTGGTCCCATTACTCGGCTATCGAAGTGCATCTTATCTCGAACCCGCCTGGGAGGTAGAAGAACGGGGTAATACGCGACTGGCGCCCCCTGAGAAATAAATTGGTGTCGCGTCATTTTGACGCCCGGTAGTGCGTTCTTCTACATGGCGCCCAACGTGGGGCGTTGTTAGTCAGCAGGGCTTTCTGGAAAGGATATGGATGAATCAACGCCTTTCCAGTTTTACGACGAGCCGACATCTGTGATGGACAACGTCTCTAGAGGGTTAGAGAGGCCGTGCGCGGAGGATGTACTGGGTAGTTCGGGGGTAGGCCCGAGTACCACTGAAGGAGTCATACAGCCCTCCTCAGAACAAGTGTTCGCCCAAATGGCAGCAGGTCTTGCCAAAGCTCTAAGCGAAGCCACGCACGAGCATAAATATCGGTCGAAGCATCCAAATGTGGAATTTCATGGCTTCGAACACGAAGACCCTGAAACCTTCATTAATCATATGGAGGAATTTTTCGTCCGAGTACGAATTACACAAGATAACGACCGTCTGTATAAAATATCAGAGCAGCTCAAAGATGATGCCAAGAAATGGTTCGAACAATACCGAACCCTAATTACCACTTATCCTCTATTTCTCGAGCGGTTCAGAAGCCGTTACGATTCGGGTGAAATACTCACCGAAGCAATAGCTAATTTATATGGCAAGAAACAAGATGCCGAGGAAGATACGTCGGTATTTATTTCTAGGAAGGTATGCCTCTTCAAGAGAATCGACCCGTTTAAGCCGGAGGCGATGAAGGCGGCTATCATCTTCAATCAGTTGAGACCTGATATGAAAATGCACCTAAAGAGTGCCGTCATACTAGATACAAATACACTAGTGACGATGACCGAACAAATGGCCAAAATCATGGATGAGAATAAAGAATTCGAGACTCTGCATAATGTTAGAAAAAGCAAAGACCAAGGAGCGTCCACCTCTACTGTTTCAGCTCAAGGGAATCAGCAATCGAGCAGTAACTGGAGAACGGAACCCTCCGCATTAGCGAAGCCATCCTCCAGTTCCTTTGGTGCATCTAGGACACCATTCAATGGATCTCAGAGAAGAGATAATCCGCCAGCACCAAGGGTGCATTTTGCAAATAATATTTCCTCGCTGCCTAGAGGGGATATACCGAGAAGGGGTACTGGAGACGTAAGGAACTCCCGAGTCCCGTATCGCCCTTGCAGATATTGCCCAACGGAGCAGTGGCATTTTCATGCGGAATGCCCAAACAATCCCTATCGTAATATGAATACGGGAAACCAAGCGGGGGTCAGAGGCGATGGCCCAGGCCGAACTGTACCAGCCCCGCCTACCAGGCCCCAGCAGGCTCGAAGCGACCCTCGAGGAAGCTCCGAAGCAAGAAGTTTAAATTAAAAAACTTCGATGACCTTCCTGACCTTAATTACCTGTTTAAGGATCAAGAAGTCAACCTATCTCCCCACCGATTCACTCCATTAGAATCTATCAATCAAACCAACGACGCTTTCCCTCTGCCTCGCATTAAGATTATAATTAATAATCGAGCGGTTAACGCTTTATTGGATACAGGTTCGACAAGGAATATTATCCAACCGAAATTTTTGAACGACATTGATCAACTTACAGCTCCCCAAACTTTTGTTATGGCTTGTGGCGATGGTTTAGTAGAATCCCTCGGGACTACGACCATAAACGTTAATGTACTAGATGTACCCTTTCAGACCACGTTTCAGGTCATTCAAAATTTAAACGAAGAGCTCATTCTGGGAGCCCCCTTTTTATATGCTCACAATGTCGTATTCGATTATCAACGTAAATGTGTCTACGTCGGCACTGAAGAGCGAATAACCGTCTTCTGGAATCAAGCGGCACATCAAGCAAGGAAGCAATGCCGGCTTCCCGAAGAACTGATCATCGGAAACGATAATTTAAAACCTCTATTCGAGGAATTCGCTGAATTGTTCACCGCGGTGCCTACCCAAGCTACCACGGTGACAACGAAACATAAAATAAAAGTTAAAGACGACCGCCCGTTCAATATCAAACCCTACCCTATGTCTCCTACTAAGAAAAAAGTTATGTACGATCAAATTGAAGAGATGCTGAAAGCCGGGGTCATAGAACCGAGTACCGCTCAGTACAGTTCGCCTCCCATTATCATTGAAAGGCCCGGCAAGAAGCCTCGCTTCTGCATTGATTATCGTCACTTAAATGAAGTAACGGAAGACGAAGCATCCGTCTTACCAAAGATATACGAGAGTATAAAGGATCTAGGAAACGCCAACATATTTACGGTGTTGGACCTCAAGAGCGGATATTGGCAAATCCCTCTTGAGGAGTCGTCAAAAAATTATTCTACGTTTACAACATTAGATGGAGCATCTTACCGATTTAACGTGATGCCTTTCGGATTGAAGACCGCTCCATGTACATTCCAAAAATTTATGGCAAGAGACGTATTGACCGGCTACTTGCATCATTTCTGCAAAGTATATCTCGATGATATTATCATCTACAGTGAAAATATAGAACAGCATGTAAACCATCTGAGAGCCGTCTTTGAACGCCTACGTTTACATAATTTAAAAGTGTCACCAGAAAAATGTGTGGTAGCCACATCCAGTATAACCTATCTCGGGCATAAGATAAATGCGAATACTACTCAACCTTTAGAAAAACATATTCTGCAGATACAAAATTATCCGGCCCCTACGACGAGGCGCCAGCTTCAGAGTTTCCTTGGCCTATGTAATTGGGTACGTGAATATATCCCTAATGTAGCAATAATTACGAAGCCCTTGACCCGACTACTCTCGAAAGACTGGCGCTTCAAGTGGAATCCGGAAGCCCAAGAAGCTTTTATTTTACTAAAAGAAGTATTAAATAAACCTCTAGGACTGCACCGGCCAGATTTCAATAAAATGTTCATACTGCAGACGGACGCATCCTTAATAGGATTATCTGCAGTATTATATCAATTGGGGGATAATGACCAGAAGCACATCGTCTCTTATGCTAGTAATACGTTATCTCCGACGGAGAGAAAATACCATATCAATGAATTGGAATGTTTGAGCGTCGTTAATTATATAAGGAAATACAAAATATATTTGGCAGACCGTCCATTTATAGTCAAAACCGACAATCGAGCTTTACTATGGTTAAATAAGCATAAGGACGAGAAAACGAAATTTACACGTTGGTCATTATTACTTCAGGAATACAGCTTCACCATAGAACATTGTCCCGGCAAGGAAAATATATTGGCAGACTATCTTAGCAGGAATCCTCAAGGCCCAAACGTCGAAGCAAACGACGAAGAGGAAAGGATGTATCCACCAAAATTCTCGTACAAGGAACGAATATCAGTAATTACCACATTGGAATTAAACGATCAGGTCAGAGAAGCGCAAACGCACTCCAGAGATATCCAAGACCAAATTGAACGATGGAATACTCTAGTGCGACAAGCAGATAAAACCGAGGCAGAGGTGAAATTCGTCAATACACGACAAGTGATAGGCGGCACACTTTGGACGAACGGCGAAAATGTCAAAGAAAAATTATACGTACCAAAACGTATGGTCATGAGAGTAATATCTCATTTTCACGACCGACCGGAAGTAGGTCACCCCGGCCGCGATGAAACTGTTAGAATCATCTCGGGCCGCTATTATTTTAATAATTTGTCGAGACTAGTTAACAAATATTTAAATGAGTGCATTATTTGTAATTCCGTAAAAAGCAGACAGTCACAACCGAAGGCTCCTCTCAGAAGCCATGCTCCATCGCATCCGTTCGAAGTTCTAAGCGTCGATGTAATCGGACCGCTTCAGCGAACCAAAGATGCAGATAACCGTTATATATTAATGGTAGAGGATGTATTTAGTAAGTGGGTCGAAGCCAAGGCGTTCACCCAAGTCAGTGGAAAAACAATAGCACAATTTATCGAAGAGGAACTAGTGGCGAGATATGGCGTTCCGAGGGTCATCATTTCCGACCAGGGAGGCCACTTCAATTCCGGCTTTTACGATACGTTCTGTACACGTAACAATATTGAAAGATTCTTCACAGCAGCTTACCACCAACAGGCCAATCCAATAGAAAGGAGGGTGCAAGAAGCTAAGAAGATCTTAAAAACCTTATTATATGGTTCACCCAACGACGAGTGGGATCGACATGTTAGTCAGATGGCATATATCTTGAGAACAAGAAAAAACGCCGCTACGGGGCATACGCCCAGTTTCGTAGTACTCGGCTATGAATTACCGCAGATTGGTGATTGGAATATGTTCGCTTATAGACAAGAGCGTCGTAATCAAGCGGACGTTCCCCGCCTTGAAAGAGTCAAGGAGATTCGTAAAAATCAAACAAATTACCAATGGCGTTACGCGCCCAAAGTGGCGGTAACGCCAGTCGTATATAAAGTGGGAGATATGGTAATGACTAAAAGGATCAGGAAGGATCATACCTTCACACCGTCGTGGAGTGGGCCACACAAGGTTTTAAAGAGATTGTCCAATGAAGTTTACCTCATTCACAAGGGAGTAACTTCGACGAGATTACATGTCGATGCCATCAGGCCGGCACCTAAAGGAGATCCCGATGTTGAATTGGAATTGTCTGAAGAATCAGAAGATAGTCCGGATGAAACTCATCTTAGTGACGACGCTTCCTCATCAGACAATGAGATCGCGCCCAGGTCAGAGCGACGTAGCGATACCACACTAGTTCAAATCAATGCTCCCGCAAGTGCTCAAGATGAGCCGGATGTAATAAGTCGAGATCCCGAAGATGCTCGAGATGAGCCAGATATAGAAGAGTCACCTCTAGATATTTCTGAGGTCGACCACGGCTAATAGCCGTTTTCGCTTTTTTTTATATTTTTTTTCTCAAAATTCTAAGTGGCGATTTTGACCTGTATGCGGTCGAATCGAAAATTTTAAGTCTACCCCATGAGCAGACATGGAAAGACGGCGAACCCGACGCAAGAGCGCGATCCGGTAAGCCTAGCTTCTCAAGAGCGAGAGCCGCCAAGTTCGAGTAATGGACGTAGGCATAAGTACGAATCAGTACGAGTTTCGGAAGCTGTTTTTCTTATGCAAGAAGACAACTTCAATTTTAATCATTTTAAGTCAACAAAATTAACGTATACCCCAAATGGAAACTACGAGTTTCAGAAGCCGTTCTTCGCTCAAGAAGACGCTTCAAAATTTTTTTTTATACTTTTTTCACAAGTCGTGATGACCGCACGAGTATCGTAAGCCGATTTAATCTACCTTACGAAGTAGAAACTACGAGACGAGTTTCAGAAGCCGTTCTTCGCTCAAGAAGACGCTTCAATTTTTTTTTTTATACTTTTTTCACAAAGTAGTGATGACCGCACGAGTATCGTAAGCCGATTCAATCTACCTTACGAAGAACCAATTTCTAACCATTATAAGTTAACAAAATTCATGTTAGAAAAATATTTCATTAAAAACAACACATTGTGTTTGTTAGTCGACGCGTCCCAGTCGACGACTTGCTAAAAAGTCAATCTAGTTGCAGAACTGCATTTTCCATGTGCAGAAATGGAAAGATGACCCAGCCTGTCGCAAGGGCGCGGCATGGTGAAGTCTGGAACTCAAAGGCGAGGACCGTCCAAGCTGCGGCATGGAGATATAGACAGCCTCTTCTAGAAAGGACCGAAGTCAAGCAAGAGCGAGACCAGGGCAAAAAAGCGAGTGCAACGAATTAGTGAGAGTGGACGCTAATCAAAATTGTGCTACGCTTCGCACCTCGACGCGGGTGTAATTAAGTTGATAAAAATGTTGTATCAACTTGGCGTATTGTTTAAAAAATGTTTTTATTTTTTAAGTTAGATAGGCGAATCAGCCGTCTGCCCCAATTAAGGCCGTTATTTTTTAAAACATCTGTACCATAGGTCAGACCGTCAAATGAAGGCATACAGACATACAAGTGAATATGGAAATTAAAGGCAATCGATGAGTAGAAAAGATTCAACCAAAGGAGGGGAGTGTTGTAGAACTCTCCAAAATCGTCCTAAGTTGAAGACATAATCAAAATTCGACTTAGGCAAAAATTTCATTTAAAGACATTTTTGGGAGTCTGCAGAGGCGCAGATCAGTCCATAAGGACCGTTTTGGGTTCTATAAGGCGTTGGAAATGACCAGGTGAAAATTCGAAGAAACACCGAATTTTCACTTAGGAAAAATGTTTTTGGTTCAGAATATGAGAGTAGAAGTATATAATGACAAAGAATTATGAATAATATACTTTTTCAAAGGTACCATAAATTGGACTTTGAAAAATAATATTTTTGGAAGGGCGTCAAAATTTGGCCCAAGAATCGATTTATCGAAAGTACGCCAAAGTTTCACTTGCAGACTAATTTTTCAAAACTGCGTTGAAATTTGGCTTGAAAATCGATTTTTCAAAAGTACGCCAAAATTTCACCCGCAGATTAACTTTTCAAAAGTACCTTGAAATTTGGCTTGAAAATCGATTTTTCAAAAGTACGCCAAAATTTCACCCGCGGATTAACTTTTCAAAAGTACCTTGAAATTTGGCTTGAAAATCGATTTTTCAAAAGTACGCCAAAATTTCACCCGCAGATTAGTTTTTCAAAAGTACCTTGAAATTTGGCTCGAAAATCGATTTTTCAAAAGTACGCTGAAATTGGTCTTAAAATGGATTTTTCAAAAGTACCACGAAGTCAGTTTAAAAAGTACCACGAAAATGTAATTTAAATTATTTTTATTTTTTATTCCTCAACCAAAGACATTGACCTTTGAGGTACGGTCATTGAAAGCCCAATTCTAAAGTATGAGCATAAAATTTTAACGATGCACTGCATCCGAAAGGCAAAATAGAAGATTTTGTCAAAGCCGGCGTAGTGCCGATAAGCAAAAATTGATAAAAATCAATGCACATGTACAAGGCCGGTTTCTCGCATAGAAAGAGTTTGGATTGACCCAGCGGCTCGCAATTTGGTCGAGCGCGTTGAGTGGTCCCGACAAAGCGATGGTAGAAAAGCCAATAACAGGGCTTTTCAAATGACAAAGTTATAGAGGAAAACGCCTTGTGCATAATAATCCAAAAATTCAATTTTGCCTAAAAGTCGCTCGAAGGTGAGACGCTGCCAAATCGATAATATTAATCGACTGTGATAAGGGTTAGTAAGTCGTGGACTGATCGAACGCCACTCAACTTATGCAGTAATAAGTCCTCTGAATGTGTTTGAGTACGTGAATCTCCACGATACAAGAACTTTAAAGCTAGGTAGTCTCTAGTGAAACTAAATTCATTTAGTAAAACTTTTTTAAGTTAATTTCAGTCAGCCTTAATTATTCATTTACCCAGAGTCTGAAATGATTCTAAAAGCTTGCATTTTGATTCTGAGAAGGTATGTATGAATCTTTTCTACCAAATCGATCGCTAGCGTGAGCGCTCTCGCTTGTATGGTCTGAAAGCCACTTCTTTGATTGGGGAAGGCACGATTCTTATCTTGAGAATTTTGTATAACCAATTCTGTTAAATAAACGGATTCTTTGAACTATTGTTTCTTAATTGATCTTGAGGCCTGTTGACGGTCTATAATCCCTGGAACTTTCGTATAGAAAACCGGATGTGTCGAGTTAATTCGCATTAACGTTCGACCTTCTGGTTGTTTTACGGAGGTTCGATAGGGATTTTTTTATGCGTTTTTTGAGAAATATATTCCGTTATTAATGGACCAAAACGCGATTTTCGCGTACCAAAACTAATCCCTCCGCAGAGAAATTCTTCGGTTGGGATTTTTTTATGCAAAAATTCAGGAAATTAAGAGGTGCCTAAACCCCTAACGAGGGAATTCGGGTCCAGAGAGAGCGTAGTTTCCGATCTGTGGTAGTGCAGCCTTGGTCCCATTACTCGGCTATCGAAGTGCATCTTATCTCGAACCCGCCTGGGAGGTAGAAGAACGGGGTAATACGCGACTGGCGCCCCCTGAGAAATAAATTGGTGTCGCGTCATTTTGACGCCCGGTAGTGCGTTCTTCTACATCCACACCATATTTGCACTTGAAGGTAACTACGACGGGAATGCTGTTGTACTGCTGCCGACATTGGAGGTAATTTTGAAGGAACCACGGCACTTCTCGCTTGGCCAATAAATTTATTAAAATAAGCATATCTTTGCTCACTGAGACTGCCCTCTAATGATTTAGCTTTATAGAGCTCCAATATAAACCTTTCCCCAGCTTGCTCAATTTCTGTTGGAGTTGACTTAGCATTATTAAAAATCTGAATTATACTGTCAAGGTCCTTTCTGCGATTAAATAGATTAGTCCACTCAAATTAGGAAAAAAAACGCCGTTTTAGAGAAAAATTCTGAACAGCAGTTTCTCTACATAGAAAGTAAGTATTCAACTTTTAGAACAAGGTTTTGCTTATGCGCAGAAAAATAAAGACATGATTTTTAAGATATAGACATATACAGTGTGTCCCAGGATAGATGTAACAAATGGTGTAATGTACCAAAAATTTTGAAATTTTGGAATGGTATTTGGGGATTGAGTCCTGCTTGTTGTAAAACTAAAGTATACCAAAAATGACTTGATTTGGTGTTCTACAGGGTGTTTTATAAGCAAAGTTGTAAAAATCACCACTAATAAAGTACCTTTATTTTTCAAAATATGAAAAAATTCCACTAAGAAAAGTTATTTAGTATGCAATTTTATACCTCTATACCAAATTTCAGGAATATAAAATTATTTTTTCGAAACTTCCCATTTTTTCAATAAATTAGTAATTTACTTTGAACCATTCAATTAAAACTGCATAGAAATTATTTTTTGTGAATTAATATTTAAAGTTATGTAGAAGCTAAAAGTAGGCTATGAGAAAAGCAGTGGATACACATTTATCATTTATTATTGACATATCTGTCAAACGTAGTCAATATTATCCTTAATTTCTGTTTCAAATTAACGAACCAAGCATAAAAATTTTTTAAAAAATGGTACTCACAGTGCGTGAAAAAATTTATATTGTGCAATGCTACGGAATTGGTGGTGAAAACTCGCTTAGAGAAGTGGTAAGCCAATTTAATTTGAAATTTCCAAACACTGCTTTGTCACGTACTCAGGCTATGAGAATAATTTAAATGTTTCTGGCTACTGGTAGTGTTCTTAATATGAAAAGAAAAATAAAAGCATATGATGAAGACAATGTTGGGGCTATTATAGCTCATGCCTCTGTTATAGAAAATCCTAGGATGCCACTAGGAAAGAGATCAGCTCTTATTAATATTAGCAAGGCAAAGAAAATTAGGGCATATAAAGCAAATTATAAACATACGCTTGAAGAGGGAGATGACGGTCGTAGGTTGGATTTTTGTTTGACCATTGGAGAAAAAATCACGGAAGAGAAATTTTTTCATCATTTCATAATTTTCTCAGATGAATCCACATTCACAACCAATGGTGTTGTTTCATTTCAGAATTGTCGGTGTTGGGGTTCTGAAAATCCAAATGTTAGAATTCATTATAGAAGACAATATTATAAAAAAGTGAATGTGTGGTGTGCCGTTTCTTATCACGTTGGAGTTATTGGACCTTATTTCATTGAGGGAAGGTTAAACCAGCACACTTATTTACAGCTTCTTGAAAGATTTTCTGAAGAACATTTAAATATTTTAAGAGATATGCTTTTAGTTCATTTTCAACATGATGGTTGCCCTGGTCACTCCACAGAAATGGTTAATCGGTGGTTGAATTTAAATTTTGGAGAAAATTGGATTGCCAGGAATGGACCGATCAAGTGGCCGGCGATATTGGATTTCTTTTTATGGGGTCGCCTCAAGCAGTTGGTTTACGCTGAATCACTTCCTAACGATGTAGCAGTATTGAAGCAGAGAATTACAAATACCGTAAACTCCATACCGTTAGATCATATTCGAAACAGTTTTAAGGACTTCAGGCGAAGGATCGAAATGTGTGTGGATGTGGGTGGTAGCTAAGTCGAATAATAAAAAAATTGTAAACATTGTTTTGTATTGGTCAATTTGTGTGTGGATCTGTTATGTTTTTGACATTTATTACTTGTGATAATTTTTAAATTTCATTAATCTTCTGTTAGTAATTGTTTCTTGTTTTACAATTAGTTCGATTTACATTATACCTTCTTACATCTCGTATATTCAATTTTTTATTTACCAATAGCCTACTTTTTGAGATGATTAACATTTGCTCCTACACAACTTTAAATATGAATTCAACTCTTAATTCGCAAAAAATGGGAAGTTTCAAAAAAATAATTTGATATTCCTGAAATTTGGTATAGAGATATAAAATTGCATTCTAAATAACTTTTCTTAGTGGAATGTTTTCATGTTTTGAAAAATAAAGGTACTTTATTAGTGGTGATTTTTACAACTTTGCTTATAGAACACCCTGTAGAACACCAAATCAAGTCATTTTTTGTATACTTTAGTTTTACAACAAGTAGGACTCAATCCCCAAATACCATTCCAAAATTCCAAAATTTTTGGTCCATTACACCTCTTGTTACATCTGTCCTGGGACACACTGTACATATATATATGTATGAATATATCTCAAAAATCATGTCTTTTTTTTCTGCGCATAAGCAAAACCTTGTTCTAAAAGTTGAATACTTACTTCCTATGCAGAGAAACTGCTGTTCAGAATTTCTCTCCGCTTTTTTCCTAATTTGAGAGGTCTAGATGTACAAACTGTTGTTTGCCCTGTTTGATACCGGCCGCCTAGAATTATAAGTGAGTTACCTTCAAATTCAAATATGGTGTGGACAACATTTGCATCCTGAGCTTTGGGACTGGAAAAAAATTATGATGCCCTGTCACCTGTCTATACCACTCAGCCACCCGCCCCGGCTTCTATTTTAAAATTAATAACCTGCAGTTGCAAACAAGGTTGTGGAAAGAGATGCAGCTGTACTAAGGCAGGCTTACATTGCACAACTAGGTGCAGAAATTGCCGTGGCCAAATCTGTACCAATACAGATACCATAGATGATGTAGATACTACCAAAGACGTATCATTTTATTTTGACTTAGTGGATTAGGTCTCAAGGAGAAACCACCTTAAAAAAAAAACGCGCCGATAACTCTACCTCAATGGTGGTGAGGAAACTAGTGCTTTTGTATAAATTGCAAAACTTTTTTTATAAACCCTTTCTCCACTATAATACAACCTTACATTAAATCACAGAGTTCCAAAGTTATACCTAAAATACATGATTGTACCATGTTCGTTAATCTCTGTTAATGCAACCCCTAACTTCAATAGTTGAATTCTCGAAAACCTCTGTTCTAAACAATTTAGGTAATAATCTTAATCGTAATAATAATCTTTTTTATGCAGAATTTTACTGGGAACATTTTTTATAAGTATAATTTTTTTTGTAGTACAAACGGTTTTCCAGAAAAACGCAAAAAACTACCGAATTGCACTTTAGAGGTGGGTTTTAGGGATGAAGCTCCCACTTGTTGCTTGAGAACTTTTTTTATTTTGAAAGTACATCCCTTGATAAGTTTAATCCCCAAGTGGCAAAACTTTATAATTTTTTTTTTCTATTGGGCTATTTTTAAGCTAATATGAATGGCCTAACTCCGGTATTAACGTTTTGACACGTTTTGAGTTTTTGAAACCATTATACACCTTCTTGACGTTAAGTGACGTACCTGTACAACATAATAGTATATTACGTAATAAGTGTTGTAAGAAATATATTACGCACGAATGGAAAAGTTACGCACGATGCCGCGTAGCGGCGAGTGCGTATTTCCATGAGTGTGTAATTGCTTTAGAACTCAAATTATGTACTATACTTTACCTATGATCATATTTATTTATTTATTTATTTAGTAAAATCTGGATTTAGTTTACTTGTCTACAATATTATTCAACAAATATTATGTCAATTTTGACAGCGTTTGAAAATTACGTAGGCGCATTTGTTTTTTTAAACCCCGTATCAGCGATATAAGCCACCCATAATTACGTGTCCCGCGCGTTTTGTTTACCGTGCGATTTGTTTACAATATGTAAAGTTCAACTTACATAGATGGCAGATAGTGTGTTTTTTACTATTTACAGTAGTGATCGTAGGTAAACATACATAACCTCACGTTTCTTTAACACTTCCTTAATCACAAAATCAACAGATTCACAGTACGAATATTTCTTTTCAAGCATATAGCTATAATAACAAACAAATATGAAGTCAGGTTATGTTCACAATACCACTACAATACAACCTGTGACAAAAATAGCAACGTTGCCAAAGACTGATTTCCAAGCATTAATTTTATTAGATATTAAGACCACAATTAAAAAATATATAAAAAGTTTGTTAAATAGAGCCGAGAGTTATATATTTTAAATATAAGTGTTGAGATATTCATAAATTAAATGTATAACTAAATATAAATGTTCTCTACCGGGCAACGCTGTAAAATATTAAACGTTATTAAGCGTACCTTATTCTAACGCAAATAGCGTAAAACTTCATCGGTTAATAACGTATTCCGTTATTTTTGAATGACTGTAGATGAGCAGTATAACGGATAACGTTGTAAATTAAGTGGCTTAAAATCCCTCTATTATTTACAATAATAACGACAATTGTGCAACTACTACAAGATATTAATTCCTGAGTAGTCTGCTGCTCGATGGGTAGATTTTAAATTATTTTTATTAAATTATTGTTATTCGCTTTTGAACTAGATGGAACTGGATTTAAATTTAAAGTTTCGCAGTCGAGAATTTTATTTGAAATATTAATTTTTTTTTTCTCACTGCGGCGTCGATTGCTATGATCATTAGCCGCTCCCTCCTCCATCCATTAGGACTATTTAGATTATTATGAATATACCTATCTCATCTTTCATCAAGGTATGTATGTATATATAAGATTTATCTATTGATTGTCACAAGTAAGTCTACGATATAGTATTCAATAATTTGCAAGTATATGTGGGTAACTATGACTGACTAAATTCGTTGGTAAATGTTAATGAATTTAATGAATGTTAAAACTTTTTCTATATTTTCTCTTTCGTTGTCTAATATATTTATTAGATTATTATCCAGACCAATTCTTTCTCGAGGTTGGTCATAGTCTGGACAGCTCTTAAGGATATGCTCCACCTTTAATCGCACTCTACAGTTAGGGCATCTTGGAGGTCTTTCACCTCTTAATAGATGTATGGACGTCAAGTTCGTATGCGCAATTCTTAGTCGGCTAAGAACTGTCTGATGCCTTCGGTTAAGTCTTATGGGTGTTTTCCATGTAGTCACGCTTGAGTGTATACTCCTATAGGTTGTTTCTATTACATTCCAATTATACTGCCATCTCATTAGAAAAACTCTTTTCGCCTCTGTCATTACATCTTGAAATCTGATAGGGACAATGTTCATTTTCGTCTGCCGCTAGGCGAACAGCTACATCTGCTATCTCATTTCCTGAGATACCCACGTGACTTGGGGTGAAGATAAAAATTATTTATTTTTCGTTCTGTAGCAGGTTGAGTATAATATGTGTTAATGGTTCTGTATTATATATATTTTGAATTGATTGTAATGAACTCAGAGAATCAGAACGGATGAGAAACTCTCGTTTTGGTGATAAATCGCAGTATCGAAGTCCTTGTCAGATTGCATACATTTCGGCGGTATATATGCTAGCTATGGCAGGTAAAGACCACGTATTAACTTCTGCTGCAACCACAAAGGCACATCCTACTCCATGATTTGCTTTTGATCCGTCTGTGAAAATTGCTTCTACGTCAGTATATCGATGACATGTATTAAGGAAAGTTGTTTTTAAAGTGGTTGGACTTGTGCCTTTTTTTTAAGGTATGCACATTCCAGATGACATATTGGTGTTTCCATCAGCCAAGGAGGTTCACCGGAGAAGTCTTTTGGATATATTTCTGGGTATTCAATTTCGTGTTCCAGGCGGGCCGCGAGAGGTCTGGTGATTGTGGGTCTTGAATTGTATATATTTCTGCCTTGATTAAATAATATCCTGTAATTAGGGTGAGAAGGTTGAGATCGTATGGCTATAGAGTAATTGGCCATGAGTCGTTCTCTTCTTAGCGTTAAGGTGGGGACACCTGCTTCAACTTCCAACGCTGCAACTGGACTTGTTCTAAATGCTCCTGTAGCTAACCTTACACCTGTATTTTGAATTTGGTCTAAAATTTTTAATCGAGATCTACGTGCCGACGAGTAAACAATACAACCGTAATCCATTTTAGATAAAATCAAAGTTTTATACAGATTAATTAAAACTTCTAGCTCAGCTCCCCACTTAATGCTTTAAATACACCTGAGCATGTTAAGTACTTTCTTACATCTAGTTGCCAGATCTTTAATATGTATATCCCGGGTGAGTTTTCTATCGAAGAAGAGACCCAAAAGTTTTAGGGATTCTACGTAATGTCAGTTGTGATTCATTGTGATGGGATCTAAGGCGACAGAAGTGGATGGCCTTCGTCTTTGTTTCAGAAAAACGAAAACCTTTCTGACGTGCTTCTCTGTTAATATTGTCTATTCCCATCTGAAGAACAGTTTGAATTTCATTCATAGATTCTGAAGAATAGCATATGAGTAGATCATCAACGAAAAGGCATTTCTTAACAGGAGCATCGATGACTTTGATTAAGTCATTGATTGCTATCAAAAATAAAGTGACGCTTAAAGTGGATCCTTCAGGTATTCCGTTTTCTAAAAGGTCAGTATCTGAGGTGTAATTTCCTATTTGAACTTTAAATTTACGATCTGTGAGAAAGTTTTCTATGAATATGGGTAGTCTACTCCCCAATCGTGCATCCTTTTTAGTATATCATATCTCCATGTAAGGTCATATGCTTTTTCAAGATCAATGGAGACTGCTACTGCATGGAATCTGTTCGCAAAACTATTTTGTATATAGTTTTCCAGAAACACTAAGTGATCCTGAGTCGATCTATATTTCCGAAAACCCATTTGGCAGTTTGTCAGCAAATCTTTATTTTCAATTAATCTAAGGTTAATCATTTTCTCCATTATTTTGCTGAGGCAACAGGTGAGCGAGATGGGACGATAGCTGGACGGATTTTGAGGGTCTTTACCCGGCTTAAAAATGGGGATAGATTTTTGTTTCAGGATATTAGAAGTAATGAAATTCTTCCATCTGTGGGGGTAGTTTTTACCCCTCCCCCCCAATGGGGGTAATTTTTAACCTTATTAAGATTGGGTGGTTGTCGTACCAGATTCGTATACTTGGCACGATGAGCTACAAGTATTTGATCCTTTACGAATTTCAAAAGCACATATATGCATCATTTGAGCATTACTGAGGGTAGACTCTAGTGTCGGTGGTTGGAAAGAATTTTGAAACCTATGAGGGGTGGGGGTAATTTTAAACCTCCATAGGATTGAGTCTCTACTCTTTGAAAGTAATGGCTGGTTGTCGCACCAGACTCAAATATTTTGCTCTAAAAGATACAAAAATTTGGCCTTTGTACATGTTCTTTACACTCACCTGCGTCTTTTGAGTTTTAGCGGTAGTTTTCACTCCCCCATAAGGGTGGATTTCGGTTTAATTTATAGAAATAACTTACTGTGGCTCGAATTTATATTCTCTACTCTCGACTACAGAACATCTACCATTTTTCAAACTTCATTAAGTTATTACATTATTTTTATGATTTTACACCATTTTTTGACTAAAAAACAAAATTGACACAATCGATTTTTTTTTTGACCACGGATTCAGATTCAGCGTCGAAAAATACACCATATCCATATAATTTGGTCCGCTGCACAGAACTTTTTTTGGTGTGGCTGTGTAATTAACGTAACCCTAAAAGAGCACTTTGAAAAATTAATTTAAAGTGTTCATTATTTAATTTGTTTGGTCGTCTGTTACTTTTAATAATCTAATAATCTGCATATTTATTGTATCGTAAAATGTTTGATTCCATTATCTTAAACATATAGGTATACATCACAATCTAATAATTACAATAATATGTTCTTTTACTTGCACACAAAAATATAACCTGCAACTGCAGATATCGTTTTCCTTTATAATACAGGAGCTCATCCTAACTATTTATGCACTCCCGATCCTTGGGGACAATGTTTTTTATAAAGATTAAAGCCCAAAGAACAATTTTAGACATGTCCCCAAAAAGAAGAATTGGCTGTACTTTCAAAATGGCGTCCGTTTATATCTGCACAAAAAACAAAGAGCATAAAATTTTCTACAATTTTGTCTATATACAATATTTGCATAGGGGTTACCATTTTCCAGATAAATGATTCAGCTCTTAAAATCCAATATGTAAAAATCTCGTGTCATAGTGTTTGTTATCGAACTCCTTCGAAACGGCTTGACCGATTTTTATGAAATTTTTGGTGTATATTTGGTAGGTCTGAGAATAGGCCGTAGGCTATTTTTTATACCCCTAGGTGATAAGGGTGGCCCTATCCAGAAATTTTCTTTTTATTTTTTGGACAAAAATTTATAATTTATATGGCAAAACAACGTTTGCTGGGTCAGCTAGTAAAATATAAAATTCAATACATTCGCTTTCTCTCGATACATAGAATATTTCTTCCAAGTCTTCTTCCTCTATTGCTTCATTTATGATATCGTTCTCATTCTCACTTTCATCTATTATGGTTTGATTTGGAATCATCTGAAGAATTTCAGTAAGCGATTCAGGCAGTATTTTATCTTCTGTACACCAAAGAGGTTCTCAATTTCCTTGTCATCTATAATCATTCCAAGATTTTGGAATATTGTGAATACCTTCGTCGGCTAATCGCCAAATACGCGTTTGGTATGCTCGATAAGGCAAGCTATTGATGGTGGAATCGAAGAAAAATCAACTTTAGTGTCAATTGATAAAGACAAATCTTTATCACCGCATTTCTGTTTAATGGCAATAGGCCTCTTGCATGTGCCGTATATTTTAAATTAATTTATATATATTATTATAGTGTTACTAAACATCAGCAATTATCAAATCTGTTTTCATAATTTCTAACTGGAAAGTATTTAAATAACCGACTATTATCCGGGAGAAGGGGCATTAAGGGGACATTAGGTAAAGTTGACTACACAATAGGGGATGTTCACAAAAAAAATAATATTCATTAATATTAGTTAAAACCATACATTAGAGTCCCGAGTACCAAAATCAGATTTTCTTTTTTAATAAATATTTTAATTTTGTCAATTATTCGTAATAGAAATCACCCAAATGCAGCGAGGCTAAGAAACGTTCCCAGGCAGAGGCTAGTTATATGACGTCACTTACCTTGCAGGTACGGCAGGCCTGTATGTGTAATGAGGGCCCGTTGTTTTTTATTGAAAGACGAATGTAATATTATTGATCAGCATGTTCTAGAACCAATATATCCAAATTTTGAAAATATTTTAATTTATAATTTTCGAATTACGGCCCCATAACATCATATTTTTCAAATATTAAATAATTAATAACTTTTAAACGAATTTTATTTCGAAAAAAAAGTCATTCTTCATTTTCTATTTAAATTCACTTTTTCTACAACCCAGCGTCATCTGTACTTTCAAATTTTCATAAACTAAGAATTTTTATTGAAAAATTACCAAAAATAATATTAGTACAGCGAATGAAGGTAAAAATCAACTATACTTCCGATTTCGGTGAACCTCCATCGATTTGCATGAAAATTTGGGATTGAGTATATTTTACCCTCAACTTCAAAAGTGACATAAGCTCGACTTGCGCTTTTTGCATTTTAGTGGTGAAATCCACACCTTTTGTTAAAAATGGGAAAAAATGCAGATTTAAGCATTCTGGCGTAAGTAATCTCGTTTAATTAGATAAAATAAATATTTTTCAACACTTATATGCATGATTTATGATTTTAATTAATTTTTCAACCCTTTTAGCATCCACCCTTTAAATCGAAAATCATGAAAAAATCATTTATTTCTGAAATATGAAATCGCATATTAACATTACACAAACGGTTTGTTTAATGTTTATGATATAATTTTTGGTTGACTGTGAAATTTCAACCCTTAAAAACCACCCCCTTAATGCAGAATCATTGAAAAAATTGGTTTCAAGAAACTTTAATCATTTGAATAATACGTTACTGAATTGAAATCTCATTTACTGAGTATTAAAGTAATTATTTATTTATTGCGAAATTTTCCACCCTTAAAAACTACCACTTGTCATAAAAATAATGGAAATTTTTTTTTATCAGCTTTAATAGCTTTAATTATTTAGAATCTATTCTTACTATCTATCTTTTTTCCTATATACCTATGCATACAAAATCTCTGCTCAAAAAATTTTTCCAAAAAAATGTTATTGGTTTTTTTACAATAACTCCGTTAATTTTTACGATATCAGGTTCATCCAAAAACCATCTGAAAGGTAATTTCAAGGGCTATAAGATCGTATTAAATTTAATCTTTTAAAACCCTTATTTTTTAAAAGATAAAAGGTTAAAGGGTCCCGGTTACATGGTTCTCGCAGTAAAATTTAGGCTTTAAACGTTTCTATCTCGGGTATTTTTTATCCTACAAAAATAAAAAAAACTAAAATCTTTGTTAAAAAAAAACTCAAATTTCGTTCTCTATTATTTTTTACGTATATTGAGTATTTTTGGAGTTATTATCAAAAGAAAATGAAATTTACGAAAATTTGAAAAATTCTGATTTTTTTAAATCATATTTTTTTTCAAAAATATGCATTCTAAACCGGTCAAAATTTTTAGAGTCATTACTTATGCTAAAATGAAGAAAGTCTTATAGGGATTACTATAAATTTTAATTTTTGTGGAAATGGCGTAGGTTTTATTTTTCACCTTTTCCTAAAAAATTCGAAAGGGTCCTCTTATTTTCATCATAACTTGCTTAATTTTGATGCTATCAACTTCTTCCAGCTCATTTCATAGGTATTTCTGAGTACTTTGAAAAGTGTCCAGTAAGTATATTTTATAAAATGCATCGTTTTCCCGTTATTTAAGCTTGAAAATACTTAGATTTGAGTACTCGCCGAAAAAAAAAAAATACATTCAATTACCTATAGCTCACTTTGAATTAATATTAAAAGGTTTTTTAAGGAAGGAATTTATTCGTTTTTTTATTAGCTTCAATTTTGGTAATGACAACTTTTTTGTAAAAACTTGAATTATTTATGAAAAACCGCTTTAAAACATGCATTTTTTTCACGAAAAATCAAAATTTTTGATCTTTAATAACTCAAAAAGTATTGATTTATTTTGATAACTTTATATAACAAATTTTGCTTAGAATTGGTCCCTCTATAGATTCCTGGGGTTACTTTTTATAAAATAATTTCCACCCCCGAGAAGGGGTGGCATCCATCCCCAGGGTAAAAGCCCAAGTTGGCACTATGTCACTTTTGTTTCTTAAGGTATCCTCTAACTACTCACAAATTTTCATGAAAATCGATGGAGGTTCAACGAAATCGGAGGTGAAAACCTTCAGTGACTGTACTATATCAAACAATTTATAACCTGGAAACGAATTTCTTTTCGAAAAAAAGTCATTCCTCTTTTTCTGTTTCAAATCGCTTTTTCTATCACATACTGTCGTCCATGCTTTCAAATTCGGCAATCCTTAATGCTCGTATAGTTTACAGGGCTGCTGGTTCAAAATGTTGACAATTTTTCAATGAAAATTCTTAGCTTATGAAATTTTAAAGTATGGATGACGCCATGTTGTAGAAAAAGTGAATTTAAAAAGAAAATGAAGAATGACTTTTTTTCGAAAAACAATTCGCTTAAAAGTTATTAATTATTTAATATTTGAAAAATATAATTTTAAGGGGCCGTAATTCGAAAATCATAAATCAAAATGTGTTCAAAATTTGGATATAGGGGTTCTAAAACATGCTGATCAATAATAAACAACGGGCCTACATTTAGCCCAGGGTCGATCCAGGTCGATGCTCAACAAATTAGAGACAAGTTGAAATTTGGTATGGTGCTTTGTTTTGAAGTGCTAAATATACTCTGAAACCCCAGTGGTTGAGCCCGTCCTCCCAAAACAACCCCCCAAAAGGGGTAAAATGGTCCATTTTTTACTTTTTTCTTTATAACTCGAGAACGAAGCATTGCAGGAAAAAATTCCGAGAGGCCAAAGTTAAAGAGCAGAAAATTTCCTATCACATATGTGAACTTTGAGAAATTTTGAGTGGTGGAGCAATGAATTTTCAAATTTAGGGTATTTTTCTAAATATTTCGAAAAAGTGCTAAATTATGTTTTTTTGGCTAGGTAACTTCAATTTTAATCAAATATATAATAATACAGTGTAGCACTATAGGAGCTATATATTTTTGAGGGTACTCTGTGGTGGGTATAATAATAAAGATTAAATAAACCAAAACGTTTTAATTTTAAAATAGGATTTAAAAAACAAACAAACAACTTGTAAAGATCTTCTTCTTTATCTATGTCCAAATTTACAGCTCGGTTTAGAAAATAATTCCATTGCATTGACTACATGCCATAGTGCACTTCAGGCCCTTTCGTTTGCATGCACATACTTTTTTACGTCCTCCTGATGAACAACTACAAAAAAAAATGTATAGAATCCATGTAGGCAATGTTTTGGTCGAATGAATTGGCTGCAACTCTTGGTTTTTTAGACTCTAACCCCAATCTTGCGGTGGTAAATGGTTATTTAACCACGTTTGTAACTAAAAGTTGAAAAGAATATGACCTAAAGTTTTAGTTGTATGATAAATCTTACTTTGACTTACCTGGTGGAAAACTCTAAAAAATCTAATCTAAAAAAAAATCTAACACTTTGCCCTGCTTGAGGTAGGTGGTAATGTGGCCAAGTTAAAATCAGTACTAAGGTTTCGTTTAGGTACGTACGTACTGATGATAAAGAATGTATCTAGCACTATCCAAATCTGTATTTGATGAGTTTTCAACATATGCTGCTATAAATAATTGCGTTGTGATTGCTTCTAATTTCTCCTTTGTAGCCTGAGGGTTATAAAATTCTTTTAGCAGGTTACCCAACTATTTTTCTTGCTGGTATTTACTAAATTAATTTTCCCTTTATTGAATAATGCAGACGTGGTGTCACAACCGGACATAGCGTGCAAACTTAGAATATAAAACATTTTTTAGGTCTCCCAATCTTTGTTGTAAGGTTGGTATGTTGGTTATTTTATTTGGCTTTGATGATTTTCCCGGACGAACCATAAACAATCTTTTCTGGCAATAATGGATTAATAACACCATGAGGTCTGTATCATCGCTAACTACTGCTACCGCATCTTCAGAAGAATTCTCACTATTGCTATTGCTGTCATTACAATGAGAGTATCGGCATCATCATCTGAGTATTTTACATTCATTCTGTTTTCAAACAATATTTTTCCGAGTTGGTTGTTGGTGCTATTTAACAAAAAATCTGCTTTTGGTATCCTCACAGCAGATAAATTCGAAAAAATACAATGGATACTATTCTTTTGCTCGTAGACCTGCGATATTGCTCAACTATTTTGGTCCATAAAACCTTTTTTGTGCGCCACTGTATAATATTTTTGGATAATATTGATTTATCCGGTGATTATTACATACTTTAATAATAATTAATCCTAACTATAAAATATTAACATTTTGAATAAAAATATATAAAAAATTCATTGCTCCTCCACTGCTAGGTCAAAATTTCCAACAATAGAATTATTTGATAGGAAATTTTCTGCTCTTCAACTTTGGCCCCTCGGTATTTTTTTCCTACAATGCTTCGTTTTTGAGTTATAAAGAAAAAAGTAAAAAAAAGGACAATTTTACCCCCTTTTCGGGGTGTTTTGGGGGGACGGGCTCAACGACTCACCACTGGGGTTTTAGGGTATATTTAGCACCTCAAAACAAAGCGCCATACCAAATTTCAGCTTGTCTCTAATTTGTTGAGCATCACGGGCTAATTACACACACAGGCCGGCATGCCTATAAGTAAGTGACGTCATATTCCTCTAGCCTCTGCCTGGGAACGTTTCTTAGCCTTGCTGCATTGGGGTCATTTCTGTTACGAATAACTGGCAAAATAAAAACACATATATTATTTTACTGTCACATTAGTAGATAATGCCGATAAATATATCATTTTCAATTAAAATTAAAATTTTGTGAACATGCCTATTCTAATGCGTGTAAATAATGTCGGCATCTTTGACGTTGTGGTAAAAATCAAAGACGCCGGCATTTTTAATTTAAAATGTACACTAGCGCTGTGCGTCTCCTGTCACATGACGTCACACGTTGTTTGCGGGTCTAATAGTGTGAGATCCCAGAGCTGCCAGACCTACGTCATTTTAGCAAAGACTCAGCTTAGAGATAGTTCGAGTGGGGGGCTAGAAGCTCCTGTCCACCGCAGGTGGACTTAAAAACTAGGTTAAAATATTTTATTGTCCACATGGACCTACAAGTAGATTAAAAATAAACACAACTCTAAAAACATTGGCGAACGCGCACTACACAATTTTGGTTATTGACACGGGAAAACTGAACGAAAAAACCCGTTCGAACAAATGACGGCCTTGCGGTCTGATCGCCGACAAGGAAGGTAAGATGGAAAGATAAAAGCTGTGATTTAAAAAATTAGGATTTGGATAAGTTTCGGCCTGAAGGGGATTTAGGGACAAAAAAAAAAAAACTGAAAAAACATGAAAGAGAGAAAGAGGTTGAAAGATAAAGATAGGGGAAAGGTAGGTTATCGTAGGAGAGAGTGTGGCTAAGATTCGGAGGTTGATGCTTACACAACGTCGTTAGCCTCTCACTTGAAAAATAAATCAGCTATCATACTTTAACGTAGGTGTGAAAATTGGTACTTACCTTTTGTACCTGTTTTCTGCAAAAGCGCCCCGCTTTCAAGCTATCAAATACGCATACGTTCTTAACTAGATATTACACTATCCGTTGTCAAAATATTAGCTTTGCTAAAATGACGTAGGTCTGGCAGCTCTGGGATCTTGGACTATAATAGTAGAGTAAAATCTGGAAGTAAAGTCGCTTAGTTTTCGAGAAAAAAAAAACCGGCGTAGAACCAAACCAGACTTAGTGGGATTCTTTAGTAAGATAATCGTGTACACGAAATCGTTTTTTACGACATTTTTCGGTGGTCGAGAACTTTTTTATTTCGGAAAAACTCAAAAAAGTAGATTTTTAATGAAATATGTTTTTTAACGTCTCCACCGCTATATCTCTGAAAATATTTGTGCTATCAAGCTATTTTTTTTTTAGATTAAAGTAGACACAATAGCGCTTCGAACAACGTCCCACGTGAACCCGATTTATTTTTTTTTAAGTTGGTAAAATAATAGGAAACTCAAACTTGTTATTTTTAGTAGCGTAATTTTAGGGAATCGAGAAAAAAGTTTATTTATGAAAATTTGTATATACATGCTGCGTACAAATTGAAGCCAATAGTTGAAAATAGTTTTTAGGGGAAAAATGTTTCATGTCCCGTTCATAGTATTGAGTCAGCGATTTTTTTTAACGGGCCAAAGTCATATTCTTGCGCGCTCGCCTGTAGCAAGCCTGCCGACTGCAACGATCTGACGATCCCGATCGGGGTGTATATAGTAGTTTAACTTATATCAATAGGTACAAAACCAGTAGTGATCAAAAGCAACTGTGGGATCAATATTATTGTTCAATATTTCATATATTGTACAGTAGTATTGATCATATGTTGTTAATATTAAGAAATTGTATAATAAATATTAAATAGTCTCCTTTTAATAATAAAAAGACAGGTGGTAGTAGTAGAGTACCTAGAGGTAAAAAATATGCAAAACTTCGAAGCAATGTCATATTGAACGGATTTCGTTCATTTTTGGCAGTATAATAGTAAATGTTTCACAGAAAAGTTTCTATATTGAGCGGGGGCTTCCCCCTCAAAGGGGGTGGCACTTAAAAAATATATATGAAGTACAATCATATTTTAAGAAGAAAAGGTTCTATGCAATTTTTCACATAAATTAATAGTTTTTAAGTTATACCACCAAAATTGCGATTTTAGCTTAAAAAAAGGTATTTCTAAACGGCTTTCGTCAAGTATCTCAAAAAGTATTACTTTATCGAAAAAATGTTATAGACCAATTACAGAAAGTACAAACTGGGAATTAATTATATTTTTTGTTTATTGATGTAGGATTAATAATTTCGGAGATATTTAAGTTTACATTTGGCATCCAAGTGTTCGTAAGATAACTATTTAGAGTGAGAGTTAAATATCTCAGAAACTGTGACACCTACGCCAAGGATACTAATAGATACAGTAATAGGTTATTAATTAAACTCTTAACTATTTATTTATTTGTTTATGTAGCATAAAAAACATAGAAGTTATGACCGAAGCAATGTCCGTCTACACATTATTTTAATAACAATGTCGCCATTTTGTTACTGTAATTAGCAAGTAATTAAAAAAAAAATTAATTTCAAACACGGTTTCTCATTAATATACAGCATGACGTAGATGCTCAAATTTTTTGGTTCGTATACAACACTTGCTTTAGAAAAAATACAGTTTAAACTAGGTATTTTCGATAAAACGTATTTTTTTTTCATATTCCAAATATCTCAATAAATATTAGTTTTGTTCAAAAATGTGTAGAGACCAAAAATAAGCTCATAAACTAATAATGAATTTCGCTTGTTTATTTATTTACATAGATTTATTATATTCGGAGATATGAGTTTACAAATGGCATTCGAACGTTCATAAGACGAAAAATGCAGTTTAAATGTTAAATATCTCAGAAATTGTGACGCATGCTAAGAAAGGAAATTAAAGACAATTAATTGCGCTTTCAAATTATTTTTTACTCGTTTTGTTACTCTAATTAGCCAATAATTTAAAAAAATTATCTCAAATACAGTTTTTCGTTAAAATGTAGCATTACCTAAATACTCAAATTCTTTTTTGGTCATTTAAAGCACTTGCTTTAAAAAAAAATGCATTTTAAACTTTAAAGGTAATTTCGAAACCCTTGGATGCCAAATATAAACTTAAATATTTCCGAAATTATTAATCCTACATCAATAGACAAAAAATATAATTAATTCCCAGTTTGTAGGGTGCTTTCTGTAATTGGTCTATAACATTTTTTCGATAAAGTAATACTTTTCGAGATACTTGACAAAAACCGTTTGAAAATACCTTTTTTAAAAGCTTTTATTTTAAGCTAAAATCGCAATTTTGAAGTCGTTATAACTTAAAAACTATCAATTTATGTGAAAAGTTGCATGGAACTTTTTCTTCTTAAAATTTGATTCTATTTCCGCTCCAATAAATATATATATTTTTTAAGTGCCACCCACTGAGAGGGGGTGGCACATTTTTTATGAATGATATCTAATTTTTTAGATGACAGTAAGCAACTCCACCCCAACCTAGAATGCCATATATTAATCTAGATTCTCAACTAACGCTACTTCTACGCGACTAAACTGACCAACCCTGCATGTGAGGTGTATTAATTGCGTCTCAATGTCGCGTTTAGCGCTGATAAAAAAAATCGCTGTTGCCAAACGGTACACTTTAGGAAAAAACATATTGTTTCAAAAACTTTTGTGATTATTAGGCTTTATTTTCTTCGCTGCATGTATGCAAATATTTTCAAAAATAAAAAAGTTTACCGATTGGTGAAGATTTCAATACACAAAATATGTATTTGTAGTTTATTTGATTTTTAGAGAAATGAAAGTGCGAATTGTGCCCAAACCGTTTATATTGGTAAAAGCGCTACAGTGTGTGCTTTAATTTGACATAAAACAAATTTCGGTACCTTTAATAGTTTTAAAGATATGGCGGTGGAAACAAAAAAAAAACAATTTTCTTTAAAAATACATTTTTTTCACTTTTTATTGATTTAAAAAGTTCGAGACCACAAAAAAATGTCGTAAAATATGATTTCATATGCCCGGTGACATACTCAAAGGAACCTAATATGTTTGACCTGGTTCTACGCCAAAAAAAAAAAACGACACGATAGACTTACGAAATCGCTGCTCTATAACGGATTTATTCAAATTTGAATGTTGAATACCGTCTGTAAAAGAAAGAATAAGAAAAAATCCGTTACACACTGTGTTTTGTATTAAGTAAAGATTATAAAAATGCTAAAATTATATTTTGTGCAAGAAGCCTATTAGGCGAAGCTCGTCCACGCTAGCGCATTTCTTTGATCCATACATGGCACATGTAAACTCCTCTAATGATGCGACTAATTTATCTTCAATATTCCAGCTGCTCTCCAAATCTTGAAATGTCCATATACATTTAGGAAAAAGTAACATTTTTAGGGGTTTTATATTTCCTTTTCTCTTAAAGGCTCTGATAGTGCGTGGAATAAGCAGCAAATTAAGTGAAAATATTTCACTCCTGGATACCAACGCCAAAATTTAGGGGTGGGTTGTAGACATACTTTACTTTGTAAATCCGTCGGGAGACACTCTCAGAAGTGATTAAGTTAGCCGTGATGACGTCATCAAAATGACCGCCATACTAATTTCTTCAGGTTCAAATATCTCAAGAACTAATCAACTGATTTGAGTGCGCAAAGTCTCATTTTAAAGATAATTGAATATTCTACAAAATAGGTAATATGTAATTATTTCGTAAAAACAATGGTTTTTATTTTATTTGCAAATTAATAGAGAAGTCAGAGGTTTGGTTCGCTCAGTAAGAATCAACGCAACTCTGTGCTATCCTGTTATTATTAATTTAATTTGGCAATTATGTATTCACTACACTACACACTATACTATACACTAATTGTTTTCTTCTTTGTTCCAGATTTAATTTAGGGATATACTCTTCTCAAATACGAAAACGAAGAGTATATTGCATTTGATCGGCATGTTTCTAAAACAGTAAATATCGCTCGCAGACAAAAAACTTTCATATCATTGCGTTAGTGAACGAATTCTGAACAACGTCTGTCTGTCCAACTGTCCCACATAAGGCCAAATAGCTAAATTACGACGACAAAAATAGATAAAAGTATTTTCTTCAAACTAGTCACAAATACCTTCAAAATGTTCTCTATAAGCCAGTCCCCAATGAACCGTAAGAATTTATTTTTTTAATGCAATACAATAGCCCACGCGTGTGCGCAAAGTTGGGTTATCTTTTGTACGGCCAATATCGGTTAGTTGCGCATGAATTGTTTACGGATTAACTACGCTCGTCCTATTTTCCTAAATTTAAAATCACAATTTTTTCAACATGGATATTGAAGCGCCAGGTATGTACTTTAATCTGCAATTGTTATAAATACAACAGCTGTGCGTAGTATAGATATAATACGTGTTTCATGAAATACCATTTTTGTTTAAAAAAAAAAATTGAAATTCTTGCTTTAGATAGAGTTATAGAAAAAGTTCCAAAAAGTACACAGACTTTTTTATACTAGTTCGAAAAAATACCTTATAACTAATATAAAAAAGTAAAATGCAAGTCCCCTTGTTTCCCCTTTTGTTAAATCGAGCGTGTTTTTTCAGGTAGTCGTGGCGAGTCCGCTCTAAGGGAAATGAAGATTAAGAGAAAGGGACTATTTATAGTGATATATTTAATTGGATGATGGTATCCTCGGACCCGCAAATAAGCGAAAAAATCCTAAAAAAAAAAAAAATAAAATGCAATTCAATGAAGTTGTATTAAGCATGCTAAGGCCGCCTACTTTCTGTGGTGATGATAATAAAAATGATTAGGAGTCTGATAATGATAAGGACGATGAGGATGTAGATGTAGAATAAAATTTGAATCAAAATTGTACATTATGTACAAATTGTACTAATTCAAAATACAGAAATAATTTAACATGAAATTGTTTTTTTTTTATTAGAATACGAGCACCTTACCTCAACTAACCCTAATTAGGTATTTTTTTGATAAATAATTATTAAGTAGTCTCCTCATAAGCATTTCTGATCAGCATATCAAATAAAGTCACATTTTATATTTTTGTCGTCGTAAATTGTTAATTTGTCCTTATGTGCGTCCGTCACGTTTTTTGTAATTGCGATAACTTAAGAAAGAAAAGTCCAATTGTTTTGAAATTTAGACAGTAAGTTAGTGTTAGCTAGAAGATCAATTATTAAATAAGAAAGTTATTAATCATTAAATAATATATATTTTCTTAATTTTTGTCGCTTGTAATCTCGCTTGTACTTAAATAGAAATCTTGCGAAATATTATTTTCTCTCACTATTTTTTTTTTGTTTATATATTTTACTAATATATATTTCAGAATAATATATCTAATCTTTGAAATATTATTCTCGAAGGAGGAAGCGGACATTTAATTTTTGTATTAATGTATGATGGTTCAGTGGCTAAAGTTTTGTCTTGCAATCCAACTCTAATCCTTACACCCATTGTCATTCAAACCAAACCAGACCTGCCCCTGCCCAACCCTACTAAAACCGGACCAGGTTCCGGGGAGGCATAGTTAAATGTTTAATTTATAATAAAATATTGATCGATTCGATTTTTGAAATCCAAGGGTCGTGTGTTCCAGACAGGTTGGATGTATTTTTTAAACTTTTTTTTTAATATATTTTTTTTTATACTAACGAGTGTTTCATCGACAAAGTTGGTATCACAAAATTTAGAACGTCCAAAAACTAAAATTATTTAAAAGAAAACTGCGAAGAGTATCCTGTAGTATGTGTAACAATTATATAAAAAGTTCAGTAAACCGGCGAATAGTATGTCTTTAGCACGGGACATGCAAAGACCAGGGTGACGAAGCGAGCGTGGCCTCCATGTCACTTTCATCGCACGAGGAAGCAGACGTCTTCTTTTGCACACCCTGGATGCAGCTAGGTCACAGCAAAGTAATCATTAAGATGGTTGATTTAGATGTCATTGTTATAGCACTGTTTGCATTTTCACGTATTACACAAGTCAAAGAACTTTAGGTTAATAATAATAATAATAATAATAATAATATGTATTTATTCACTATGAAATACAAAGAGTACATTTTTAAGTAGAACATAACATAATACGCAAATAAATATAGCGAAGGAAGCCCATTTAGGTCCTGTTGGACCTGTCTATGGGCGTCTAGGGGTATCGTTCCCATTCCTGCACTGCAACTCTCCTTTAGGAAAAGCCCTCTAAGTATAGCGTTGCAGCAAAGGAATGGAACATTTATTAGGCGGATTTAATACATAAATACTATCATAAATATAATACATAAACAAATTTATGTTAGGATATATGCACGATAAGTCATATACTCACCTATGCATACAAATGCACACATATACATTCTGTATACACATATACACAACATTACATACACACATATTTATATATATATATATATATATATATATATATATATATATAACATAATTCGTTACCCAACAGATTCATTATCAATTAGAATTAAAAAAAAAGAAAAATCTTATAGAATAAAATTATAGAATGAAATACAATAGTTTAAGGATCAATAATATTATGAAAAATATTTCGATTACAAGAAGCAATCCAGTTTTTTACGTATTTTTTGTAAAGATGTTTAACATTTAAATGTTTACAGAAATCCGGCAGAATATTATATCACCTCGGACCAATATAGGTGAAACACCTTTGTCCAATCGTTTTTTGAGCCCGAGGTAAAAATAGATTAGCTGCTTCGTTGGCTCTAGTATTATGTAAATGACTTACCACCGTTACGTATTGTGAGTTATTAAAAAAGAATATTAATGTAATTTTTGAAAATAGTTGTCTAATATCCAATAAATTTAGTTCTTTGTATAATTGTTCGGAAGGGTATCTTAAGGATTTATTATACATAACTTTCAATAGTCTTTTATGTAATTTCTCAAGAGGAAGCAAGTAAGTTTTCTTTAAACCCCCCCAACCAATTATACCGTATTGTATAATAAACTCAACCAAGCCATAGTAAAGTACCTTTAGTTTACTCAAAGGAAGAATTTGTCGTAATTGGTACATTTTAGGAATTATACCTCGCAGTTTGTTGATAACATTTTTTATATGAACATCCCACCTTAGAAATGAATCGATGTAGATACCAAGATATTTAATAGATAAAACAATAGAGATACTTTGTGTTCCTACGGATATATTAGTGTAGTCTGGTAAATATTTTTCAAAAGAAGTGAAAGGAATAACCTTCGTTTTAGTGACATTAACTGTTAACAGATTAGCATTAAACCAATCCATTATATTTTTCAAATCTTTCTCTGCTTCCGCTCTTACATCTGCCCAAGTAGATCCATAATAAAGAATAACCGTGTCATCTGCGTATGAAATTATAGTTCCAGTTGAATTTAGAGTAAGTAATTGATTTAAATATGTAGTGAATAGGACTGGACCAAGCACAGTTCCCTGTGGTACTCCATAGGACACCGTTTCCTCGTGACTACGTACTTGATTTATTTCTACTAATTATTTTCTTCCTTCCAAGTAATTTCTAAATAAATTCAACGCGTTACCCCTCATGCCAATATGATCCAGTTTATCCAGCAAAAGCCTGTGACTGACAGTGTCAAAGGCCTTTGCAAGATCCACAAAAACACCTAAACATGGTTTTCTATCATCTACAGCATTATAAACTAACGATGTTAGTTTAGCTATCGCATCTTGCGTTGATATATTTTTACGGAAACCGAACTGTAAATCAGATATAATTTTATTTTTTTCCAAATAACTAATTAGACGTTTTTTAATAATTTTTTCGAATATCTTTGCTATTGATGATATTAAAGAAATTGGGCGGTAGTTTGAAATATTATGCTTATCTCCTTTATATAATGGCTTCACTATAGCTTTTTTAAAGTGCGTAGGGACTTTTCCGCATTCTATACATTTATTGATAATAAAACATAGCAGAATATTATATAACCTCGGACCAATATAGGTGAAACACCTTTGTCCAATCGTTTTTTGAGCCCGAGGTAAAAATAGATTAGCTGCTTCGTTGGCTCTAGTATTATGTAAATGACTTACCACCGTTACGTATTGTGAGTTATTAAAAAAGAATATTAATGTAATTTTTGAAAATAGTTGTCTAATATCCAATAAATTTAGTTCTTTGTATAATTGTTCGGAAGGGTATCTTAATGATTTATTATACATAACTTTCAATAGTCTTTTATGTAATTTCTCAAGAGGAAGCAAGTAAGTTTTCTTTAAACCCCCCCAACCAATTATACCGTATTGTATAATAAACTCAACCAAGCCATAGTAAAGTACCTTTAGTTTACTCAAAGGAAGAATTTGTCGTAATTGGTACATTTTAGGACTTATACCTCGCAGTTTGTTGATAACATTTTTTATATGAACATCCCACCTTAGAAATGAATCGATGTAGATACCAAGATATTTAATAGATAAAACAATAGAGATACTTTGTGTTCCTACGGATATATTAGTGTAGTCTGGTAAATATTTTTCAAAAGAAGTGAAAGGAATAACCTTCGTTTTAGTGACATTAACTGTTAACAGATTAGCATTAAACCAATCCATTATATTTTTCAAATCTTTCTCTGCTTCCGCTCTTACATCTGCCCAAGTAGATCCATAATAAAGAATAACCGTGTCATCTGCGTATGAAATTATAGTTCCAGTTGAATTTAGAGTAAGTAATTGATTTAAATATATAGTGAATAGGACTGGACCAAGCACAGTTCCCTGTGGTACTCCATAGGACACCGTTTCCTCGTGACTACGTACTTGATTTATTTCTACTAATTGTTTTCTTCCTTCCAAGTAATTTCTAAATAAATTCAACGCATTACCCCTCATGCCAATATGATCCAGTTTATCCAGCAAAGGCCTGTGACTGACAGTGTCAAAGGCCTTTGCAAGATC
Source organism: Rutpela maculata (assembly GCA_936432065.2). Classification (NCBI taxonomy): domain Eukaryota; kingdom Metazoa; phylum Arthropoda; class Insecta; order Coleoptera; family Cerambycidae; genus Rutpela; species Rutpela maculata. The sequence continues at coordinate 66,356,325 of OW386290.2, read as the reverse complement.
CACAAAAACACCTAAACATGGTTTTCTATCATCTACAGCATTATAAACTAACGATGTTAGTTTAGCTATCGCATCTTGCGTTGATATATTTTTACGGAAACCGAACTGTAAATCAGATATAATTTTATTTTTTTCCAAATAACTAATTAGACGTTTTTTAATAATTTTTTCGAATATCTTTGCTATTGATGATATTAAAGAAATTGGGCGGTAGTTTGAAATATTATGCTTATCTCCTTCTTTATATAATGGCTTCACTATAGCTTTTTTAAAGTGCGTAGGGACTTTTCCGCATTCTATACATTTATTGATAATAAAACATAACGGGGCAGCTATGTGGTCGATTGTTTTAACAATTCATTTGTTATGCCATCCGGACCAGGAGCCTTATTATTTTGGAATTCTAACACAGTATTTTTTATTTCAGTGCTATCAGTAAGTTCCAGAAAAATAGACCTACTTAATTTTTCACCTCGGCTTTCGTTGTTATTTAACATGGGCCCCTGCTGTATTTTGGAGGCAAGCTTTTCTCCTATTTGTGAAAAGTAGGTATTATAAGTATTAGCTATCTGATTAGGGTCAGTTATTTCAAGTTCGTTCTCTGTGACAATTTTAGTTATTTTTTTATCGTTTTTTTTTATAATTGTTAGTGAATTGTTTTACTATATTCCAAAGATTCTTCGAACAATTTTTGTTTTCTTCGATCCTAGTATTAAAATATTTATTTTTGGTTTTTTTTATAAGAGCATTTAGTTTATTTCTGTAGTTAATATATATTTGTTTTCGGTTTTCATCTAGTGGATGTTTAATATGATCTTGAAATAGTTTGTCTCTTTCTTTAATGGATGTAACTAGACCCTTGGAAATCCAAGGTTTCTTTTTCTTCACCGGCTTATACTGTATGATATCTGTTGACTGTTGCACTAGGAGTTCATATGTAAAGTAAAACAAATGTGTGGCTTTTTCCGGGTCATTACAATTGTATATATCTTCCCAACCTTCGTTTTTTACCAAATTTAGAAGTTTCTTTTCATTGACTTTTTTAAATGCTTGTTTTGTATTTTGTGTGTAATTTAAATTTATTTTTTCATTAGCGATTTGAACTATAGTTGTGTAGTGATCTGTAATGTTGGTCTTAATTATTACTGGAATTATATCTACTGTGTAATCAGGTTTATTTTTTACAAAGATATGATCAATACAGGTAGACGATGAAGTAGTAACTCTTGTATTTTTATTTATAATAGAAACAAAACCTTTTTCTGCTAATAAATTCAAGTACTCTTCGGTAAAGTCTGCATTACTACTACTACTAATGTCTATATTAATATCGCCTACGATAAATGTATAATCAGTTAAATTGTAGTTATAATTCTGTAAAGTATCTGTGAGATTATCAATAAAGTCATACACATGAAGAGGGCGGTCTATAAATCGCCAGTATTTTTATTTTAAAATTACCAAATGATATGTCTAAATCTATTGCATTTATTAATCCTATTTTGATGAACTTACAATCATATGTTAACTCCTGCTTTACATAAACTAATATACCATCATTTTGGTTGAGTCTATTATTATTATTATGTATAATCTTATAACCATCTATACTATACAGAGTTTTATCTGTTATGTTCCAGGTTGAGTACGGAACTGGAAAAAATTTGCAGTATCTTTCCATTCATGAATTATATTCTAAACTTCTACGTGGTGTACCATATTTTGTTTCATTTTTCCACGCATTCACAGTTTCATCGTTTTCTGGTATTGGAAAGAAGGTTGCGTGGAAAATATGGATGTTATCTCGTGATGTTGATTCGGCTTTTCAAGAATATTCTAGCCTGTTAAAAACAGCACCAACACCTGATAGCCTAAAGTTTTCTGTACTTGAGCGTTTTGTTGTATTTATGTATTATACTATTCCAGTACAGCAGATGCAGTTAACCAGACGCGTAGTATACTTTTTACCCAATGAACTTGAAATATTGATAATATTCCTCCAACTGCGGATACACTATTGCATCCCTTGAAATGGGCTATTTCTGAATGTAATATTTGGGGAAATTACCTGAGTAGTAAACCTCAGGAACATGATCCTTGCCAGTAGGGATGGAAAAAAGTTGATTTAATATACAAACCTCTATGGACAACACTTGCGGATATGAGCAAACACTGTCAAGAATTAGTGTCCTGCAAATGCAAGGAACGGTGTAGAGTAGAATTATTATGAGAAGATGACAGGGGCGGAGCCAACATGCGCGAATATTTTTACCAATGGGATAGCGTCATCTGGGGTATAGGGATATGTAATTGCAATAAATGTTTCGCGGCCAAGGAGCTGTGTAATGTAGATTAAAACTTACCCAACTGTTACGAGTAGCCTTTGTTCAGGAGAAGTGTAAGAATAGTAATTTGTATTAAACTTTGCCTAATAAAGTTGTTTTGTTATTATTATTACCACCGCTGCGCCGCTGCTCTACTGCAGGCCACCGCCGCCACTGATGTCGGCATTGAATGTCACGTAATTCGTTCTCATTGGCTTAGAATGATGGAGTGCACAAACTCGCTTCTGCGCATATTTTTTGCTGTCATCTTGTCATAATAATACTACTCTGCTAAACTTTCCTCGCAAATGAAACACATATGCGCTGCGGTAGACGCCATATCAACTCTGAAACGACGAAGAAAATAAATATAAATAGGAAGGAAGAGGGGGGATCAATGGGTTGAGGGGGGTCAGGGATATATAAAGTATTTATAGTATACATAGATATATATTGAAAAATAAAAGTTATGAGGCAAAAACCTTTAACTCGTTTTTTTACATTTTGAGAAATTTGTTCCATCTTTGAACTGCTGTATCTCGGTAAGTATTAGGTCAAAAAATATTTTTAACCAAATTTAATGGTCTACAACTTTCTTTCTCGAAAAACGAATGGTTTAGAGGATATAAGAGAAAAATCAAAAAAAGTCCGAACATTTCGAGGTTTTTTGCCCCCTCCAAGTTTCAACGATCTCCTCTGGGTCGAAAACTTAGATTACACACACCACACCATCCCCAAACAATTTTCCAAAATTTCATTAAACCCGGAATTGTGTCCAAGTAACTCCCCTCATATTTACTTGCCGACTGGACTATTTAATCTTTATGAAAAAATTGTCCCCAAGGATCGGGAGGGGGGGGGGGGGGGGCTAAGGCGAGCTCCCGACTATTAGTAAATGTGTAGATTGACAGCTCGGTATATGTATATTTTTTAATCATCTCACTACATATGAGAAGCACAAAACTAACCTAAAAAAATACTGTCATCAGTCAAAATTTTCAATAAGTTCATCAAACATAGCTATTTCCTCCGACAAAATGTCGGACCATGCTATGGAAAATTCCGAAATACGAAAACGCATAAAGCAACTACAGAATCAAAATACTAAATTTAAACATCTGTTAAAGGCCTATTTGGATATAGCAAAAGAAGAAACTTCCTCTATATCCAAGTTAGAGGAAGAAGCATTGACTCTGAAAAAAACCATAGAAGATTTAGAAAAAGAACAAGCGCTGTTGCAATATGAACTTAACTCTGTATTAGATAATGACGACAATGAAATTAAGCAAACGTTGGAAGCAGTTCGCAAATTTGAAATTGAAAATGAGGAGTTAAATACAAGACTCGCAGAAATTAAAAACCACAGTTCAGGAGTGGAGGCCTTGAGAAGAGAGAATGAAGAGTTAAATGAAATTTTATCTGAATTGGAGAGAGTAAAAGGAATACTATTAGAAGAGATACAAAAAAGAGAAGAAGAAAATACGCAACAGAAGACATAGAACTTCACACGAGTTACAGAGCTTTATTTTAGTATTAATATTGAAATATAACTCAAGATATTATACCTTTATGAGCGGAATCTCAACTTGAATATTAAAATAAGATTATGATTTTGGAAATATGAAGTGTACTTATTAATATGTACTGAAGATGCGCTAGTTGTTACAAATAATAGATATAAGTCTCTTATAAAGAGGATAAATAATATAATATACATAATATACAAGCAATAAAAGAATTGTGGGGATATTGTGAGATTGCTTGGTCAAATGAGGTATTTACCTGTAAGAGAGGCTTTCTAAGTTCGAATACTCGAAATGGTAGAATACACTTAAAAAAATAAAAATCAATAAAAGTCAACACTGGTGCTCCTTTAATCTTAATATTACATAAAGTTAATCAAATAAATATATACTTAAGATTTAATTAATAAAACAAAAAAAGGTACGATAGCAAAATACTTACCGCGAAAGTTGATCAAAGGTTTAATCCCAACTTATGAATTTTTTTTCCACGATGAATCTGCGTTAAATAATAATAAAGTTACCTAAAATCTGACATGGGCGAATAAATTACTTAATTTTAATGACAAAAAGTTAACGTTTCCAATTCAAGAAATAAATCGATTTATATCACCCTAAAGCTGGGGAAATATCTTTTGCATACTTCTTGACCCAATATTTAAAAAGCTGTCATATGACCTAATTATTACGTCTGTTTTTGACAGTAGTTGGATGATATTCCTTCAACTCTTCTCAGAATTTTTCTATAGATCATTTTCGGTCACGTGACTTTGACGCAGCAATAGGCGTCTGAATTTAAGATGCCAGCGCCAAAGTGGAGAACTCGTGAACTAATTATAGGCTTTTTGTTTATTTATATGGCGAATACTTTTATTGATTTTTTTCTGTTTATTGTTGTTTTTGGCGTTAAAAATAATAACATTATTAATATATGACCCAAAGGTTTGCAAGATTTTGTTGTAAGTGATTTGCAATATGTTAATGGCATTATTCAGCAAAATTCATATTTTTTTAGGTTATCTAGTTTTTCCCTTGAAAAGTACAGTTTCTTCGACATAAACGGTGTCTGGCTAGTTAAATATTAATAAACTTAAATATTTCTTTAAATTTATATACAGTTGTAGTTTAAATCACTTTTTTTTTCAGGAAACTGAGTGACATTTAGGTTAAGCATATTGCAATGTATGGAACATTTGTGAATCACTAAAAATGTAAAAATTCTAAGTGTGTGTATGAAGGGGAATATGTTTTAAATGCAGGACATATTATTTTGTGTGGTAAAACCCATATTCAACACAAAACTTAATAAATGTGCATGCACTATGTTTACAAACAAGTGTCTCATGGGTATTTGATATCCATGAAATTAGTGGTACATTGAATAGGTATAACTGAAAAGATATTTATTAATTCTTTAAGTAAAATAAATGAAACAGTATTTTGTAAAATATGAAATAGAAATATTCAAGGTAAAACATAATAGTGCATGGTGCAATAGTATATATTACTTTTAAATATACTGGAATTACATATATTTACTTATTTCAAAAATTTCACTCACAATGTGTGATTGTCTAGGACATTATTATTGCTACTCGGGCCACGGTTATTTCCATCAGCTTTTTCCCTCTCAATGCCTGGTTAAAGGTGTTTACATCAAAGAGGGTATGCTTTGGACATTGTCGTGCCAACTCAACTTTCACGAGTTGTCCCTGCAATCTACAAAGGATACCGACTAGGTTGGCTCCAGCAAATTGTAGCCCCTTTAAACGCTATCATATTCTTAATAACTTAGCATCTCAGTTTATCATTTACTTATTGTTGATATCATCGTACACTAAAGAGACAATGACAGAAAAGCCCATAATTAGTTTGACTATTGGCCACCAGGTGGCGTACTTCTTATTTTCAGACGCCTATACAACAGGTAATGAAAATGAAAACAATTAATTAGAGATGAGTTGCTATTTAACAACCTATTATTTTATTAAAAAAACTAGCTGACCCAGCAAACGTTGTTTTGCCATATAAATTATAAATTTTTGTCCAAAAAATAAAAAGAAAATTTCTGGATAGGGCCATCCTTATCACCTAGGGGTATAAAAAATAACCTACGACCTATTTTCTGACCTACCAAATATACACCGAAAATTTCATAAAAATCGGTCAAGCCGTTTCGGAGGAGTTCGATAACAAACACTGTGGCACGAGATTTTTATATATCCCCATCTCATAATTAGTTGGATGTCCTCCACGCCGACAGCGTGACGTCAACCGAAATTGATCTATTGGGTTTTGTTGTTGTTTTGTTGATACCTCGTTGCAACTTCGGATGTCATCGTAGCTGATATGTGTATCCTCTTAATCAGTCTCCATGGTAGTTTATTTTTCTCGATGGAAGAATTTTTATTGTAATTTTGTATACCGTCTTGATCCCCTCTTTTGAGAGAGGATTATACTTTCAGATAGCCAGGTAGCACTAAAGCATCTCAGGTCCTATAACTTCGAGTCTCAAATTGCCTGGGAATGCAGACAATCCCTGAAAAACCTGGCAAAAAACAACAAGGTTACTTTGATGTGTGTGCCAAGGCATAAGGGAACAGAAGGCAATGAATTAGACGACAGCCTCGCAGGAAAAGGGGCAGAAGTCCCATTTTTCGGACTCGAACCGTTCTGTGGCTTATCTAAGAGTGACATAGCAGAGGAGATCAAAAAGTGGGAACTGGAACAAAAGAAGTCCTACTGGAGGAATATTCCAGGCCAAAGACAAGCGAAAAGGTTCATAACCTTCGACAAAAAATGCCAAAAAGCTTCTCGAACTTGAAAAGTTCAATCTAATGCTGATTACAGGCCTTCTAACTGGCCATTGCCCCTTGAGATACCATCTCAAAAATATAGACATGGCAGAAGAGGACAAATGCAGATACTGTGAATCTGCAACTGAATCTGCGGAACATGTACTTTGTGAATGCAAGATACTAATCAGTCTTAGGCTAAATAGGCGAAATTAACGCCTGAAGACATAGGGAAATTAGCTCCCAAGAAAATCACAAGCTTTGCAAAAAGCCTTGGAATCTTGAGCAACATCTAATTGTAGGGTAATTCACAAAAAGATCTTTTAGATCGAGGCGAAGAAAGGCCAACTCAGAGCCAAGCGATCCCTTAAAAAATCTACAATCCCCTTCTTAACATTTTCTCTCTTTTTTGGTTCGTCAGATATGTTTCTAGGTATTTCAATTTGTTCGTCGTTTTTAGAGAATAGTAGCCTATTTTGCATTATTAGTCGCTGACTCTATTGTTGACGGGCCTCGCGCCATTATTAGACTAATCTTGACATTTACTTGCAATCCAGATATATACAGTATCGGAAAGTGTTCGATTTGGTACGGCAATAAGAGCAAGCGAGAGCGAAGCAAGCAATGACGTACATTAAGGGGCGTGTCACATTTTGCCTCTGCTAGGGTACTGGTAGAAGCCTTTATTGTGGGCGGTCCGTTAAGTCGTTGAAACTATGCAATCCCAAAAGCAAAATTTTCATATACGGTTTCATGTTTTTTGGAAATTTGCGAATATTCTGCTCTTCTTTCGTGACGGTTAGGAGATCATTGACATATCTAGAATGATCGGCGTTCTCAATGCTTCTGTATCTTAATTAAAATTTGGTGCCTCCTTCATTGTCCTTTGTATCACTTGAACCAGGACTGTGGTGAGTAGTCGAGGGATAGGGAGCATCTTTGCCTGATTCCTATATTTATCTTGCTGTTTATTAGATATTGCAACGTCAAATTATACATCTGTGTTTTGACTTTAAGGTAATTCTGAAATTTACCTATTTAAATATGAAAACTGAGGATAGTAGTTGTAGAAAAAATAGTGTTTGAAACTCATGCATAGTGTCTTTCTCCACTAATGGAATTGCCCACTTGTAAAAAGAGTACCGTCCACTTGTTGCATAAATAACTACTTTCATAATCTTTAACTTTTTTTAGAATATTTGCAAAACACTATAGTGCACGCCCTTTTTTTTATGATTAGTAACAGGCTGAATTTTCGTGAGTAGCTTCGTTTTGACAAGACGCCCAACTTTTCTCTCTGCGAAAATTCTCGGTAGTGGCAGCGAATGGCAAAAATTATTTTTTCTATTTCACACGAACTAGACAATTCGACAACCTGTCAAATTATTTTGGCAATATGTTGTTGTGGACAAACACGGGGCTTATTATAATTAACTCGCGCAAAAGTAAACGCAATCGAAAAAAAACTCTTTAACAAACGTTTAACGAATGAAAAATATATTGCCAAAATAATTTGACAGGTTGTGGAATTGTCTAATTCGTGCGAAATAGAAAAAATAATTTTTGCTATTAGCTACCACTACCGAGAATTTTCGAAGAGAGAAAAGTTGGGCGTCTCGTCAAAACGAAGCTACTCACGAAATTCAGCCTGTTACTAATCATTTAAAAAAAAAGGGCGATGTACTATGGACTACTACATTTGTTTTCATTTTGGCATACAAACCAGCACAATAGGAGTGTTCGATACTCATTGATTTCTTTAAGATCAAGTAACTACTTTAGGACATGCTGTGAAAAAAGAAGTTCAGTTACAAATTTTGTTCATCATGAGGACAATTTTATTCCATTTTTAGCATATTATAATTTGAGTATTAAACTTCAACCACCCTTCACTTAACTTTCATAAACTTCAACTGCACATCAAACCTCAGTGGCTTTGGACATAGTCAGAGTCAAACCTAGTGCGAGGTGACCAGCATTAGCTAAGATTCATACCCATGCCCTGACCCAATCTTTACAAAATTTGACTAGTTACTGGAACGTTTTGTTGAGACACTCTTTGTTCTTGACTCTTTTGCAAATCAGTCTTTTCCGTAGTTTCGAATAATTTATTGTTTGGTAGTACACGCAAATTAGATTAAAAAACAGTGAATAGAAGAAATAATTTATAAAGTAATAATGTTTGAAATGCGTACTCTAGATAGGGTTAGAAATAAATACCCGAAAAGTTCTCCCCTCATTTAGAGGTGGAACGTCCTCTTTTTGCAATGAACCACCCCTAACGGGGACTTAAAGCTGGTTTTTCACTTTTATCTTGTAAACCGTTCATCGGAAGAGAAAAAAGCATAGGAAATATAAAAATTGTCGTTAAAATCTGCATAAAAAATGTTCCTTTAACCTTGTAGCTTATCCTCACCTATTTCGTGCTAACAGCGTCCAAACAGAGGGATAGTTTGGAGCGCACAGGTAAAAATCAATCTTATTCGAAGTTTCACAGCAAATATTTTAAAAGCGGTTACTTTAACGAGAAAAATGCTCAGGAATGAATTTATAGAGCGGAATTCACTATATAAGATGCATGTATAGTGGGTTTTGGCGCAAGTGATTTTTATTTATTTTCCCTTTATATCACAAAGCTCTATTTGGTGGCTGTCTTGATAGAATCTTAGCAGTACTGGATTGACCGACCAACTTATTGAAAATAATTAACCCTTTGATGATTCAAAGATGTCTCTTTTTTTGAGGCTTTGTATAATGCAAGCGCGAATTACTCTCCAGCACTTGTAATTTCTTGTTTCGTTGAGCTACGGTTGTTGAATATACGGACAATCTCTTCGAGATTTTTTCTTTTATTGACGCATTTCACCCTTTGCACTTTTCCTTTATCAAAGAAAGCTGAAGTGATATCGCATCTGAACGTGTGGACAAACAAAACTCTCTCCTTACAGCTTTTTAAAACTTCCGAGGACTGCAAGTCTGTTCGGAGGCTGTTAGTGCGAAATAGGTGAGGATAAGCTATAAGGTTAATAGGACATTTTTTATGCAGTATTTAACGACAAAATTTTTATTACCTATACTTTTTTTCTTCCGACGAACGGTTTACAAGATAATAATAATAATAATAACAATAATAATAATAATAATAATAATAATAATAATATATAATAATATAAATATATAATAGTATAATAATATAATATAATAATAATAATATAATAATATAATAATATAATAATATAATAATAATATAATAATAATATAATAATATAATAATATAAAATAATAATAATAATAATAATGGGGGTGCAAAACCGAACCGGCAGCCCTAGCGCACCCGGGAGGGGAAAGCGCTTTCCCCTCTGGTGTCGGTCGTGGGCTTGTTGGGCTAACCACCCACAAGCCCGATCCTCCGGTTCCAGTTGGCCGAAGACAGGGCCCCCACGATCGACCCCGTGCGGATAGGGGTCAAGGGCAAGGTGGTGGGGCCCAACAGGAAAGGATGCCCATTGATGACGACCGCTATAACCAAGGACGCTTTGAGTGGACAGATGAACTGAGAGACGACCTGATGCACTGTTATGAAAGCAGTGAACCCGGCCGAAGGGGGTACATGGCGCGAATGCATGCTCTGTGGTGTGAAAACCACCCAGAACATGACGCCTTCACACCTCAGAACCTACGTGATTATGTATCCCACCTTCGTGCTAGAGGCTATGTCAGAGCCGCTCCTCAGCCAGTGAATGAGGTGGCCGAACAGCCACCGAACGAACCGGTTGAGGAAGCGGTTCCCATCGTTCCACCAACACCAGAGGGTCTCAGTACCAGACGGGGGTTGCACAACATAAAACCCCCCGGGCCACAAGATCTGGCCAAAGTGGATGCAGAACTTCGTGCAGCGCTACCAGAAGAGGCTGACATCTGGCACATAAATTGTGCCGTGTATGCTGCAGCTCAACGCTTGTCTCAAGTGGAGAGGCGAAATACTACCTCTCCACAAGAAAGAGCGGGACGGCACATACAGAAGATGGAAGCCAAGATCCGGTCGGCGAGGCAACACGCATCCCGTATCCAATGTGTGATGGACTATATGGCAGCCAACAGGCCTTTCACGCCTAAAGTGCGGCGAGTAGCTGCCAACTTAAGACGCGTCCATCACACACTTAATGGGGCAGTGCTGCAAACCACCAAACAGCACTGCCTCGACAGGATACGGATGCTAGTGTCTTGTAAGAAGTCACTAGTGAGGCGGGCGAGGGGGCTAGCGAAAAATCAACTTTTCCGCAAAAAGCCCTCGCGCCTTTTCGAACCGCCTCAGCGTGTTGCTGAAAATCCGCCGACTGCAGATCAGGTGGAAAACTTCTGGAAAACGTTGTACGAACAGAAGCTTCCACTCAACAGAGACTCTCCAGCCCTGGCACACTTTGAAACCTTTAGCCAAAGGTTTCGCCAACCACACGAGGTGTGCCAACCAATAACCCCAGAAGAGGTTCGAAGAGCTCTTGAGGGCTCTAAGAACTTTGCTGCTCCAGGTCCCGACGGGATAAATAACTTTTGGTGGAAAAAGTTATCGAGTACCCACCACCATTTGGCCAGAATTTTTAATGCCTGGCTAAATGGGGAGCAGCAAATTCCTTCTTGGGTTGTTGAGGGGCGGACAGTGCTGATCCCCAAGAACGAAGATTTGTCTAACCCAAAGAACTACCGCCCGATAACCTGTTTAAACGCATGTTACAAAGTGTTTACACGCATTTTGTACATGCGGGTGCTCCACGCAGTTGAACCGGTTTACGAACGGATACATGAGCAACGAAGGTCGAAGAGAGGTGTCGCTGGCTGCAAGGAGAACCTGCTGATTGACAGATGTGTCACGCAGGACTCCGTGCAGTATAAGCGGAACCTCTCCATGGCCTGGATCGACTACCGCAAGGCATTTGACATGACATCTCATGAGCTTATTTTACACTTGCTCCAATGTCTTGCGGTACCCGGTCCCGTAGTGAGATGTATTGAAGAACTGATGCCGCTCTGGAAGACTCGCTTTACTATAACATCCGGTAACGATAGAGTCCAGACGGAGCCGGTATCGTTCAGAAGGGGAGTATTTCAGGGAGTCTCCCTCAGCCCCCTTCTGTTTTGCATCTCACTACTGCCATTATCCGTTTCGCTCCGGAAAACCCGTGGATACAACTGCGGTACCCCCGGCGATAGGAGGCATAAGGTCACCCATTTGTTTTATATGGATGACCTTAAACTTTATGCCTCCGGAGAAAGGGACCTACACCAGTCCCTTAGGGTGGTACAGGAGTACACGCAGGCTGTCGGTATGGAGTTCGGGTTGGACAAATGTGCACTGGTCCATCACAAGAGAGGACGATGCGGGGACCACGGAGAGGACGCGCAGCTCGTAGACGGAAGCATCTTACATCATCTAGATGCCGGAGAGTCGTACACTTACTTGGGTGTCGAGCAACGCTCCACCCAAGAAGTGAGTGTAGTGAAAAACGCTCTCCGCGGCAAGTATCAGCACCGACTCCGACAGATTTGGTCTTCAGAACTGTCGGGGAAGAACAAGGTGTCTGCTACCAACATGCTTGCCGTTCCGATCCTTCTCCACTCCTTTGGAGTGGTGAAATGGAACCGAGAGGAGTTGCGTCAACTCGACGTAGGAACCCGCAAGAAGATGCATCTCAATAGGAGTTTGCATCCTAAATCGTCCGTTCCACGGTTATACCTCCCACGACATCGGGGAGGCCGTGGACTCTTGAGTTTGGAGAGTCTCCATAACAGGATGGTTCTGGATGGAGCCTGTAAGATTATCAGGAGTTCGGATCCCCTCCTCTGCATGGTTCGAGACCATGAAAATGCAGGGGTAGGAGCGTTTTTGTTTAAGGCAGCACAGAGAGCAGCCGATGAACTTGGTCTCTCCTTCGACGTCGAGCGGGTAAATCGCGACTCTGTCACCGAGTTGGAACCTGCTCGGCGAAAAGCCCAAATTAAAGCTGCAGAACACAACATCTTTCTGCAGCTTCATACGGATAAGCCAATGCATGGAGTCTTCTATAAAAATAGAAGATCTTGGCTTATCCGAAAGGCTGACCTTTGCCTTCTTAAGGTCAGCCGGGCTGAAGTCTGAGACCGAGGGATTCATAATGGCTTGCCAGGATGGTGTATTTAACACTCTCGTTTATCGAAGCCGTGTCATGGGTATAGAGGTCCCTGATGTCAGCTGCAGGACCTGCCGCAGGGCGCCAGAGACTCTAATGCACTTGTTGTCGGCCTGTCCGACATATGCAGTCTCGGCCTATATCCAGAGGCACGACGGAGCATTACGAGTGCTTTATTATCACTTAAGGCACTCGTATGGAATAGACGAGACACCAGTGCTGCCTTATGCTCCAGGGGATATTGAGTCCGTTGTGGGAAATGAGAAGTGTCTAATTTATTGGAACTACTCTTTTCCCACAGTCAGGCAAATACAAGCCAACAAGCCTGACATAGTCCTCCTCGACCACCAACTCAAGACAATGTTTGTCGTGGAGTTCTCGGCTCCCGCGGAGAACAACATTGTCTTGAAGGAGGAGGAAAAACGGACAAAATATCGAGATTTGCTCTTCGAACTCCGCAGACTCTATCCAGACCATACTGTTAAGATAGTGGTACTGATTATAGGAGCCCTCGGTGGAACGAAACACACACTGCTTTCAGAACTTAAGATCATACCGGCATGCCGAAATTCGGCAGAGGTCTTAGCCGGCAGAATGCAGAAGGCCGTCATCCTCGGTTCATTACGTCTGCTCAGGGCACACGATTCGTGGACCCAGTAGTCACTCACCCCACGGGCGTGGGGAGTGGCTACCGGTACTACCAGCTCCCCTCTGTGAGTGTCGGAGCCACAGAGTTTAAAGGGTGACTGGCTTTAACAAAAAAAAAAAAAAAAAAAAAAAAAAAAATAATAATAATAATAATAATAATAATAATAATAATAATAATAATAATAATCCAGCAGATATACGAACAGCGTGGCGCCAAGAAGGGCATGGCAGGTTGTAAGGACAGCCTGCAGGTAGACCGCTGTATTACACAGGATTCTGTGCAATACAAGCGGAATCTATCAATGGCCTGGATTGACTATCGTAAGGCATTTGACACAACATCACATGAACTTTTGTTACATTTGCTCAAATGTCTTGCGGTAGCAGAGCCACTAGTGAGATGCATTGAACAACTGCTGCCACTCTGGAAGACCCGCTTCACCATAACATCAGGTGCACAGCGGGTTACGACAGAGCAGGTGGCATTCCGAAGAGGAGTTTTCCAGGGAGATTCTCTGAGTCCCCTCCTCTTCTGCATCTCACTGCTGCCGTTGTCTGTTGAGCTCCGCCAAACCCGCGGGTACCTCTGTGGCCCACCCAGCAACCGGAGGCATAAGGTCACTCATCTATTCTACATGGATGACCTAAAACTGTATGCCTCCGGAGAGCGAGAACTTCAAAACGCTCTGAGGGTGGTCGAGGAGTACACGCGGGCCATTGGTATGGAGTTCGGGTTGGACAAGTGCGCGGTCGTCCACCTCAAGAGAGGGCGATGCGGGGAATTTTCTGAGGACGCGCAGCTCGCAGACGGAAGCATCCTAAGACATCTGGATGCCGGAGAGACCTACACATACCTGGGTGTGCAACAACACCACATCCAGGATGTGCAACAAATCAAGAAGTCTCTCCGCGGCAAGTACAGACGCCTACTCCGAAAGATTTGGTCGTCCGAACTTTCGGGGAAGAATAAGGCGTCTGCCACTAACATGCTTGCCGTTCCTGTTCTGCTCTACTCCTTTGGGGTAGTAAAATGGACGGTAGATGAGCTGCGCCAACTAGACAGAGATACCCGCAAGATGATGAACATCCATAGGAGTATTCATCCTAGATCGTCCGTTCCTCGTGTTTATCTCCCACGTCATCGGGGGGGCCGAGGACTCTTGAGTCTGGAGTGTATGCATGGCAGAGTAGCACTGAGTATGGCATGTAACATTCTCAGGAGCTCGGATCCGCTTCTGCTATTAGTGAGAGATCATGAAATGGCAGGGGTGGGCGCAGGATTGTTCAAGGCAGCAAAAAGAGCCGCAGATGAACTTGGTCTCGTATTCGACGTCAGGCGAGGTGGCCGGTGCGGTGCTGATCCAGAGTCAGTCACCGAGCTTCAGCCAAATCGTCTGAAAGCCCAAATAAAAGCTGCTGAACAGGAGAATCTGTTCAGGCAGCATGTCGATAAACCCATGCACGGTGTGTACTATAAGAACATAGAAACACTGGGTTTATCGACTAGGCTGACATTCGCCTTTTTAGGGTCAGCTGGGCTTAAGTCGGAGACCGAGGGATTCATTGTGGCCTGTCAGGATGGTGTAATAAACACCTTGGTCTACCGAAGCCGCGTAATGGGTGTAGAGGTCCCTGATATCAACTGCAGGACCTGCCGTCAGGCGCCGGAATCGCTGATGCATTTGCTTTCAGCATGCCCGATATACGCGATTTCGGCCTACATCCGCCGCCATAACGCGGCTTTACGAGTGCTATACTACCACCTACGGCACTCGTACGGGGTAGATCAAACACCAGTGCTGCCTTACATTCCCGGAGATATTGAGTCCGTTGTCGAGAACGAGAGGTGCCGAATTTATTGGAACTACTCGTTCCCGACCGTCAGGCTAATTCAAGCCAACAAGCCTGACATAGTACTGCTCGACCATCAGAACAAAGTGATGTTTGTCATCGAATTCTCAGCACCTGCTGAGACAAACATCGCTTTGAAGGAGGGGGGAAAACGGACCAAATATCGTGATCTCCGGTATGAGCTCCAAGTGCTGTACCCAGACTACTCGGTCAAGATGGTCGTCCTAATAATCGGCGTACTCGGAGGGATGAAGCCTTCGCTGCTCTCAGAATTAAAGATCATACCGGCCTGTCAGAATTCGGCAGAATGGTTGGCAGGTCAGATGCAGAAGGCGGTTATCTTGGGGTCCCTTCATCTGCTTGGGGCACATGATTCAGGTGTTTACAGTCATTAACTCCACAGGTCGTGGAGAGTGGCTGTAATGAATTAGCCGGCGCGGCTACCGTGTGGTGTCGGAGGCCACGGAAGCCCTGTCCGGCAGCGGGAAACCGAAAAAAAAAAAAAATAATAATAATAATAATAATAATAATAATAATAAGCAGGAGGGGCTAACCGTCGTCTATCTAGCCTTTGATGAGTAGCGCCACCACTTACTCCAGCTGGGGATGCAAAATCGAACCGGCAGCCCTAGCGCATCCGGGAGGGGAGAGCATCTTCCCCTCTGGTGTCGGTCGTGGGCTTGCTGGGCTAACCACCCACAAGCCCAAACCTCCGGTTCCTATTGGCCGAGGACAGGGCCCCCACGATCGACCCCGTTCGGATAGGGGTCAAGGGCAAGGTGGTGGGGCCCAACAAGATCGACAGCCCATTGTTGACAACCGCGATGAACAAGGACGCTTTGAGTGGACAGATGAACTGAGGGACGACCTTATGCAGGTGCTACGAAAGCAGTGAGCCCGCGCGAAGGGGATAAATGGGGCGAATGCACGTTCTGTGGTGTGCAAGGCACCCAGAACACAACGCCTTCATGCCACAGAACCTGCGTGATTATGTGTCCCACCTTCGTCGCAGGGGCTACGTGAGAACTGCTCCTCAGCCGATGAATGAGGTGGCCGAAGGTCCACCGAATGAACCGGTTGAGGTTGCAGTCCCAGTCGTTCCACCAGTACCAGAGGGCCTCAGTACCAGAAGGGAGTTGCACAACATAAAAGTCCCCGGGCCACAAGATCTGGCCAGAGTGGATGCGGAACTTCGTGCAGCGCTACCAGAAGAGGCTGACATCTGGCACATAAATTGTGCCGTGTATGCTGCCGCTCAACGCTTGTCTCAGGTGGAGAGGCGGAACAGTGCTTCTCCACAAGAGAGAGCGAGACGGCGCATACACAAGATGGAAGCCAAGATCCGGTCGGCGAGGCAACACGCATCCCGTATCCAATGTGTGATGGACTATATGGCGGCCAATAGGCCTTTCACGCCTAAAGTGCGGCGAGTAGCTGCTAACTTAAGACGCGTCCATCACACACTCAATGGGGCAGTGCTACAAACCACCAAACAGCACTGCCTCGACAGGATACGGATGCTAGTGTCTTGTAAGAAGTCACTAGTGAGGAGGGCGAGGGGGCTAGCGGAAAATCAACTTTTCCGCAAAAAGCCCTCGCGCCTTTTCGAACCGCCTCAGCGTGTTGCTGAAAATCCGCCGACTGCAGATCAGGTGGAAAACTTCTGGAAAACGTTGTACGAACAGAAGCTTCCACTCAACAGAGACTCTCCAGCCCTGGCACACTTTGAAACTTTTTGTCAAAGGTTTCAGCAACCACAACAGGTGTGCCAACCGATAACCCCAGAAGAGGTTCGAAGAGCTCTTGAGGGCTCTAACAACTTTGCTGCTCCAGGTCCCGACGGGATCAATAACTTTTGGTGGAAAAATTATCCAGTACCCATCACCATTTAGCCAGAATTTTCAATTCATGGCTAAATGGGGAGCAGCAAATTCCTTCTTGGGTTGTCGAGGGGCGGACAGTGCTGATCCCGAAGAACGGAGATTTGTCTAACCCAAAGAACTACCGGCCGATGTTACGCATGTTACAAGGTGTTTACGCGCATCTTGTACATGCGGGTGCTTCACGCAGTTGAGCCGGTTTACGAGCGGATATATGAGCAACGAGGGTCAAAGAGAGGTGTCGCTGGCTGTAAGGAGAACCTGCTGATTGATAGGTGTGTCACGCAGGACTCCATGCAGTATAAGCGTAACCTCTCCATGGCCTGGATCGACTACCGCAAGGCATTTGACATGACATCGCACGAGCTTATTGTACACTTGCTCCGATGTCTTGCGGTACCTGGTCCCGTAGTGAGATGCATCGAAGAACTGATGCCGCTCTGGAGGACTCGCTTTACCATTACATCGGGTAATGATAGAGTCCAGACGCAGTCGGTAACATTCAGAAGGGGAGTATTTCAGGGAGACTCCCTCAGCCCCCTTCTATTTTGCATCTCATTACTGCCATTATCCGTTTCGCTCCGGACAACCCGTGGATACAACTGCGGTACCCCTGGCGATAGGAGGCATAAGGTCACCCATCTGTTTTATATGGATGACCTTAAACTTTATGCCTCCGGAGAGAGGGACCTACACCAGTCCCTCAGGGTGGTACAGGAGTACACGCAGGCTGTCGGCATGGAGTTCGGGTTGGAGAAATGTGCACTGGTCCATCTCAAGAGAGGACGATCTGGGAACTACGGAGAGGACGCGCAGCTCGTGGACGGAAGCATCTTACATCATCTTGATGCCGGAGAGTCGTACACTTACTTGGGTGTCGAGCAACGCTCCACCCAAGAAGTGAGTGTAGTGAAAAATGCTCTCCGCGGCAAGTATCAGCACCGACTCCGACAGATCTGGTCTTCAGAGCTGTCGGGGAAGAACAAGGTGTCTGCTACCAACATGCTTGCCGTTCCGATCCTTCTCTACTCCTTTGGAGTAGTGAAATGGACTCAAGAAGAGTTGCGTCAACTCGACGTAGGAACCCGCAAGAAGATGCATCTCAATAGGAGTTTGCATCCTAAATCGTCTGTTCCACGGCTGTACCTCCCACGACATCGGGGAGGCCGTGGACTCTTGAGTTTGGAGAGTCTCCATAATAGGATGGTTCTGGATGGAGCCTGTAAGGTCATCAGGAGTTCGGATCCCCTCCTCTGCATGGTCCGAGACCATGAAAATGCAGGAGCCTTTCTGTTTAAGGCAGCACAGAGAGCAGCCGATGAACTTGGTCTCTCCTTCGACGTCGAGCGGGTAAATCGCGACTCTGTCACCGAGTTGGAACCTGCTCGGCGAAAAGCCAAATTAAAGCTGCAGAACACAACAACTTTCTGCAGCCGGGCTGAAGTCTGAGACCGAGGGATTCATAATGGCTTGCCAGGATGGTGTATTTAACACCCTCGTCTGTCTTAGTCGTGTCATGGGTATAGAGGTCCCTGATGTCAGCTGCAGGGCCTGCCGCAGGGCGCCAGAGACTCTTACGCACTTGCTGTCGGCTTGCCCGACATATGCAGTCTCGGCCTATATCCAAAGGCACGACGGAGCATTACGAGTGCTTTACTACCATTTAAGGCACTCGTATGGGATAGACGAAACACCAGTGCTGCCTTACGCTACGGGGGATATTGAGTCCGTTGTTGGAAATGAGAAGTGTCTATTGCTGAAAAAAATAAAACATTTTGAATGTTAGAAATTCTAAAAAATGCATCCAATCGGCGCCACAAACGTACATACACCAAAATTTGATTAGATTATTGATGGGGGATATTTCATACATAAGCTCATTTGGCAAAGGGGGTCCTCAGCTTCCGCAATTTGTGGTGGCTACGTAAAATTCATCGTTCGTAAGATTAAAAATCAATATGATTTTTAATCTTTTTCCTCATATTTTGGTACCGCAGGTAGCTTTGCTTTTATAGCAGGTGAATGATTTGCTGGTCATAAGTAGATCCTAATTTGTTCTATATTTGAGTAAAATTTGATTCAAATCGGAAACAAAATGAAAAAGTTATAAGGGTATCTTCATTTTAAGTGAGTCACACTGTATATTTAAGGAAATGTCTAGACTTCGACAAAATATTACGTTAGTAAATACGTCGAGTATTGTAAAATAAAGATTGTTTTGTGACTGTGATTTATTAGCAGATCACGGTAAACCGCTTTGATAGAAATATTCAAGATACACAATTGATTTTTTTTTATTAATTATCAATTTTCTCTGGCGAATATCTCGTAAAATATAACACATAGGAAGAAAATGAATATAAACATTCTTGTGGGAAATTTAATTACGTTTAATTTTGCATAGATTACCTTTTTTTGTACGACGCATCGTTTCCGAGTTATAAGCGAAGAATCGAAAACAGGAACTTTTCCACCCCCCTCTCCTACTGAAGCGGCGGGGCTAGGGGCGGGGACTTTTAGTATGTTTACCTCCTGACTAACCCCAACACATTCCTTAAGAGAAAAATTCTCCCCTCCAAAATGTTCCCTACAACTCTTTCATTGACTAGACTATATGGACTATTTGCTAACTTTAAAATTGGAGTTGTGAGCGTATTTGTTTTTAATTATCACGTTACATATGAAATGACACACACTTAACCCAATAAATAATAGTTATTGTCATCAGTCAAAATTTTCGATTAATCGTGAAACCGTTTCCCTTACTAGAGGTAATATGTCAGACTCTCCTGCTGAAAACTCCGACGTACGAAAGCGTATAAAGCATCTTGAAAATGAAAACATTAAGTATAAAAAATTGTTGAAGACCATTGACGTGTCAAATGAAGAAGCCCCGCGTATGTCCGAGCTCAAAGACGAAGCCGAATGTCTAAGACAAACAATGAAACAACTGGAAGAGGAAAAGTCGGAGTTAGAGAATGAGTTGAACTGCGTACTTGAAAATAGCGGTGAAAATGAAAAAGAAGATATAGAGATGGAAAATCTTAAAGTGGAAAATGCGCAATTGAAACAAATTTTAGCAGAATTGGAATCGGAAAAATTAAAATTACTAGGGCATACATAAAAACTGATTTTAAAGTCATTACATGTGTTGGCATCTAACCTAACGCTAATAGTAAAAACATTCTGTGGGACTATGCGCAATGTTTACATGTGATTAAAATTAATATATTTATCATTCATTTTGATCTGCAATATTGAATATAAACATTGTATAAACGCCTTTCCAAAATATAATTTTTAATTCTAAATTCCTAAATAAAATTTTTATATAATAAATGATTTCATTCAATAAATCTTGATTTCTGACTATTTGGAAGGGGCATGAGCTTGTGCTCTCGTGTAGGCAAACCTAATGGATGGGCCCTCTGCACAAGCTTTTATTTAACGATCTGTTTGTATGTTAGTTAGTTAGTATGTTACTTATGTATGAGTGTATGTTTAAGTCAAATCTCGCAAGTTAATTTTGAACCACTTAAAAGGAGACAACGCCAATCACAAAATTTCATAGGTGAAGCCATAATGTAAGGATATATGATGTGTGCAATTTAATACACCCTGGATTGCACCAGGGTGTATTAAATATGTGATGGGACGACAACCTGCACAGTGGCTTCATAAGTGCTTACTTTGTACATAATGTAATAATTAGCAGGAACAATAAGTTCTCTCATTACTTACGCATAGATAGATAATTTTACAGGTTCTGT
Source organism: Rutpela maculata (assembly GCA_936432065.2). Lineage (NCBI taxonomy): Eukaryota > Metazoa > Arthropoda > Insecta > Coleoptera > Cerambycidae > Rutpela > Rutpela maculata. The sequence continues at coordinate 66,335,370 of OW386290.2, read as the reverse complement.
GCATACGTGCATACAGTGTTGCATACATTCCCGGCCTTTTGTTTTTTGTTTCGTGAAACGAGAGTCCAGTGACATCTGACATTAAGTAGCTAAATTAAAACATTGAAAGAATATATGCAACACTACATGCAGCATTGCACGTGTCGTCACAGCTAACCTCAAAAATATATATTTCTTAAGATTTACAAGTATTACGTAGCTATTATTAAAATTTCTGCCTGATTCCTGTACTTTCAACCAAAATCAAGTCCAACGTAATGAAGTTTTAAATAGTTCGTCACAATGAAATAAGACACTTTTTGCAGGTTAGGTATCTAACCTATAATTAGCAGTCTATTTTTATCAATCAACAATATTGAAAAATTATTTGCATGAATTTCTAAAAATATTTGCTTGGAGCCAGTATGGCTCCAAGTTAAAAATGCCTATACAAACATTAAAAATGAGAATAACCGAAAAAACCTTAAAATTTGAGGTTATGTTAGTTATACGATGCACATGCCCAGGTAATTGTAGGACCTTATTGCTCGCGCCATCCACTAAAGTAAATAGAAATCATGCACTTATGAAGCCATTATTATAATAGGAAAGTGCCGTACGTCGACCACCTATTTAATACACCGTGGTCAGGGTACCGTGGTGCAAACGTAGGTCTCATTTTCGTCCTCTACTGCGCCGTCCCAAACGCCGCCATGTTTAATATGTCTGTCATTCATTTAGTTGAAATGTCAGGTTGTTTAGTAAAAAGTTGGAAAAATTGAAACGAGAACACCAAAAATAGTAATATTAATTACTTTTAATTCCTTAAGGATGAAAATATAGTAAAAATGTGGATTCATTTTTGTGACCGCGACGTAGTTAACCTCAACGACGCGACGGTAAGTTAAAATGGAACGGTAGTCTGTGATGAAACTAGAAAATAATTCGTAAATATTTTTCAGGCAAGGTAGTTTTAGAGCGGGAGCTAGGTGGCTTTTTCGGCAGCTCATCGTTTTATGAACTTTGAGATATTTTTATGGTTTAATGGATGATAACGATTCAGAAAATCGACTTCTGGCGGAGCACCTCCTGTCAGGAGCGTCACGAACACCGTTTAAAAATCAGTGAAATCATGTCACCGTTACAAGGCTCATTTTTTTTGTGTGTACACATTTTATGTTTAGAATGAATAAAATAAAATCGCCAGAAATGTGGGCCGTCAGGAGGCGCAGCCAGAAAGGTAATAATGATACAATACATCTGAGGCACGGTACGGAGTCAAATTAGCCGAAAGTGTTAAATTCCTGTATATTTAAGAGCCTATGGTACTTTTGTTGACACTAAGAACTTTACGGAGAGGCTATTCTATTGTTGAAGGAGCTTATATTTACGTTTTAAAAAGGAGCCAGAACTTGTAACGATGAGTTTAGAGTTCTGAGATGAAATATGCGAAAAAAAATCCAATTTTCTTCAAAAATCCTAAACATTTTCTTTCTGGCTAGCCTTACTGACGGGAGTTTCTTTCTGGGAATTTTTTTCTGTGTTCAAAACATTTAAATAAACATGCTCAACCTTAAAAAAGTTTGTAACGATGATGTTATATAACTCCGTTTTTTTACCTCTTTGACCTTTCTGGTTGCGCCCCTGATGGCCCACACTTTCTGGCTATCTTATTTTATTCATTCTACACATAAAATGTGTATACACAAAAAAAATTGGCTTTGTAACGATGATATAATTTCACTGATTTTTATATCTTGAACCATGGCCAACTCGACGGGCTGACATATGCCAGAAGTCTATTTTGTCGTTATTTAAGTTCGATAGAATTAATCAGCGCGTAGAAAATGCTTGTAACGATGAGTGTCCGAAAAACCACTTAGCTCCCACACCATTTTAGCCTCAACGAAGTAGAAATTGAGAATACTAAATTACGAGCTGAAGATCTTGAAGTGAACGTTGAAATTTTAGAACTGAAAAGCTGAATTGAAAAAAGCAACTGAAAAGATGGCGAAAGAAGTGCAATAAAGAGGACATGAAATTGTGAAACCTATTTTCACAATTGGACAAATTCAACGACCTAATCAGAAATGTGTGAAGTGGTCGTTTGAAGATATTACTTCTGCAATAACACTACACAGTGTGTGAGGCAGGGTTACGGGTTTTTAAGAAAAGAAAATGAGTGCATTATAAGATTATTATATAAAACTACGTAACAGCGTAACAATTTAATATAAATATTAAATATGTAATATAATAATGGGAAATGCTATTTTATAATAAATATATAAATATAAGTTTTCTCTCTAAACTAATATAGATTTTGTTTTATTTTTTGTACAGCATTCCTTATATTAGTTAATGAACAATATCGATACCTGTGAAGTGGGCCCCCTATTTGCGATATTGAAACGTATTTGAATGCGAATCATTTGCTCGTCAGTTTCTTTTATTTGCTTGCTGCTTAAAAAAATTCACCCACTTTTGAATATCATTTTAAATAATGACGAGCAACAGAGACTATATATGGGAAAATAAACAAATTGGCCGTTAATTTTTAATCAGAAGGGTGCTATCAATTTTAAATCTCTTTTAAGCGATAACGAGTCAACGAGAGGAACTCGCAAGCAATTATGAGCAAACTATTTACATTGAAAAATGTTTGAATTTCGAAAACAGGGGACCACTGAACTTGACATGGATCATAAGAATCTTATGATTTCGGGAAATTATTGATACTTCTATGTGCATATTCTTAAAAATATCGATCTTAATGGCCGTACGTGCATACTTATTTGATATATTGACAATTTGGTAATCACTTGGCAAAAACTGCTTCGCAAAGTACACAGCAAATATAATCTCTCATCATTATACCACGAATTTTCTATATTCATTAATGTTTCCTAAATATTTTATTAGACTTGTCATGTTCTGTGTGATGCTTATTCGGTATTAATAATAACACTTTGCCTCTTTCTCGTTCGTCGAAAATTCAACATGGACGCGATTGGGACGGGTTACGCTATTGGCTGATCCGAAAAGCTGCGCATAAGCACACCTTATATCCTTATCCTTAATCATGGGTAAAGCTAAATCTGAAGTGGGGCGAAGGGTAGGCAGTGTGACTATTATAGGGCATCTGCACGTGGCGTCACAGCTAAACTCAAAAATATGTGTTTCTTAAGATTTAAGAGTATTACGCAGTTATTATTAAAATTTCTGCCTGGTTCTCGTATTTTCAACTAAAATCTAGTTCAGTGTAATGTTTATGAAGTTATAAATACTTTGTTCTTTTTTTTATTAATCAACAATATTGAAAAACTATTAACGTGAATTTTTAAATATTTGCTCAGAGCCAGTACGGCTCCAAACTAAAAATGCGTATACAAACATTAAAAATGAGAATAAACTTGAAAAACTTAAAATTTAAGGTTATGCTGGTTACTTGATGCAGATGTAATCCAAACCACGTGACTTTTAACATGGCGTGGAGGGCAAAGATCCGGCAAACGTTTGGTTTTATTCGTTAAACATTTGTTAGAGTTTGTTTTTCGGTTGCCTTGGCTACGTTTCCGCGAGTTAATTAAAATAAACGTCAAAATAAATTGACAGGTTGTTGGATTGGCTAATTGTAGTGCTATATGTGGCACCATCTATTAAAAAGCACTGTAATAAAAATCTTGACTGGGTAAAAGCAGTTTTTAGCCAAACGACAGGCGTAATTAAACTGAAAAAAAAGATATTCTTGTAAGTAAATGAATACTACACTTCTATTGAAGAAAGTTTTTAGCTAAAATTTGTTTATTACGAAGATCTCTCTTCACATTGACTCATTGCCGCCTGCTCCCCTCTTACTTAATCGCCTTGCTCCCTCTTAACGACGACAAACTGAAATTTTGCATGCACGTGTAAGTAGTTCTGGTGAAAATCTTATACCAATCATTATTAGCCAATCGGACACGTTTATTTTGTCATTGTTGTTATGACAACCATCAAATTTTTTTGAAATCTTACCCATGAGCACCTCTTCCTATGTGATTAATAAGTGGAAATTTCCCTGGTTTGATAGCAATGATTAGACAATGGCGTTTATATTATGAAAAATTTAATTTGAAATAAATATAACAATTATTTATTTTAAATTAAATTAGTACAATTCTGGCTTACTATGTTTCCTTACATCATTAACTCATTCCAAATGCTTTAAAAATTCCACTTGTACATCTTCTTTCCTCAGAAAATAAAGCACAGAGCCGTTTTATGACATATCCCAAGACACTTGTGATTCCATGGGTAACTATAGGCGATTTTTTAGGGGATATTATTTGTCACCACTTTAAATCACAGCAAATATCATTTCATCTTGGTTTTTCCTTTACTGTAGTATAAAGATTGCATACGAAATAAATTATTCTGACTATTATTAATTCGCTATATTATTTTTATGCGGCTAGAAATTAGGGACTATAAAAAATAAGTATACTAAACTTGTTTTAATTTTACTTTACTCTCGTTATTGCTTACCTTATACTATACTACTTTTTTTCTCGTCTATGGCGCATGGGACCCATACGAAATTTGGGAAATAACATCTAGAGAAGCACTTCTCTACAAAATTTTGAAAAAGCAGTGTGCGAAAAAATTTTTGAAAATTCGTTAGCCTCCCCTGGGTCTAGGGACTCCTGTTTATTTTTATTTTTTTTTTGTCATATGCATTTGACTTTTCATAAAAATACAACAATAGATTTTGAAGTTTGTGAAAATATTTTCATTACTAACTAAAATACAATGAACTGAAATTTTGTAATTTACAATTTAACAAATTACAATATTTCAATTCGTTGTATCTCAGTAATGAAAATATTTTCGTAAACTCCAAAATCTGTTGTTGTATTTTTATGAAAAGTCAAATGCATATGACAAAAAAAAAATAAAAATAAACAGGAGCTCCTAGGCCCAGGGGAGGCTAACGAATTTTCAAAAAATTTTTCGCAAACTGCTTTTTCAAATTTTTTTAGGGGTCAGTAGAGAAGTGCTTCTCTAGATGTTATTTCCCAAATTTCGTATGGGTCCCATGCGCCACAGACGAGAAAAAAATATTGAAATTTCAGCAGCCGCCGCTGTAGCGTTCCCTTGAATCCTAGTATGAAAAATATAAACAATCAATATATTTTTACCATATTTGATCTACTATTAAATATTTCATTTCACTAAGACACGAGGAAACCACATAAAAAAATAAATATATAACATTTCTAATAATTTTGGTATAAAATTTTCTTACCGAATCTCCCTCGCTCTTGAATTAAAAATCCGGACATTTTTCTCGCTCACAAATGTTTAAAAAGATTTTCAAAAAATTCGTACCTCGAAAAAATTTCCGGAAATAATTCAAGCACTAGAGAGATTACAAATGACAATACTATCGTATGGTACCAAAAAGTGTGTTTTTTGATTTTTTAAACTATAATTTAATCAGATGGTGTATTCAGTCAGATGTTGCATTTTAAGAAATGGCGGAAGATCCGGCACTTTTAAGTAAAGACTACGCAATGAATATAAAACTAATAATCAAGACATAACAAAAATTTGGAAATAAAATTGTAAGTAAAAAAAACTTTTTAAAGACAGTCTTTTATTTTTATTTAGGTACACTAAAATGAAAAAAATAAAATTGATTGTTTTAAAAGCTTGTCGCGTGAATGGAAAAAAATACTTACTGAGGTACTTACAACCTGTGTCAAATAAAATTAAACCTGTATGATCTTCTCGCGCGCGACAAGCGTTTAAGAAAATTAATTTGATTTTTTTCGTTTTACTACAATAATAAAAAAAACTTGTTTTTAAAAAGTTTATTTTACGTATAATTTTATTCAAGCCAACACTTGTGAGGTATTTGAAGAGGGGGCCCGGCGGGGTGCCACCTATACTAGTGATACTGGGCCCCCAGTATGAATCCACTGTTCATAGAGCGAGCAGAGCACACACAATACGAGCTCGGCAGTCTCATTTTCTGGGTGCTGTGGCGCAGTCCATCATGGTATATGCAGTGCCAGTATGGGAATGCGCGATGAAATTGGTAAAACTGAGACAAAAACTGGCTAGTGCACAGAGAAAGATGGCCATTAGAATATGTAGCGCCTATAGGACGATTTCTGGGGAACCGGCGTTGGTTATAGCCGTCATACCACCAATAAACTTGCTAGCTGATGAGCGGAAAAAGGTCTACAATGGAGCTACTAGGGAAGAGGCCAGAAGAAACCTTATGACACAGTAGAAGAAACGCTGGAGGACAACAGAAAAGGAACCATGGACTAGACGCCTAATCACTGACCTAGATTCATGGATAGGTAGACCCCATGGCAACGTGGAGTATTACACTACACAAGCCGTATCAGGTCATGGATGCTTTCGCGAGTACCTGTACGTCAAAGGGAGGGCAGAGGATGATGAATGCCTGTACTACGGGGAGAGGGATAATGCAGAGCACACGATCTTCCATTGTCCAAGGTGAGCACCAGTAAGAATCAGATGCAACGAAGAGTTAAGTAGGACCCTAACCGTTGAAAATCTGATACCACAAATGCTGGAAAGGGAAGAGAAATGGCACATAATAAAGGGGATGTTCTACAATATACTTCATGTAAAAGAAACTGAAGAGCATGAACTCAAGAACTTGAACCCCTAATCAAGGCAAGTTGTATACAAGTGGCCTAATTAGGAGGATATGCAGGATGAACAATAGGTCAATCCCATCCTGAACAGATGCGAAAGCGGTTCCAGGACTGATGGTGTAGAGTCAAAAGGAGAAGGGGTTTTAGTGGCTGGAAATTCCACACCACCTCACCGCAGGCGTCTTTGAAATATTTCCCTTCCTCGCAAAAGAAAAGAAAGTCTCATCTTCTGGATTACACCCTCTACGCTTAGAGTTACCTGTAACTTCCAGTGTATCAAGGAAAGTGTTTGTTTAGTATACAGTATCCTATTAGTAGTCCTACATAGATACGTAGATTATTCTTGGACATCTGGAGACACCCTTTCCTAGCTAATTTAAGAAAGTTATAGTAGCATCCGGAACATGCAGAGAGCTCTTAGATCTCTTGCGAGCTAAAGCATTTACTTCCTCTGTTATCCAAATCCCATTGCCTTTTCAACCAGCAGATAATTCTTATCAGTATAAACTAGTTCACTCTTACGTTGAGGAATTGTTGTATTTGTTAATATCAGTGTATTCTGTTTTGTTTCTAAAGTCTAATGTAACAAAGAAAAACTCACTTAAATAGTCCTGAAGATGTCAATAAATTTTGACGAAACGTCGACCATTTAAAAAGTCTTTTCCTAATACCTTTTGGTTTATACCCGTTAACCGTTACCAACATTAACATTATAATTTAATGATGAAATACTTGATCCGGCTCCCAGCACCTAAATCCATCATTGTTTGAGAATCTTTTTATGTCAACTACTAATAGCATACATACACGACATACAGCCTTCAGCTATACACTTTTTATATATTTACGCCTATTCCTAATAAAACTTCAGCCCAGTCGATGAATGTATTTACCTACAAAAAGTTGGAAAATTTTAATGAGTTTGCGAAAGCGTATAGAATAAGATCCTGAAAAGTTTACATTTCGCTCGGATGCAGAACAGAAGAAAAGTGAAAAAAAATTTTTCTTCATCCATTTTTTCAAAATTTTGAAATTAAGTCAAGCTAGGAAAAATAAAAAATACAGATGGATAGATCACGTATTTATGAACAGAAAATGTTCTAACAAAATGTATCGCTAAAGCCACGGTTTTCCCGGAAAAAAATACTCAAGTGTAACGTTATAACTCGGAGCTACGCTTGAATACGCATGACTGTGGTACCGACGCACTGAATTACATGTCACTAGATCAGAATTTTTTCAATCTATACTAGTGTCGATTCATTTAAATGATGGAAATTGTAACTTTCCGATGCTTCTTTGTTTTACAAGCAAAGGATGGATGGGAAAAATAAACTTATTATCACGCCCGAACTTAATCGTCGCAATAAAAAATATAGAAAAAAAATTATTTCTTGTGTTAAAAAGTATATACACTTCATGATTATTATGGTTTATTAAGTTGTAGTAACGTGGATTCAAAAAAAGTACATCCCAAATCATATATTTTCTCTCCATACTCACTATTTATCCTCTTATTCACTAAGAGAAATGTAATCAGAAAAAGAAAAAAGCTTTATTTTACTCGTTAGAATTGCTAAGAATTTATAGAAGTTCCATAGTATGCATTTAACCGTGCGCTTGGCCGCGCAGGCTGACAAAGTTATTTTACTATTTTCTTCCATGGCTTTGGGGATAGATTTTATTACGACATTTTTTGTTCAGAAACACGTGGTCTATCTACCTGTATTTTTTATTTTTTCCTACCCTGACTTAATTTCAAAATTTTGAACAAATGAATGAAAAAAATTTTTTCCGTTTAACCTCCTCTCTGGGGAAATTCCAGGTGGTGGTAAGTTTCTTCCAAAGTCTTCCTGACGATGCCTTCTAAACTAAAACTATCTTCCTGGAACGCCAACGTTATTGGTAACAAAATTCCTTTTCTTATTAACTATTTAATGAGGCATAAAATTGACCTTATGCTTCTGAATGAGACGAAACTCAACCAACGGGACAAGCTACGCTTCCGGGGGTATACGATTATACGAAAAGATAGGGCAGACATTAACAGAGGGGGCGGAGTGGCCATACTCATAAAGTCTGATATTGCACACACACATCGTACTCTGCGGAACACTTCCGTGGAGAACGTGTGTGTGACGCTAGATGGCGGCATGAGTATTATCGCCGCGTATAACCCGCCCTCGAACGGGTTCACGGCGGGTTGTCTTGAAAATTTACTAAACGCGAGCCCACGCTGCTTGCTCATAGGCGACCTTAACGCACGACATAACGCATGGAACTGCCATCGCAACAACGCCAACGGCAACACACTGTACGATTACGTCAGTAATCGTAATGTCGACTGGCGCCTCTACAAGACACATATAAACACACACTTGACACTCACAAACGATATCACTACAGCCGCCGAACTGGAAAATGTAGTGGAGGAATTCACAAGGATACTGCAGGACGCCAAACGGAGTGTTCCAACGACTATAACCATAAACCCATACAGAGACCGACTCGATGAGGCGGTCATACTAGACATACGAGAAAAGAATCGACTGAGACGACTTTGGCAGCGAAATCGCGATGTCGACGCTAAGGCCGAGATGGGTAGGCTGCAACAGCGGATCAGGACCGCCATCATCACCGCTAAAAACCGGAAATGGTGGGATAGGCTGGAAGCGTTGAATCCTCAAGACAACTCGCTGTGGAGACTGTCGAGGGCCATGAAAAATACGCGGGAGGTCATACCCGCACTGACCAACGCAAATGGACAGACGGCTCTGACGGACTCGCAGAAAGCGGACGACTTAGCCAACTACTTTGTAAATATACACAACGTACAAATACCGAACAATCCAGAACACGACCGCATCGAAAACGACATCAACGAACTGATTGTCCATGACATCCAATTGACGAGACGAGAATTTTTAAAGGTCATGGCCAAGCCCTCGGAGGTGGCTGGCATCGTCCGGACATTACCCAACAATAAAGCCCCAGGTTCAGACGGCATCGAATACAAACTTTTTAAATATCTCCCGAGAAAAGGCATTGTGCAGTTGACGTATATTGTCAACGCGATCCTGTCACTGCAGCACTGGCCCAACCAGTGGAAATGCGCCGTGGTCGTGCCAATCCTAAAGCCGAATAAGAACGCGAAGCTCACCGGTAGCTATCGACCGATCTCGTTGCTGTCGATGATCTCCAAGTTGATAGAGAAGGTCATCCTGATCAGATTAGACTCTGCTCAGGATGAACTCCACATCGATGATGAGTGCCAGTTCGGTTTCAGGCGGGCAGGGGCACTGTGCAGCAGATCGTCAGGATCGTGAATGACGTCAAGGTACAATGCAACCTCGGGAAGAGCACCGTCATGGTGCTCCTCGATGTTGAGAAAGCTTTCGATACCGTATGGATCCCGGGACTGCTTCATAAACTAAACGCACTGGACTTCCCCATGCACATAACGAAACTTGTTCACTCTTTCCTGACAAGCACATCGCTGCAGGTCAGAGTGAATAATAAACTATCAACTCGGCGGGACATTCGCGCGGGCGTCCCCCAGGGATCATGCCTGTCACCAAAACTATACAATCTATATGTCTCCGACTTCCCGGAATTCCCGAATTCGAACCTTGCCAAGTACGCCGATGACACGGCCATGTACGTGCATTCGCACAATGCATAGGCAGCTAATTATGTTGCTGAAGGCTCACATGGCCCGCACCACGGCGTATTACGACAGGTGGAAAATTCGGATCAATGCCGAGAAGTCGGAATCAATTCTATTCACGCGCCGTTTCACCGAAAATCGGATTCTAACACCACTTTCGATCGGGGGTCGCCAAATTCCAATTAAACGGTGCGTGAAGTATCTAGGGGTGAACTTGGACAAGAGACTGACGTTCAACATTCACATAAACGAGACAATACGCAAGGTCTACTCCATGTCCAGGAGTCTGTATCCGCTCCTGGCAAGGAGTAGCGGACTCAACAGGACAAATAAAAAATTGTTGTATACGATGGTGATCAGGCCGGCCATCACATACGCGGCGCCGGTGTGGTGCAGCATACCGACAATGACAATGAGGAGTTCTCGAACACAAATTTATGCGCCTCATCTCTGATTCGGACAGATACACCTCCCTCAGAGATCTATATAATCGTTGCCACGACATAACGCCACTAGCGGACTACGTCCAAGAAATCTCCCAAAAATTCTATCAATTCAAACTGGGCGATAGTCCGCTAACCCGCAACATAACACGAATCAGAGAGCATAATGCGATCCTTTTCGATATCCGACACCCCTTACCATACCAGGCGTTGCCTATCTTTCGGCAACCTCTCTAACCACACTTCCCTCTACGACAACTTCTCCTTTCCCCACCTTTAATCTTCACCAAAACCTACAACCAACCCCTCTCTATTCCCTTTATTTGTTTTTACCTTTTTTTGTTCCTTGTCTATTTTTTGTCTCTAAATTCAGTCTCGACCAATAAATTCTTAACAAACTAAAATTTCACATAACATTACACACTTTTAACTATCCACGACACTTTCCTGGCGTCAAGAAGACTACCAGGTTGGAATTGTCTCAAACGGGTTTTTTCGGTGAGTTTTGTTTTCCCGTGCCAGCAATCAAAATTTTTAAGTGTTCGCGTGTGCGCGAAATCGATAGTTTCTTACAGTTTTTAATTTTGATTATTTTTAAGTACCCTTGTGTACTACGTTATACGATACCGTTAAATTTAAGCCTTTTTCCATTAGGCAGGAGTTTTAACTCAGCAAATAATTTTCGGCACCAAACCGGACCCTACCCGCCCAGTCTCACACCCACCTCGGCGATGTTCGGTTGTCTGGCTGGCTCCGAGCCGGACTCCGGAATGGCGCATTATTGTACCTTGTGAAACATTAATAAATGCTTGTTGTTGTTGTTGTTGTGCGCTTGGCCGCGCAGGCTGACAAAGTTATTTTACTATTTTCTTCCGTGGCTTTGGGGATAGATTTTATTACGACATTTTTTGTTTAGAAACACGTGGTCTATCTACCTGTATTTTTTATTTTTTTCTACCCTGACTTAATTTAAAAATTTTGAAAAAATTGGTAAAAAATTTTTTTTTTCACTTTTTTTTTTATGTTCTGCATCCGAGCGGAATGTAAACTTTTCAGGATATTATTCTATACACTTTCATGAACTCATTAAAAAATATATTCATTTTGCAAGTTTTTGTAGGTTTCACTATAAAATGTTCTCTGTCGTCTGGGTTACTTGTACAAATCCGTAAATCAGTTTCAAGAGGTGCAAGAGAACTATCTAAATCCACTTCCTGGTCTATCGTTTCCGTATTCTCTGATTGTGATAGTCCCTATTTTAAGATAAATGATTAAATTTAAATAGAAATGTACAAGAACAAGAAAAATACAAAAAATAGGAAACGATAATGACACAGGTCTACAAAAAAAGTTTTGTCCTAAAGTTCTCATCTAATTTTTCTGAAATATTTTGACTGTCAGTTTTTCTCTTTTTCTACCCCTAAAAGGACAAAGAAAAGGTCTTGCCCTAAGGTTCCGATCTAACTTTTCTAGTATTTTGACGCGCTGAAGCCAATTTTCTACCGTGTCAGTTTCCCTCTACCACCCCCTTTTATCCCCTAAAAAAAGGCAAGAAAAAGGTATTGCTTCTCCTAAAATTCTGATCTAACGTTTCTGATGTATTTTGGCGCGCTAAACCAATTTTGGAAAAAAAACTTTTTATCGTGTCAGTTTTCCTCTGCCACTCCTTATATCGTCTAAAAAACTGACACGATAGAATTTTTTTTATCCAAAATTGACTTCAGCGCGTCAAAATACTTCAGAAAAGTTAGATGTAATCCTTAGGACAAGACTTTTTTTTTTTGTTGTATACTTGTGTGATTAGTAGTTAATTTTTATTATATAAACACAATGTAATGTCTATTTTTTTAAAAAACTGACTCTGTTTACAGCACCTTTACACATTATTAAAGCAGTCACATAATTACATAATCCAATGTTCCCCAAAAAGGATTCTGATGTCCTATTCCCAGGCATTCGCAATGACCAAAGTTATTCTCAGACTACGCGAGTCGAACGAATTCCGACATTTAGTCTGGGTGCCAATGAAAAAAGGTGGAAGTAGAGGTTTTTTTACGGTTATCGGCACTTTAGTAGGTCTAGTTTAAGAATCCGGTTGATGCCACTCTGGCACCCTTGCGCATTTTGAGATATTCAAGATGGCGGCTTACCAAATGTTGGCATGTGATACATCGATTTCTATGTTTTTCACGTTCGAGAACACACATATGAGGTCTAAGAAGACTTAGGGGCAATTTCTTCTGTGTTACCTTATCAAAATATAAAGCAGGTGTCAATTGTTGGTGTTGAAAACAAATTCGATACAAAAAGAAACATACCTCAGGAATAAGATGCGATTATGTTTTCCAACAAATAATTCCCCCTTTATTTAATAATTTAATATTAAACTTTCTTCCGTAAGGAGTTAAAAAGTTATTTTTAATTTCTTACAGAAGAAAGTTAGGACATAATTTAGTTTTATGTTTTTTTGAGAGGGCTGATCTAGCGACGTAACATGAAGAAGCGGATACCATTATGGTACAGCAACTTATTCACGAAATTAAAGGAAATCCAGACATCGTCGTAAACGTAATAAGTGATGACACCGATGTTTTTGTCTTACTTGTATATTATTATAATGTATTAGATTTGAAACTCGAGATTTCTATGGTTTCTTTTAAGACACTACGAGCCACCACAGAAATTAGGGCCAGGGTTTTAAAACACAAACAAATCATACCATATTTATCAGCCGCACATTCTTTATCTGGTTGCGACACGGTGGCTCAGTACCATGGCGTTGTAAAAAAAAGGTCATTAAATGTTTAACGGATGGTCGGATTTTAACGCATTTGGGTCGATTAAACAGCAATATTGAGGATGTTTTTCAAGAATGTACAATTTTTGTAGATTCGTGTTATGGAGTAAACATTACTAGCAAAATGATTGATGTTAGGGGCTAAAAAATTCGGACAAAGCCAACTAAAAGCACCGCTATTCTCTGCTCTTCCATCAACTACTCAATGTTTTCAAGAAAACATAAAAAGGGCACATTTCCAAACATTTTTGTCATTGTCTGTAACGGATTTCTCTTGACCAAATATAAATGTCACTCAATACGCGTGGCAGGCTGACGAGGATAAAATGGAATTACATCCGATCGCCTTGTCAAGAAAGATTCAAATTGCCCCAGATTACATTTTGGCATTAGCAAAATGCTCATGCAAGTCAATAAATCCGTGTAACACAAGACGATGCAGCTGTGTGGCTAATGGCTTGTTATGCAGTTTGATGTGCAACTAAGCACAGAACATTCTTGCCAGAATCCTTATACGAGAATTTCTGAAAATATAATTTCTGCCATTGAAGATTCCGAAGAAGATTAAATGTTGGTTTTGAAGTTTCGTTGTTTACAGTTTTTACAACAAGAATTAAAAAGAAAACAAATAAAAAAAATGAAAAAAAAAAAAGAAAAAAATAAGTAAATCATAAACGAATATAAAACAAAAAAAGAATGATCAAGTCTTTCCACCCTAAAAAAATACAGAATATTAAGTTTACGTTTGTTTAATTTGTTTTGTTTTGAGCTAGCAGGTCCTTTTAACTACTGTTTTTAAAAGGTCATTCAACTTGCTCACGCATTTTAGAGTTACGCCCCTACGCATACCACTTTTAAGGATATGGTGTTATCCGTATTCTTAAAGCCTAATTTGGCCTAATGCAACAAAACTTGAAACTATTTTTTTTTGCTTCAAAAATTAATTTATTCTCCGAATCAGCTGCCCTCTCAATAAAGTAAATTAGCAGCACTTAAAGATTACTTCCTACACGATTTCTAACGATTTCCAACTCCAAATAGTAATTCACAGAACTTAAAAACATATAAAACGACGTGCCACACACCCCTGTAATGAAATATTTTGAAAAACCTGTTTTTTCACTCTAAGCCAGTCGCCATCTTGAATATTTCAAAATTCCCAAGGGTGCCAAAGTGGCATCAATCGGAATCGTAATGTTGACCATTTGAAGAACCAAAAACAGCCAAAAAAACCTTTACTACACCCTACTTCCAGGTTAGGGTAAAAATCCTTATTTGGCACCCAGACTAATTGTGTCATTCTCGTGCACTCGCTGTTCACTCGTACACGCCTTTGGCACTCTAAATAACAGCGAGTCGAGTTTGGGTGGTCATGACATATTCGCGTGAAGTTCTGACAGTTGGCTTGTAGGTTAAGGTCGTTCTTTGCAATTTTGTTGGTCATATATTCGATCAGAGTTCCTCTCAGTCTCTCGGCGATTTTTCTCACCACTGATTTTTTTTTTCAGGAGGAACTTTTGTAGGCACTACTCTATTCATTATTACTACTCGAACGCCATGTTTTGTGACGTAAAAAACAAATCATATGTGAATGACACCTTTGGACAGTGTTGTCGTATCGACCATTCGCATTTGTCACATTGCATGACGAACGGTCATGCAGTGTGTATGTTTAGAATTAAGGTAACAGAGATCTTCGCAATACTGTATTCTCATTAACGCGTGCACGAAATTTCACGAGTGTTGTTGAGAATAGCACCCCTGGTTCTTTGAACCTTGATAATACTTCCTCGACTCAATCTGCGCCGCGGCTACCTACCATGACATCATCAGATGGTTGAGGGCCATGTTGGAGGAAATGCAAATTACACCTCCTAACAAGGAAACGGTAATGAAGGTTTCAGTAAGAAGAGGCTGCCCACAAAGAGGCGTCCTCTCCTTTCTACTATGGAACCTCGTTCTCGATGGTCTATTTCAGGAACTTGAGAATGAGGATCTTTTTGCTCAATGTTGTGCAGATGACCTGGCAATTATCATCGTGGGAAAATTCTCAAATACGGTTAGCGAGCTCCTGCAAAGGGCCCGTACAAAGACGGTGCAACGACCAGATCCTTAGAGTTAACCCACTTAAGGCAGAACTGGTAATATTCACTACAAGACGCAGGTTAGACATTTTCGTCGCACCAGTACTCTATGACCCGACTCTATCAATCTCCATTACGGTGAAGTATCTAGGTGTCATCCTGGACTCTAAACTGATCTGGAAAAATCACATAGAGAGACAAGTACAAAGGGCCACTACAACCCTTTGGGTAAGTAGAAGGTCCTTTGGTAAAACGTGGGGGTTTAACCCAAGGGTAGCAATGTGGTACTATACTGTGATAGTAAAATCAATGACCACTTATGCTTCTGTTGTGTGGTGGCCCGCGGTGACCAGGCTATACATTCAACAGGAGCTTACAAAATTCCAAAGACTCACCTGTTTGGGAGTCACAGCAGCATTACGCACGACTCCCACAGTGGCTCTGATGGTCCCTCTGGACCTTGTGCTCCTTCACTTGGTGATTGAGACCGAGGCTCTGAAAGTGGCCTACAGACGGTGGTTAGTGGAAGACCGGAGGAGAATAATTAAATCACATAAGGTCTCTATCCGATGTGATAGAAACTCAATCACTTCTGGAGTGATTACATGGTGCTTTCTTTCTTCTTCTCAGAACCCTTTGAGGTTGTGATCCCAAAAAGAGATGACTGGTACCCACTTGAGGACATACTCAGGCCTGCCGATATCGTCTGGTGGATCGAGGTATGAGGAAAGTGCTAGAGCGAGAATATACGGTGAAAGATCCAGGGTTGCATTTTCTTATGCTCTGAGTAAATTCGCCACGGCATTCCACGATTTGTTATTTTGATCTGCACACAAAAGGATATCCATAGAAAATATTCCAACAAACACATATATGTATATATATATATATATATATATATATATATATATATATATATATATATATATATATATATATATATATATATATATATATATATATATATATATATATATATATATATATATATATATATATATATATATATATATATATATATATATATATATATATGTTAGATCA
Source organism: Rutpela maculata (assembly GCA_936432065.2). NCBI lineage: Eukaryota > Metazoa > Arthropoda > Insecta > Coleoptera > Cerambycidae > Rutpela > Rutpela maculata. The sequence goes on along the minus strand of OW386290.2, from coordinate 66,318,679 downwards.
CGGTTTTCATGAGTGACTTTTTAAAAAGATTTATTTACTTAAATGGAGCCAACGTTGGCTCTTGGAAAAGGAATAATACAATAATTAGAAGTGTTTCATTCTAAGTGAGTTTAATAACTGATTCAACAAAGCGTGTTTAGTCATATTTATAACATACAGAACCTGAGTAAGCAAAATATATAACAAAGGAATTGCAGTTCTGCAGTCTGCACAAGTTATGAGAAACAAAGGTGTAATATGATATCTTGAAGATAAGCAATTAATAAGAGAAGCTGTTATCGTGAAATACGATATACCTGTGAAGGTTTATTATGGCTAAGTCGCAATAAGATAGCGTGTAATATTATATAACAACTTCCCCCTTAATAAAAAAGTTGATGTTATGCAGCAACTTTTGAAAATTGTTAAAACGTTAAATGAATATAATGCAAAAATAAATTGAAACAATGTTGAATGAATACAAAGCAAAATAATAAAATAATGTAAAAGTTAAAATTGGTAAGCGATAATAAAACATTACATAACGTAATAAGGATAAAATACAATAGTCTAAATTAATAGACAAGGGTAAAACTCCACATGAAAGTCTATGTTAACTCGATGTCCTCTTCTTCTTGAGGTCTAATACCGGGTCGCTTTCTTGGAGGGATCAGTCTAGGAAATTTGGTAAATACTCTGCTTCGCTCTGAAGGAGGTGAAGGAGGGTTATCCGTTGAGGGTTGGATTCGCAATGCTCCACATCTTCTTCTTCTGCATTTACAAGTTATGTAAAGTAGAACCAATAGAATGATGAGAGTGATTATGAAGTATGTGAACCAAGATACATGTTTGGTCACAAAAGGTTCGTTTATGAGGTCGTCTAGGTCTTTGGAATATTGCTCTAGTTTGTTTTTAGCAATATCTAAATCTTCTACGTCGAGACTGTTTAATTTAAGCGGTTTTAATTTTGGGATTTCGATTTTGTCGGGCATGTGATTGCAGCATTCAAAAGGAATTTGGATTGGATGTGAATTGTCCTTAATTTCGGAAAAGTCTTTAGCACTGGCTTGTATTCGAGTAATGCCTGCATAGGCGTAACATCCTGGTTGTAGTTTTATGATGGAATTTTTGTTAATTAGCTCTGTTATGGATTCTCTCTTCGGGCAGTTGATGGTAATGTGAAGTGGTTCGGAATTAATTACTAGCCATGTGTTGTCTTCAAGTTCTTGGACGTTGTATCCTTGACTAATGATGAAGGAAGTTTGACAATTTTCTGGGAGTTTCGGCAATGGTTTTAATATTCTAGCTTCACAAATGGCATTTTGGTCGATAGGATAAGCAAACAGGTTCGAACATAGTTTGGTTCCAAAATAAAGTGGTTTGCATTCTTTCAAATTTTGTATAGGTATGTACATTAAAGAATCATCGTCTCTCGCGATAAACTTTTGTGAAATAGATAAAAAAATGATGTAGACCAGTTCTGTTATCAAGTATAGGTATAGGGTACAGACGAAAGGTGTTGTAATTTTGAGGTTCAATGAGAGGTATTGTTAAAACAAATATTAAGTTAGAATCTAGTTGAAAAGCTTTTAGTTCAATAATATCCAGATATTGAGCAACTGCTGATAGTTTAATTGGAAGAGGTAAATTGTTCCTTCGCAAACTCTGTGAAATCTCTTGTAACGCCGTTACTAAGTGATCAGGTGTTATGATTGATGAATGAATAATTCCTAATCTGGCGAATGTTATTGAATTTAAAATATCGTTTAGATTGTCTTCGATGTACAAATAGCTGGCCATTAGTTGTTCGGAAATGTATAGAAATTTTAGTTTTATTTCGGCAGCTTGGATCGTTTGAGTCATAGTTTGAATTGTGTGCTCGATTTCTTTGATATCTTTGTTAAATGTTTCCTCATCAATTTGTAATTTTTGTATAGTTGAGTTGAAATTTTTGATAACAGAAGTTGTAACTGAGATTTGATTTTTGATTAAGTTTTCTAATTGATGTTCGTCATTATTTAATTTATTTATACAGTTAGTGTAGTACTCGCCATCTTCGGCGTCTAAGTTTCCGGTAATTGATTTGAATATTGTTCCGAAACCGTTAAGTATTCCGCGTTTATATCTCTTTGTGTCTGAAAAGACTTCGTCAAATTTCGTTTTTATTGAACTAGCTATTTGCATTAAAAGGTTAAACTCTGTTTTAACTTCGCTTCTAAACAGGATTGATTTTTGATCAGCACCATCGAGGGTGTTCAAGATTCTGTCTAAATTATTTTGATTCTTGTCAAAAGCTAGTTTGAGGGATGAAATATTTTTATGCACTAGTAGAGTCCATTTGTCATTTGTCACCACGATGTCCGTGTCTTGGTGATAGTATACACCAACAGTGTTATTGATCGGGGTAATTTTGTATTGACAGAGTGCTGATCCGAACAGCAGGAGAAACTTGAAAATAAATTTAATTTTCAGTATATGGTTTCATTCTATCAAAATTTACTTTAGTCTCTTGTTTTGTTTCGAGATTTAATAGGGTAGCAGAATTTTGAAAAATTTCTTTTATTTTAAAGGGACCGTTAAATTTGTTTTGTAGTTTGTTCTTAATTTGTGATTCTTTTACATAAACTAAGTCACCTATTTTGTATTCAGGTCGTTTTCGGGGAATATTTCTGTCGAAGCGAACTTTTGCTTTCTCTTTTTGAGATTGTGTTCGACTACGGGCTATTTTATAGTAGTGGGATATTCTATTGTTTAAATCTCTAACGTATTTAGTTATTAATTCTTTTTGGTTGTACAAAGTTTCGGGTGGTCTGTTAGATGTATGACCAAAGATAAGTTCATATGGGGTAAAACCGTGTGTTTTATTTACCGAATTGTTATAGCATATTACTGCATATGGTAAAATCGTGAAAGGATGTTCGTTTGGGTTTTCAGTTTTGTGGATTCTTATCATTTCGGCTAAAGTAGCATGAAATCTTTCTATGGATCCGTTCGATTGGGGATGTCCTACGCTTGAATAAGTTAATTTTATGTCGTAGAGGGTGCAGAGATCTTTGAGCAAGCGGTTGTCAAATTCGCCACCGTAATCGCAATGGATTCTTAATGGGGTACCATAATGTTGGAAATATAACAACAAAGTGTTTACGACAGATTTTGCGGATTTATCCGGGACTGCATATGCTTGCGTGAATTTAGTTAATTCGTCGCGAATGGTTAAAGCATAATTTCGAGTAGGGAATTCAAATAAATCGATATTGATTCTTTCGAATGGTGTTCTTGGGGTTTCTGTGACTACTAGAGGGTTATTAAGGTTTTTCCGGCATACTTTAGTTTTTTGGCAAGTTTCGCAATTTTTTATAAAATTTTCAACGTCTTTAGTTAGACCTTGCCAAGTGTATTTTTCTCTAATTCTTCGAATAGTTTCGTTTATTCCGCGGTGTAGATTATTTTTACCAAAATGATTTTGCTCCAATATAATTGGAATTTCGTCTTCGTCGGCAGTTCTGACGATATCTTGACAAATTACTACTTTTAAGTCTTTTTCCGCAAAAATGAATGATAGGATTTCAAGTATGGGGAGGTCTAAATTATTTTCGACAAAGTATGTCTTAGAGAGATCTAGAACATCTTGATTTTTAAATAGTACCAAAAATAGATGTTCAATTACAGATTCGATATCAAAAGGTAGAGGGATGATAAAATATCTCCTATGTCTGACTGTTTTGCTTGATACAATATTGATTTTATCGTTATGAAATTCGGGGTTTTCTTCGAATATGTCCTCGATAATTTTGTGATGTAGGTCTTGTAAGTTGTTTTGTTGGAAAAAGGTTATAATATCTTTATGTTCTCGATACAAAAGTTGTTTGTTCGAGGCTTTGATTTTCGAATAGTCAATTAAAGATGTTGTTTTATATAAGTTGGCGAAAGTTTCAAATTCTTGGGAAATCTGTTCGTTAGTGATTTCGTTATTATCGTCTGGGTTTTCGTCGTCGTCTGACTCTTCGTCGTTCGCGGCTAGAACCTTTGAATAGAATTTGGAACATTCGGAAAAATGATTAATTTTGATTCTGGAAAGTGCGTCCGCGTTCTTATTGATTTTACCAGGTTTATAAATTATTTCGTAGTCGTACTCTTCTAGTTTGAGTCGCCAACGAGCAAGTCTACTTCCTGGATCCTTTATAGAGAATAGCCAGGTGAGTGGTCTGTGGTCGGTGACAAGTTTGAACTTTCTACCATACAGATATGGTCTAAAGTGCTTTACACTCCATACTATCGATAAAAGCTCGCGTTCAATCGTTGAATACTTAGTTTCTGCACTGCACAAGGTTCTAGAAGCATAGGCAATGGGTAAATCTTTGCCAATGGGCCCCTGGCTCAGCACTGAGCCGACGGCAAATGCGCTCGCATCAGTGGTTAGAACGAAAGGTTCGTCAAAATTAGGGTAGATTAATATCGGAGTTGTCGTTAATGTTTGTTTCAAATCTTGAAAAGATTTTATACAATCATTGTCGAAGAGAAATGGTATGTCTTTCTGTAAGAGTTTTGTTAAAGGCTTGGTAATCTTGGAGAAATTAGGGATAAAGCGCCTATAATATCCGGCTAAGCCTAGAAATGATTTAATTTCTTTTGGATTTTTCGGTTGAGGAAAATTTAAAATAGCGTCAACTTTCGAAGGGTTCGGTTTTACGCCGTCTTTTGTAATGAGATGTCCTAAATAAGCGACTTCCTTGCGGAGAAACTCGCATTTGTCTGGTTGAATTTTGAGGTTGGCTTTTTGAAGGCGTTTAAAGACTTCAGTTAGACGAGAAATGTGTTCGTGAATTGTAGGAGAGTAAATAATGATATCGTCCATGTAGACGAGACATCGTTCATTTTGAATACCTAACAGGATGTTATCCATAACTCTTTGAAAAGTTGATGGAGCGTTTTTGAGTCCAAATGGCATTCGCACGAATTCATAATGACCGTTCTCAACTGTGAAAGCAGTTTTTTGAATATCTGCGGGATTAATTTCAATTTGGTGGAAACCAGAAGCCAAGTCTAAGGTTGTGAAATATTGGCATTTGCCAAGTTGGTCTAAAAGATCGGAAATGTTGGGCAGAGGATATTTGTCACCAATTGTAACCTCGTTGAGTTTGCGGTAGTCGACTACGACGCGCCATTTCTGTTTTCCAGAAGCGTCCAGTTTTTTGGGAACTACCCAGACAGGAGAGGACCAAGGTGAGATTGAGGGTTGAATAATACCTTGACTTAACATTTTCGATACTTGGGACTTAACTTCTTCTTTATGGACTTGAGGATATCGATACGATTTAGTGAATATCGGTCGGGAATTTTCGGTGTCAATAGAATGCTTAATTTCGTTAGTAAAAGTTAAATTGTCTCCTTCCAAATAGAATATATCTTGAAAGTCTAAACAAAGCTGCGTTACTATTTCGGCCTCTTCTTCGTTTAGATGATCCAAGCGCAATTCGTTCCTAATTTCGAAGGATCTGTCTGTCTGTGGATGTTTGTCGGAATTTTGAGTATTTAAATTAAAAATTGATTTGAATTTTTGTACTGGTTCTAGTTTAAGGTTAGAGAAATTTATAGTTTTCGGTATTGCGTTAGCGTTCACGATCGAAGTTAAAAATTCTCCGTTGCTGTCGATTTTTACGAGAGCATTTGGTAGGCGTACTTTTTCAATTTCTTGGGCTAACAGTATAGCCTCGGTATTTTGCAGATTACATTTTAATTTACAGATTTTTTCCATGCGAGGTTCGATAGAAATTAAATTTTTGATGTTGCCTAAATTTGGATTTTGGTTTTTGATGTTAGAGTTACCAGTTGGTTGTACAGGTAAATTTACTGTAGTTTCTTCCGTGACTTTAAATAGTGGTACGTTTTTAAAATTCGTGACTAGTTGTTTGTTTTTAAAGTCTACTTGGCATTCGTAATGTTCTAGAAAATCTGCGCCTAGTAGTCCGTCAAAATCTATATCTAGATTATAGATATAAACTTTGTGTGACTCATCTGAAAAGGGGATGAGAACAGATTCGTTGATATAAATTTTTTGATCAGTAATGCCCTGTATAATTACATTTTCAGGAGATCTACGTCTATAATTTTCAGCTGTTTTAGGTTTAAAAATTGAAATTCCTGCACCTGTGTCTATCAAAATTTTAAATTTGCCAGTTGCGTCTTTGATGTAATAAAGATTTTTTGAATTTACGGTTAATAAGGTGTGAGAAAGCGTATTTACATGAACGTTTGTTCTGGGAAGTTCAGCATTGGATCGAAACTGTCGTTGAGATTCATTGTTTGTATTTGGTTTGATATTTGGTCGAATTGGTCCATTTGTTGTGTTGGAGTATCCGCGGGGTACTCCGGATCTAAGCGAAAATCCTGAGGATTAGCAGTATAATCCTCCTGTAGTGTTTGAGAATTAGCAGTATAATTCTCGTACTGCTCATATTGAGAATTAGCCGTATAATTGTCTGAAAAGTTTTGAGCGTTGCCTGAATCGTAATTTTCACAACTATCATTTTGATAATCGGGCGAGTAGTCATTATATTGATTATAGTAACATTGATTGTCATAATTGTCATAAGGTTCGTAATTCAAATGATGAGCTTTTTGCTGGTTAAAGCGATTAAAATTTGGGTTAGGTTGGATAGCTGATGGTCGCTGTTGCATAAAATTAGGGTTCGGCCTTATGGCTGAGGGCCTGTTTTGCTGTGATTGATTTGGCTGATTATTTTGAGGGAATGTCCTCTGACTAAATTGATTATTACTAGGTTGTGCGAAGTTTTGATGACAAAAATTTTGTGAGTTTGGGTTTCCTTGGAAACTTGGTCTCTGGAAGTTTTGAGACTGTTGCCTTGTGCGGCATTCGCTTATTACATGTCCATTCCGTTTACAGAAGGAACAAAACTTTTGTTGCAAATTGGGACCTTGTGGTCGCTTTTGTTGAATTACTGGATTTTTGACTGGACTATTTTTTGGGAATTTTTGCTGTTCAAAATAAGAGAGTTGTAGCTCTCTACGAATTCTAATAATCGCGTTCATTATAGAAGGAGGGTTACTGGCACGTATTATTCTGCCTAGATTTGGTTCTAGACCCGTTAACAAATTATTTAATGTCATAGTTTCAATCAGGTTTGTTTGCGCGGTTCTTTGCTCCGAAGTTAAATTTTGTTTTTGCACTGCAGCGTGCATTTTCGCATTGTGCGTTTGTAAACGCGAAACAAATGTTAAGGCGGATTCACTAGGTAATTGGTGAATTCGTTGTAGGTCCTGAATTAGGGACGTTAAATCTCGGGAGTCTCCGAAGTGAGTTTCTAGTAGTGCCTTTATTTCTGGCCATGTGCTAGGGTTGCGTGAATTTATAAGTTCGGCGGCTCTGCCTTTTAATTTATTTTTGATGTGCATGGTTAATAGAATTTTTTGGTCATGAATTGCCATACTTTGTGCACATGAACACGAGTTTAGGAATGTCTGTAAATTTATGGCGTTGCCATCGAATTCTGGTATTAGTGAAAAAATTTCAGAGAGCTTGTAAGGCTCAATTTGTTGTGGTTGTTGTTGTTGTTGTTCGGCTGGTGCCGGTGGCACTGGTTGAACAGTCTCTGGTTGGGCTCTATCAGGCATTTTGCTTTTTTATTTAGAGATTTTTGAACTAAAATTGGTTACGTATCAGCAGTATGATACGGAAATTAAATTAAAATTAGCTTGTTTTGTTACGTCGTAAATGAATTGTGTATTAACTGTATAATACACAGTCGTTTCGTGAATACGAAAATAAATAACTTAAAATTAAAATTGTTGCGTTGTAGCTTGTATAGGATTTGTTTGATAACAGAATTGGCTTTGTTTGCCGAGTGTATTAGAGGTATAATACACGTAAATAATTGTGATAAATAATATTTGTAAAAATGAAAAGAAATAACGAGATGATTCTTAAAATGACTTACGTTAATTTCATCTCCATGAGTAGGTTCTTCGTCCGTCAAGGGATTGGGATCCGCCACCACCAGTGAAGAAGGTCTCCTTGTTCTTGCAGATATACACGCACTAGTTAGGCACCTTCTGCAGATGTTGTCCTTGTTCTTTTGCGCTTCACTACCAGTTAGGCTTCTTGTTCTGATGATGTTTACGGATCCTACCGACTGCGCCAATGTTAGATCACGGTTTTCATGAGTGACTTTTTAAAAAGATTTATTTACTTAAATGGAGCCAACGTTGGCTCTTGGAAAAGGAATAATACAATAATTAGAAGTGTTTCATTCTAAGTGAGTTTAATAACTGATTCAACAAAGCGTGTTTAGTCATATTTATAACATACAGAACCTGAGTAAGCAAAATATATAACAAAGGAATTGCAGTTCTGCAGTCTGCACAAGTTATGAGAAACAAAGGTGTAATATGATATCTTGAAGATAAGCAATTAATAAGAGAAGCTGTTATCGTGAAATACGATATACCTGTGAAGGTTTATTATGGCTAAGTCGCAATAAGATAGCGTGTAATATTATATAACATATATATATATATATATATATATATATATATATATATATATATATATATATATATATATATATATATATATATATATATATATATATATATATATATATATATATATATATATATGCAGCGATAGCCATCAAAGCCCTTGCATCAGTCAGGACCAAGTCAATACTGGTTCAAAACTGTAAACAAGCTCTCTGTGAACTTGGCTCATTTAAATGTGTGCCTGGATACAGCAATATTGAGAGAAACGAGCTGGCAGACTCTCTGGCCAGGGGGATCTCTCAGCGGCCCCCACAGTTCTTTCACCTCTGGGTCTTTTATTGAGGGCTCCGGGAAGCGAAGCTCCTTATCTCAGAGCCCTTGCCGAAGCGAGCAGAAAAAATTCTGCGACTAAGCAGGAAGCAGGTCAGATTCGTGGTAGGTCTTTCGACTGAACACGGCTCTTTCAGAAAACACCTGCACACTGCAGGTTCTGCTGGGACGAGGAAGAAACTTCCATCCGTCCTAACTCTCTGTCCTATTCTTCCACTTCGGCATTGGTTTTCCGATGCTGGAGGAAATAAGGAATGCCTCATAGGAACAACTTTGGCCTTTGGGCTACAATGCGGCCTGCATGGGGAAATTCCCTAAATTCGTGCTGTAGTACAATGGGCCACAAGGTCTGAGTGGGGCGACCCTTCATCGCCCCGCTAAAAGAAGAAGAAGAAGAAACCTAACGACCTAACTAAACCGATATTTATTTTTAAATAATAGTCCAGTAACCATATACATTCGACCATGCGTCAAATCCGGTAGTTCTGATTTTTTGCTGAGGTGTTTATGATATTGGTCCAATGAATTATCCAAGTTTCCGAACTCGATGGCCGAACGCAACCTAGTCAAAAGTCCAAAAAAATGCGAAATTTTCGACATTTTTTCAGTTTTTGGCGATTTTAACCCTGAAGGGCAAGTTTTTTCGAAATAACTGTTCAGTGAATTTTTAAAGTAGACTAAATTTCCTATAATTTGAGACTACAACCAGCTCTGTAAGTCCCACAGTTTCCGAAAGACAGCTTTTTAAAATTTATCGGTTTTTTCTTTTCGGTAGGTCGTGTTACCGTTTACAACCGACAAATACCGCCGTACTTTACGGGCTCACAGCTCATCGTTTGGTTCGATAGCTGACCGGTACATCCAGTACATCACTGCTCAATACGGCTCAAACGTGGCAGTAGTTTTCGATGGATACCCAACAGATGCTGCACAAAAAGGTACAAAAAGCTCTGAACGTCTTCGCAGAGTCAAGCCGCACGCATCTCCAGAAATAATATTTGATGAAAAAACCATGGCTCAGATTCCTCAAGGAAATTTCCTGTCAAACGATAAAAACAAAATTCGCTTCATCAACCTCCTGAAAACAAAAATGAAAAATCATAACATTGAAGTATTCCAGGCAGAGGAAGATGCTGACAGGCTCATCATCACTACAGCTTTAACTGTTGCTTCTTCTTACGATGTAGTGTTAGTCGCTGGTGAAGACATAGACTTGTTGATAATCCTCACTGGAATCTCACACCAACGTGAAATTTTTTTCAAGAAATGTGGAAGAAGCAAAACCCCAGATGTGATCTATTCCAGCATTACTTCTTCAAAATATAAATTAAAACCGGAGCTTTTCCTATTCATCCATGCTTTCAGTGGGTGTGACTCGACATCATGTTTTTTTGGCCAAGGAAAGATGAAAATTTTGTCCACCTTCCATAAAAATCCGGACCTCATAAAGGAAGCTGCATTTTTTTTGAGCCCACCTCTAAACCTGACGAGATAGCAGCAGCAGGGGAGCGGATAACAGTTGTTCTCTACGGTGGAAACCCCGATACTCATAACCTCGACGAGCTGCGGTACTACCTATTCTCGAGAGCTGCAGCGAAAACGAGCTTCAATCTTGCCAGGTTACCTCCTACACGAGATGCAGCTAGTCACTTTCTGCGCACCTACAATCAGGTATGAATTATCATCGTTATAATATGTAGATATAGTTTACTTATAAATGTACAATCCTCCTACAGGTGCAGAAGTGGTTGGGCGTTGAATTTAATCCTCTCGACTGGGGGTGGATATCCACTACACATGGCCTCATCCCAAAAATGATGTCCAGAGACCCAGCCCCAGAAAATCTTTTGCGGATGATTTCATGCGGCTGCAAGGGGCGTTGTGGAAACGCGTGCAGCTGTAGAAAATCAGGGTTAAAGTGTTCCTCAGTCTGCAGCCATTGCAGCGGGACCTCATGCGATAATGTGCCAGATATTGAACTTGATGATCTCGACTCCCCAGAAAGTGAAGATATGTCTAATATCGAAATCCTAGATAACAATGAAATGCTAGATGTTCTGTGGAGAGATTCCATAGAAGACATTAACAGTCCAGTTGTAGGTCTTTCCTGTGCAGCAAGCCATGACTCTCAACCAGGCCCTTCCAAGAGGGCGAAATTTACTTAAATAATATAAGTTTTTTCTGATTTTCTTATTATTTTATCTTTACTTCAATTTAATACGAACCTGTCTTCACCCTATTTTAACGTTATATTAACCAACCTAAGTTTTAGTTGATTTTATTTTTGTGAGATTGTAGGCAATAATCGTAGTTAATCAGTTTAACTTTTTGGTTAGATGCATTTATTTTCTAGTTTTAAGAAATGTTTACTGGGTACTGTTTTAAATATAGACATACTTACTTGCCTTATTCTAATTTATTGACCTAAACAGAAAACCGAGAATTTCATCAAATTCCATTTACCTTTATTTTATTGTTTTTCCAAATGCTTCATCTTATTTCAAACAATTTTCAAATCTGCTCCTCATGGAATAACCGGAGCAATACCATCATGTACATACCTTATACATTGAATATATTTATTAAAATCAAATTAAAACCAAATATTATAATAAATTGCTTAATATTTCACACATTCGAAAAAATCGATAAATTTTAAAAAGCTATCTTTCGGATACTGTGGGACTTACAGAGCTGGTTGTAGTCTCAAATTATAGGAAATTTAGTATACTTTAAAAATTCACTGAACAGTTATTTCGAAAAAACTAGCCCTTCAGGGTTAAAATCGCCAATAACTGAAAAAATCTCGAAAATTTCACGTTTTTTTGGACTTTTGACTAGGTTGCGTTCGGCCGTCGAGTTCGAAAACTTGGATAATTCATTGGACCAATATCATAAACAACTCAGCAAAAAATCAGAACTACCGGATTTGACGCACGGTAACCCCCACTTTCACGGACAAAGTTACTGGATTATAAGGTTGACTATACTGGGAGCAAATGGACGATTGACAGTTTTTTCTGACATTGACAAACAAAAAATCACAAAGTGTTTTTCGGACAGTTGGTGACATAGTGAAATAGGATGGAAACATTCTTAGTTCGTATGTAAAAGCTAGAAGATATAAAACTATACGCTCACATAATGATGGCTTGCGATGGTCAAATCGGATATCGCGAAATATAACATATGGATAAGAAATGGAAGCACTCAACCCAATAAAATAATCATCTCGTTTCAAAATTTGCAATAAAGTCATTAAACCAAAGATTTTTCCATACATCATGGCGGATAGTAAAAATTTGGAATGGAAACGCATGAAGCTTCTCCAATTTCACAATAATATATTTAAACAAATTTTTAAGTGCAATGTGAATACAGCCAAAAACAGCACATGTTGTCTTCTCAAACTAGCGAGGCAAGAAGTAGCTCTGAGAAAGATAATCGAAAATTTAGAAAAGGAACGGATTGAGACACAAAATGAACTTAAATCTCTATTAGAAAATGACGATCGTGGCTTTATGCAGTCAGTGCGCAAAATTGAAAAGGAAAATGTTGAACTGAAAAAAAGATTCCAAGAATTAGAGAGTCGTAACATGCAATTAGGCAACTTGCAAGTAGAAGATGAGGAAATAAATAACATTTTAACTAAACTGAAGAGCACAAATCAAAATTAATGGGAGATAGAAAGAAAAGGAAAAAAGAATTACAGGTGATGTTTATTCCGAAAACAGAATTTCTGTACCTAGGGACAATTTACAAACATATTATGTATACATATTAACTAAAAAATATTTAAAATAAGTGATTTTTTTTCAACTGCTGAATTGCTTGATTGATCCCATTTTTTTTGACTTACCAAATACGTCAACACATAGAACTTTTGAGACATAACAGTAATAGTCGATTTTTCAGTGTCGGGTTAGAGGTTAGAAATTTTAACCAGAATTTTAATCTAGGTTAGTGCCACGCATATTTTTCGGTTATCTCCCGAGTACTCAGAATTTTAAGGGATATACTGCAGGTAGCTTTTTTGTAATACTTGGGTTAGAAAAAATTCGAGACTTGAAAATTTAATGATTTTTTTTTTTTCAGTCGAAAACATTTGCTTAAAAGCATAAGATTACTTAGAGGTACTTAAAAGCAAAATTTTGCAAAAAATATAGCTACTCGCAGTTTGTCAGATAAGATTTAGAGCTCGAGAGGTATATATCAAGATTATTTTCCCCATAAAAAGAAACTTTAGAGCCAGGTGCATATTAAGTTTTTTTTTTGAAATCCAGAAATTGTGAAATTAAAATAATCAACCGTATTATTTAAATAATTTTAACTAACATTAAGAGGAGGCAACGCCGATCACAAAGCTGAAGTGGGATGAAGGGTAGGCAGTGTGGCTATTAGAGGGCATCTGCACGTGACGTCACAGCTAACCTCAAAAATGTGTGTTTCTTAAGATTTAAGAGTATTACGCAGCTCTTATTAAATTTTCTGCCTGGTTCCCGTATTTTCAACTAAAATCTAGTTCAGTGTAATGTTTATGAAGCTCTAAAAATACTTTGTCCTAATAAAATAGGACTCTTTTTGTAGGTTGGAAATCTAACCTGTAATAAGCAGTCTATTTGTATTAATCAACAATATTGAAAAATTATTTACGTGAATTTTTAAATATTTGCTTGAAGCCAGTACGGCTTCAAGCTAAAAATGTGTATACAAACATTAAAAATGAGAATAAACTTGAAAAACTTAAAATTTAAGGTTATGTTGGTTACGTTAAAAAGCACTGTACTAAAAATCTTGACTGAGAAAAGGCAGGTTTTATCCAAACGGCTGGCGTTATTAAACAGAAAAAAATATGTTCTTGTAAGTAAATGAATACTACACTTCTTTGAGCTAAAACTTGTTTATTAGGAAGATCTCTCTTCACATTGGCCAATAAGCAAGTTTTTGCTAAAAATGTTCTTCAATAGAAGTGTAGTTAGTATTCATTTACTTACAAGAATATCTTTTGATCAGTTTAATAACATGAGCCAGTTCGCTAAAAAATGCTTTTTGCTGTAAAATTTTCTTTAATACAATGCTGTTTTAGTAGATGAAGTCACTTCGATATAATTAAAAATTATTGCAAAATTAATTACACTTATAACCGATGCGTACTCATTTCGTGGTCTCGATTGGTCTCGATGTGTCTTGACCTTTCAGGCACGATTGTAAGTAGGTAGAGCAATAGTAAAGAAAGTACGAATGCCAAAACTAGACAACCAACACAGCAGCTCTCTGTACTTTATTGGTTCATTTCCGCCCACTTCACTCTGATTTGATAGCATTGCTCCCTATTAAGAAAAAATGTCATAATAGTTATCCCGCACATATAAATCGTGATTTTATAATATATGTAGTGAATAGGTTAGAGGAAGGCTGATATACACATCCATAATGGGGGAAACGTTGGTAGCTCGGGTTGACAGGAGTTGTCCGCAGGGGGGTGTTCTATCGCCTCTTCTGTGGAACCTGGTCATGGACGAGCTGCTAACGTTACTGGACAAAGAAGGACACAGACCACTAGGCTGTGCAGATGACTTAGTCATTCTAGCACAAGGCAAATTTAACAACACAATAAGGAACGTATGCATCAGGCCCTAAATGTTGTAACGAAATGGACAGATGAGGAGGGACTAAATATTAGTCCCTCAAAGTCAACCATAATGGCATTCACCAGAAGAAGGAAATTATAGGGGCTTGGACCACTAAAACTTCGAGGTGATCTAATACAACTATCGGGAGAGGTAAAATACCTGGGAGTAATACGGGATCCCAAACTTACCTGGAACCAACAGTTAAACAGAACCAAAAAAGGGCAGTAACCACACTCATGCTGGCCAGGCGCACCCATGGGAAAACATGGGGACTAAGGCCAAGCATGATGTACTGGACATATATCATGGTGATTAGACCCATGATCACATATGCATCTTTGGTATGGTGGCCAAAGGTGTTGCAGCGCACTGCTGCCGCTGAATTATGCAAAGTACAAAGACTTGCTGTAACAGGAGCGATGAAAACTACACCAGCAGCAGCCATGGAGGTCCTTCTGGACCCCCCCCCCTCCACTTGATGATAATGGGGGAGAGAGCGATGGGACACTTCATGCTGCAATGCAAACCCAGTGACAAATACGCCGCTCTGGGGCACAATCGAATTAGGAATCTTGTGGGAGTGACAACATCTCTGATGAGGACAGACCACATGATCCCTAAATATACCTTTAACAGAAACTTCGAAATAAAAATAGAAGATCGAAGTGAATGGTCAGCAACCGGCAACAGCATCAGACCACGAGACTTGGTCTGGTATACAGATGGATCGAAAACCGCGGAAGGTACTGGTGCCGGAGTATAGCGATATGAGGAACTCACAGTTCAGCACATCGTTAGGAAAATACACCTCCGTCTTCTAGACAGAAGTATATGCAATACTAGATTGCGCAATAGAAAACAACAGGAAAGCCTATAAAAATAGGCAGATCGGTATTCTAACAGACAGCGAGGCGGCTTTAGGGGCTCTGTCAAACCCTAAAGTGACATCCAAGCTGGTATGGGAATGCCAAGAAGAACTAAGAGCCCTAGCGGACCAGAACAAGATAACCATTCAGTGGGTGCCGGGACACGCAGGAATCGGTGGCAACGAAAAAGCTGACGAGCTAGCGAGAAAGGGATCGTCAGCTCCATATATTGGCCCAGAACCGGCCCTGGGAGTGCCTAAAACCACAGTACGGGGCCAAATGAGGGACTGGATCAAGAACCAACACAAAAAATACTGGGATAAAATAACCGGGCAACAACATGGTAAAACCTTTATCAAAGAACCATCCAGAAAGAAGACTGAAGAACTGCTGTCACTAAGCAGGAATCAGCTCCGCATAATCACTGGCTTCCTAACTGCTCCCTAAAAGGACATCTTCACAAAATGGGATTATTCAACGGGGACCTAAAATACAGACAAAATGCAATGGGGCAACGGAGACATCCTACCACATCCTGTGCGACTGTGAGGCTTTGAATCACAGAAGACAGGCAATATATGGACAGCCAAGACTGAGTCCAGAAGAATATGACACCAAACAAGCGATGGGGTTGTACAGTGCAAGAGACCAGAGTACTGGATTAGTTATCATAATACAAATGGCAGAATATCACAATAAGCCTAAGAGGCTGCAGTGATTCCGGAAACGAAAGTTAGATGGCTCCCGAACAAAGAAAAGTGAACAGGTTAGAGGTTCTAGTTAATAAATACAGTGATAAAATTTTAGTTTATCGTCTATTGGTATTTGAAATCGCGCCCAGACCTATCTGCCTAACTGATACATCCGCCAAGCTCCTTGAAAGGATCATAGCTACACGACTCACCAGCGAGCTGGACTCCAGAGGTGGCCTGTCAGCTCATCAATACGGCTTCCGCAAGGGAATGTCCACCGTAGACGTGGTACAGGAAGTTGTCCGTATCGGCCGCTCGGCAAATACGGGCCACGGGAGACACCGCGAGATCTGTCTCGCCGTGGCGTTTGATGTTAAAAACGCCTAAAACACAGCGCCCTGGGGCCCCATTGTTGAGATATTGTCGCTTAGAAGCATACCGACCTACTTAGTACAACTGATAAAGAGCTATTTTGAAAACAGAAAGCTCCTGGTCGACGACACAACTAGAGCTGTTACCTGTGGTGTACCTCTGGGATCGGTCCTTGGGCCGCTTCTGTGGAATGTCTTGTACGATGGAGTCCTCGAATTGGATGCGCCTGGCATATACAGCGGCTGCCGATTGGTGGCCTTCGTCGAAGATCTCATTGTCGTCGTTATAGACAAAAGCGAGGATGGCGCAAAGGCCAAGGTCGAAGCCGCCATAAACGACATAAATGAATGGATGGGCAATCATAACCTAGATATGGCACCTGAAAAGTGTGAGGCAGTGGCGTTGACCGGTCGCACGCGAGTACAAGAGATGGCAGTCAACATCCTTGGCAAGGAAGTCGCTGCTAGAAAAGTAATTAAATACCTTGGAGTGCATATAGACCAGAAACTGTCATGGAATCAACACGTGGATAGCGCCAAGGCCAAAGCGGAAAACGCAGCCATGGCGCTGCGTAAACTGATGCCTAGGACCAGGGGACCCAAGACCAGCATCAGGAGGCTACTCAACTCCGTGGCCACCTCGATACTGCTATACGCTGCCCCAGCATGGGTGGAAGCACTAAAAACCGCACACAATCGAGATCGCCTACTAAAGACCCAACGCACCATTATTAATTAGAATTAGCTGCACCTATATAACAGTCCCCCCATTGACCCGCTTGCGAGAGAATGTGCGTATAATCACGACGCGGACAATGCCGCCAAACAGTTCAATAGGAACGCTCTACTAGATCGATGGCAAGGCCGCTGAGACAATGCGCCCCAGGGGAGGTGGACTAAGAGGCTAATTCCGAACATCTGAGGGTGGATAACACGCAAGCATGGGGAAATAAATGATCTGACCCAGGCCCTCACGGGTCACGGCAGCTTTGATAGCTATGTCCATCGAATTGGCAAGAAAGACAGCGATACCTGCGCCTACTGCCCCATGGCGGATAGCGCGGAACACACCCTATTTAACTGCTCAAGATGGACAGAGGTCAGGAAAACTACCGTCGGGATCGCCGGCCAATACCTAAATACGGACAACCTTGTAGACATTATGCTCACCAATGAGAACTGCTGGGCTGCGATTAGCAACACGTGCCAAACTATACTAAAGAGCAAGGATGAAGACGGAAGGTAGAATAGAACACATGACCACAACCTCCGATGTATTGTTCACACAGTTCCGGAGACGAAGAGGGAGGTTTTTTAATGCGGTAAGAATCCCACATATCCCCGTTGCGCCAGTTTATCAGCACGGGTCGAACCTGTTGAAGGTCTTCCTCTAAAAAAAAGAAAAGTATTTGAATTCCCGCGAGATGACGTATTTGCTCCCCAAATTCAAATATCGTGCACGAGTGGGTCCGAAGCACAGTGTATTAAATCGGTGATCCAGCATACGGCACTTTCTTATGATAATAATGGCTTTATAAGTGCATAGTTTCTATTTACTTTAGTAGATGGCGCGAGCTTTAGGATCCTACAATTACCTGTGACAGACGAAATTGCCATGCTTCATGTAGTGTTGCATAGCAAAAGCTGATTTTTTAGAATCTGGTCCGAAGTTAATGTCGGTATGTTTATTTGTCAACGATAGGGATGGCTCTAGAAGATGTGTCAACGCATAAACATTTTCATGCATATATGACAAATGGATAGAAAAAGTTGCGATTGATGTTTTTGTTCCACTTGACTTCATCCCATTTCGCGATTCGACCTTATTACCACTGTAGATGAAACGAGAGTTAAATTGAATTTAAAATAATAGAAAACCTGTAAATATTTAATTATCTATAATGTCCCAAAAACGCCGTTTATACGAAATAATTTTATCACAGTTTCCAAAAGCACGTTTCTTGGTAATATCCGAACGTCGTAGGTGGAGGGATATTACCTAAAAGGAACATGCTTGAGGAAGTTGTGTTAAATTATGAGCCATTTATCAATGTTCGACATTTTTATAGTATTGTTAAGGAGTTGTGGGTACACTTGATTGTACGCATGTAAGAAGAAGTTCACCAGGCTGGTACTTATTATATTTGATCAAGTTGTTACTGCAACCTAAAAGTTTTTTTCTATAAAGGTCCAGATGGTGTAAAAGACCGCTGCCCAAGGAATCATTACTTCCACATCCAGATTCTCTATCAAGTCGGTCACAACGAAAAAACTTTGTATGTGAAAATAACTGTTTATGGAACTTTAATAATATAATATTTGAAATCCTCTACCCCAAAAACCCATAAAACGATACCCCACATCGGTAGTGGGGTGGGGGGTGGTAGTGGGGGTGGATGAAGTAAAAAAATATTTTGAGGTTTCTGGTTCCTGTACATAGGTACACTAAATCACATTTTTTTTTCATCCCCTTTAATAAGGAGGTGGGGGTGGTAATGCCAAAAATTTTTTGAGACCCTAGCTTCTCTTGCATATACTAAATACCAATTTTATGGACTATTACCTGCTTGATTGACCTATTTACCCCAAATTTACCCCAATTTACCCCCCAACCCTTCGACGGAACAAGATGAAAATATAATTTAGTTCTAGATCTCGTTAAAGTACATATGTGTACCAAATTTCAAGTCAATATCTTAAACGGTTCCAGAGTAAACGTGCGCACAAAAAAAAGTTACAGACAGACCGACAGACAGACAGATCGACAGATAGACAGGCAGACAGAAATTTTTTTTCGCTCAAACTTAAAATCTCGACGTTTCATGACATTTTAAGCCTATTTGGACAATAAAATTTTTTAAAAATTATTTTGTCGTTACTATACTTCCACTGGACGTGGAAGTAAAATTATGGACATTGTTGCGAGGTAGCCAGGGTCAGTGCATGATTCTACCATATTAAATAATTCGTGGTACATATGGGAGCGGTGAAATGAGCAATAGTATTTTGGTAGGGGATCCACTTAGAGATGACTACTAAATATGAATACCCTATCAGAGAATTTTTATAATGAATTCCAAATAAGGACAAGAAATCCTGTGGAAAGTTCATATAGTATCTGCGAGGGAAGATTTCTGATTCTCAATAATGGAATAGTGTTAGATTTGCACAAAGTTCAGTGGATTATTATTGAAACAGCCGTGTTACATGATATGGCTTGTGAGAATAATGTGCAAAAACCCCCACCTCTTGAATATACTGAAAGAGCCTTCAACATGCCAAGATATATACCTGTTAAAGTAAGCAATAATTATAATAACAGATGAATAAGCGCTGCTAAATGAGTTCGAAATAATTTAATCACATATTTGGGAAATTTATAATTAAGAACAATTTGTTTTTAATAATAACGCTTCTAAATAATGTTTACTTTTCATTTGTTGCATCTTCAGCTCATGTTCTTTCTGGATAAACTTCTTTTGTAATAAAAGTAGTTTTATTCTCTCAGTATGTACTTTCGTCGCCATGTCCTTTTGAAGACGCAGAAGTTAAAATTTTTCCTCAGCCAAAATGCATCACTTTTTATTGATCATATCTCCTGTCGTCTTCCCCGTTTAATCATTCTTTTGGCGGGAATGCAAATTATAGCTCCCAACGAAGAAACGGCAGTAAAGGTTTCAGTAAGCAGAGGCTGCCCACAAGAAGGCGTCCTCTCCCTTCTACTATGGAACTTCGCTCTCAATGGTCTACCCCAGGAACTTGAGAACGAAGATCTTTTTGCGCCAGGTTATGCAGATTACCCGGCAATTATCATCTTTGAAAAATTCCGAAATACGTTTAGCGAGCTCTTGCAAAGGGCCTCGCAGATCGTACAAAGATGGTGCAACGACCAGAGCCTTAGAGTCAACTCCTCTAAGGCAGAACTGGTAACATTCACTAGGAGACGCAGGTTCGAAGTTTTCATCGAATCAATACTCTATAACTCGACTCAATCAATCATCAGGACGGTGAAGCATCTGGGTGTCATCCTGACCTGGAAAGATCAAATAAAGAGACAAATACAAAGGGCCATACTGTAATAGTAAAACCAATGATCCCTTATGCTTCTATTGTGTGGTGGCCTGCGGTAACCAGGCTATACATTCAACAGAAGCTAATATAACTACAAAGATTCGCCTGTTTGGGAGTCACACGAGCATTAAGCACGACTCAGCAGCTCTGGTGGACCTTGTGACCTGAAAGCGATGGTCAGGGGAAGACTGGAGGAGAACAATTAGATCATATAAGGGATCCGACGTGATAGAGACTCACTCACTTCTGAAGCCCGGGAGTGATTACATGGTGCTTTCCTTCTTCTTTTCAGAACCCTCTGAAGTTTTCATCCCCAAAAGGGATGATTGGTACTCACTTGAGGACATACTCAGGCCTGCCGATATCGTCTGGTTCACAGACGGATCGAAGTATGAGAAAAGTGCTAGAGCGGAAATATATACCGTGGAAAACCCAAGGTTCAATTTTCTTCTGCCGTGAATAAATTCGCCGAGGCATTCCAAACCGAGATATTTGCTATGTTGGTCCGCGCATAAGAGGATATACGTATAAAACGAGCGAGCGGACAGACGCTCTGGCCAGGGGATGTCTGAGTCTCCTACTGAGAGCTCGCTCGTTATCTCAGGGCTCTTGCCGAAGCGAGCGGAAGAAATCCCGCGACAAAGCAGGAAACAGGTCAGAATCGTGGTAGGTCCTTTGATTGAACACGGCTCTTTCAGAAAACACCTGCACACTATAGGAGTGATTAATACCCCCGACTGCAGGTTCTGCGGGGACGAGGAATAAACTTCCATCCACGTCCTAACTTACTGTCCTAGTCTAATGAACTTGAGGCACAGACACTTCGGCATTGGTTTTCCGGTGCTGGAGGAAATGAGGAATACCCCCATAGGAAGAATTTTGGCCTTTGGACTAGAATCCGGTCTGAGTGGTAGCACAATGGTCTGAGTGGGGTGACCTTTAGTCGCCCCGCTAGAAGAAAAATAAGAAGAATGTGATGTACTTTCCGGTGAAGCCGAAAGTGTCACTTTTAGCACCTTAGCAACGGTGGTATTCACGGATGGGTTGCTCTGGTGCCAGTTTCCTTTGTTACGTGGGGAACGCCACGTTCCTCAAACAGCCTGTACAGTAGGACTGGAGTAACCACAGTGGAGAAACGGTGAATTCCAATGGGTCAAATACAGATTATTAGACTTTCACATACACAGCAGTAAAACACACAGTTCGGAATATAACAACTTTTATTTACAAATACCTCGTACTCCCAGTTACTCTATAGACAGTCAACTACATACATATGAAAAACCCCAGGCTATGGCTACAATGATTTAAACTATGGTGCCACGGTGATGCAAGCTACGACTTTAGTTACAGCAGGTGAAAGCCTAGAATGACATGAACCAAGTGATTCTATTATACGATAAAATGGAGCGGCAGGGTGGGTTAGCGGAGCAGGCAGTGAAGTCGATGAAATTACAAATAGCGTGCGGATATCTGGAATGAACAAGCAAAACAACAAATAATTATAGAGCAAAATAATAACTCTATGTCAGACTTGGCTAATACGCAGTACTCTTAAACCGAAAAGAGATATGATTAGTTGAATGATATCTGCAATTCCTGGCCTTGTTAGAAGTTGCATTGCGGCACGCTCTGGTTTCCCTAGTGGAACACCTTCACCAGAGATCCTAGAAGCGAACCCGATGGAACATCTTCGTCGAATACCCTGAAACACCAAATTTGTCAGAAAACAATAAAAGCTGAAAAGAATAAAATATAAATGATATAACGAGTCTCTAATGTTAGCCAAGCCGCTACCTATTATTATTCTTACTTTCTGCTGCTTCTGGCACGTCTGGTTGCGGTAGGTAGACTGACTTCCTATCTGGTGGTTTGGACGGGCTCTGGAACAAAATTATTAGAGCTAGAGTAGGGGAACTCTATGCTTCCTGCGCGCAGGTGATGACGTAGACTCGACTTGTGATATTTTCAGAAACGGATACTCGTACGGCTTAGGGAACTTCTCTAACCAAACTTCCTCGGATCAGTCAGGTGGAACTGGTACACTGTATTGGCTCCAACTGCTAGACTTCCTAGTCCAAAGATGGACGCAGAGTGGGGGAATGGCCAAATCCAATGTGCCCCAGTGTGAAGTGACGTCGGCGGAATTTGCAATTTTTCACCACAACGAGTTTGTGGACGATTTGCGGTGTTAGAAAAATTTGCTCTCACACTTACTTGGTTCCGGATCTGATCAGGCACGTCTATTCGGTAGCGAAGCTCGTAAGGAACTTAATTCTCGTTCTCTTCTCAACTGGTAGGTGGCCGGTATCCCTCCGTGACGGTAAAAGTGGGGGAAAGATGATCGAACTTCGGTGCGTACGAGTAACAAGTGACATAGGCGGTACTTAGGAAAATTTCACCAGAACGATTTATTTATAAAAATATTTCTAAATTCAATTTTAGCGACTTAGAAAATTTCTCAACTTACGTTCGTAGCTGGTTACGGCTGAGGGCTGAACTGAAATGAACTCAGTTGAGCGCTTTATCGTGGTTGGATATATGCTTTAGTGGGGGTTTAGACGGTCTCGCGGTCAGTTGAATATGGCGCGGAATTATATGAATTATACGAAATATTTTAACTATAGCCTGTGGTTTTAAATGAAACATATTAAATAATACGATTATAATAAATTCGGCATTACAAAATGCGCTTTGTTACAAGAAGAAGAAGAAGATGAAACCTAACGGCTGTTTAATTGAACCGCCATTTATTTTTAAATAAAGTTGATAATTCGCGAAAATATAACAAATGAGCTCAGTAGGGATTTACCTTCGATACAAAGGAATTCACGTATAAGGAAAAGTTTATATAGTAAAGTAACAGCGGAAATTTGTCATTATAAATCCCTATTGGGTTCATTTGTTTTATTTTCGCGAATAGGAGGAATGCATAGGCTTAGTAAAATATTTCGCCGCCAGGCGGTTACCGATCGCCTTTGGGTACTCTATTCATTGTGTTCTGTGCTTTGTAGTTTTGATGTGTTGAAATAAGTTTGTTTATTTGAAACCTACGGAAAATGGATAGATTAGTTGAACTAAAAGAAAACTTGGCATTTTTAAAGAAGTAGTAAACAAAGATGCACAGAAAATGAGGTTATGTTGCAGTACCCAAACGCGACTCTGACGCTGTCTACATGCATTCGGTCTGTGAAATGTTTTGAACACACTAGATAGGCTTTTTTGTAATTTGAGAGCAACTATCCACTTTCTTCTAAAACTGCTGCATACTGGAAACTGGTGAAACTTTAAATTTGTATTTTTTCTATAATAGGAAGTGCATTGACGCACACACTTGCTTGGTATTTTTAAAGAAGTAGTAAGCAAAGATGCACAGAAAATGAGGTTATGTTGCAGTACCCAAACGCGACTCTGACGCCGCCTACATGCATTCGGTCTATACTGGCAGCAAATGGATGATTGACAGTTTTTTCTGACATTGATAATAAATCACATGGTGTTCTTCTGACAGTTGTTGACATCGTGAAATAGGACTGAAATATTCTTAGTTCGTATGTAAAAGCTAGAAGATCCTGCATATAAAACTATACGCTCGCATAATGAAGACTTGCGTTGGTCAAATCGGATATTTCGAAGTATAACATATGGGTAAGAAATGAAGGCAAAGCAATAAAGTCATTAACCCAAAATTTTTTCCTTACGTAATGGCGAATAGTAAAATTTTGGATATACGAAAACGCATAAAGCTTCTCCAAGTTCAAAATAATATATTTAAACAAATTTTTAAGAGCTATTTGAATGCAGCCAAAAAAAGCACATGTTGTTCTCTCAAACTAGTAAGACAAGAAGTAGCTCTGAGAGAGATACTCGAAAAGTTAGAAAGAGAACTGTTTGAGATACAAAATGAACTTAAATCTGTATTAGAATATGACGATCGGGGCATTATGCAATCAGTACGCAAAATTGGAAAGGAAAATGTTGAACTAAAAAAAAGATTAGAAGAATTAGAAAGACGTAACATGCAATTAGGTAATTTGCAAGTAGAAGATGAGAAAATAAATAACATTTTAGTTAAACTGAAAAGTACAAATCAAAAAATTGATGGGAGATAGCAAAAGAAAAGAAAAAGAATGATGGATGACATTTATGTGGTTATTCAGAAAACAGAATTTGTGCGCCTAGGGACAATTTAGAAACATATCATGTATACATTTTAACTAAAAAATATTTAAAACTAGTGATTTTTTTTAAATACGGAGTTGCTTGATGGATTCCATTTTTTCTGACTTACCAAATACGTCAACACATAGAACTTTTGAGACAGTAACAGCCGATATTTCAGTGTCGGGTTAGACGTTAGATCACAGAAGACAGGAACTATAGTTCCTGTCTTCTGTGCTCCAGGCAATGTCGAAGCATTCAACGCGCCCATTTTACAAAAAGATTATTTCGACTTCAGTTGTATGCAACTTGCTTAAGAGCGTATTTGCATTTGGTGTTTGACTTGAGAATTGTTTAATTTCAGTTACTGGTTATTGAATAGTGTTAAAGACGTGATAATTACGTATTGTTATAATTGCATTGTGCTTGTGTATTATTTTAAACTTATTTTTTCACGAATTACTATGTAAGTGTATTTTTAATACTTTTATGAATGAATGGCTCGTGTGAACTAAAAAAAGGTTTAAATTTGACAGACTGAGTCACTTAGTAATTTTTAGGTTGGAAAAAAAATTTGAATTTGAATTGTTTAATAAATCCGGTCGTTTCGGGATGCCAGACCTTCCATTTCGTGTTTAGTGTATTAATAAGGGTATACCTACTCATTCTTATGGCTGTTGAAATAACATAAGTAAATCTGTTGCTGACTCTTAGTCTATTAAGTGCATTAAGAATTATCGAAAATTCAACGCATGAAAACGTGTTGCCTAGAAATTGCTTGAGTTCCTTCTGTATTACACTTCTTAATATTTTGTGTATTCAATTTCTTTTGCAAATAGTCCTTACTGATGCTCCACTACGCAATAACTTTTCATTTCGCAAACATTCAAATAGTTAAAGCAATGGCACGTAGTGGGTGCGTCGATTGTAGTTATGTCTGAAATTTGGTATTTGGTTTGCTGAGTTGGTTTCGAAACTCTTTCCCCTCTACGAAAAGTCTGGTAAATGGATCCGAGCGGAAATACGGAGAGAGGGTAAAAGTCGGAAAAGAATTTCTGCAGTTACGAACGAATCCGCGGTATTATGAAAGTACATCAACTCCACATCCCCCACCAAAATTTCAGAAGAAAACTACGGGACGTTTTTTAACGGGAGTTTTTTAAAAATTTCAAAAAATTTTTTCTTGTAGTTACGGACGAAACTTTGGGTACTTTACAATACAATATACAATATTCTCGCTTCTTTTAAAATTGCGATATTTTTTAGGGTGGAATTTATTATAATTTTAAGTGAAATTTAATAGCTGCTGCTCTAGCGTTAAGCATTGAACTTTAAAGTAGATTATAGTAAAGATTACAATTTATTGTGTTAACTGTAACCAACCCTTAATAGACCGAGAGCCAGGTGGAAATTTGGTCAATTATTTCTTCTCGAACGATAATTAGTGAGACGCATCAGGGAGTTGTATCATAATGCCTCGTGAACGTCAGCTGCGGTTCCGTGAGTGGGATGAGCGGCGGTAGCCTCCAATGCACTGAGAGAAAAAAATATTTTTAGTCATTTCCTCCTGACTAGAAATTTGTCAAACTAGAACTAATCCAATATCTTACGTCAGCTGGTCACTTGAACATGAAAAAAAAATTATATATTCAATGATTTCCTCTCAACTAAAAATTTACCTGATGATAGCTTATATGCTACTGTGAATGAATATAAATGTCAGCTGGCTGTACCTCGGTGGAAAGATCGTCAGCTGATACCTTGAAAGTTGTAACGCAGAGCATCTATCGCCTATTTAAATGCATCAGCTGACGTGTTTTCCCTCGACTTACTGCTACCTGATTTTTTTTTGTTAATTACAGAAGTATATTAACAATCAGGTTACAAATTTTTCTCCGGGAGGAAATGACGTATCTTAAATTATTCGGCATTACGCTCCGATATGAGTGTTCCGATTAAATCAATATTTTGTATAGATACTTTAAAACTAATAAGTATATAATTGAATAACTGAAGAAATATTTAGATAAGTAAATTAATCAATTTATAGTTTATTGTAACTTAGCTGTTCGATAAACAACATTCATTTT
Organism: Rutpela maculata; assembly: GCA_936432065.2. NCBI lineage: Eukaryota > Metazoa > Arthropoda > Insecta > Coleoptera > Cerambycidae > Rutpela > Rutpela maculata. Next base: position 66,291,987 of record OW386290.2, on the reverse strand, counting down.
AAAGAAGTGATTAAAAATAATGATGTAATTTAATCATTTTTGTTCTCGCTTTGGCTTGTGTCACTCTCATCTCTCTCTGATTCACTGTCAGAGTCGCTGTCAGAGCTGTCTGCCATCATGTTTTCATCATCATCATCTGTACAAAAATTTAAAAAATATATTAAGATGCATATTTAGTGTAACATAATCAAAATGATCAAAAAAATGTTACCTTTTTCGGGCTGAATAGTTATTTCTTCAATCGACTCTGGTAACTGAGTTCCAGAAAACCAGATGAATTCAAATCTGTTGTCGATTTCTACCCAGCCATAGTCTGAAGGTTCATCAGTAGTTGGGACTTTCAGGTGTGCGTGCGACCAAATTTGAGCTATGTAACATGCTCTTAAAAATTGCTGATATAGCTCCGATTTGCATGGTGGTAGAGAAGAGCCATCATTACCCTTTTTGGGCAACTTGTGTTTAACGGTCACTATACTAATTCTTCTTGAACACTCTCTACGACTGACTACGTATTCTATTGTGATCGCCTACTCGCGTGCTGGATTCTGTAATGCTATTGGTCAAATGGCCATAAACTGCTGACAACACTCATCGCGGTTTCGGTACAGGTGCGTACTCAGACTCAGTTGGAAGTACATCGTTGTTGTATCTGTTTACTTTTCATGTCATTGTTTAAATTGCATCTTTGTAAATACTGTACCTTGTGATATGATTATTGTGTTTTATTTATATGCTTTCAGAGTGTATTAAATAAGTGTGTGCCTCTCGGGCATATACCAAGACTTGGACTTTGTGTTTTGTTTAAATACTTTTTCGGTGTATCAAATATATCAAGGACACCTAAAAATATCTAGTAGCATGGATACAGCTGATGAGCCCACAGAAATTTGTTTGTCTCCTCTTAAAAAAAAGGTCGAAAAAGTCTCATTTCGACGTAAAGACCAAGGAAATGATTTTAAGCGTGTATAAGCATGAGATTCAAGAAAATCCTATATTACTCAATGATGAAATTGTAAACAAAGTGGCAAATATGACAGGAGTGTGTGGCCGCAGTGTTTACAAAATTGTCAGAGAGTATACCATTAACCATACATTTTCGGTGCCAAAAACCAATCAAAACCATAAAAAAATGGTTGATATGGTGGATGACTTCGATCGATATGCAATCAGGAGAAAAGTTCATCAATATTTCTTTAGAAACGAACTCCCTACTTAATTATGCTCCCGCCTAACTTCTGCGTTATAACTTTCAAGGTATCAGCTGACGCTCTTTCCACCGAGGTACAGCCAGCTGACATTTATATTCATTCACAGTAGCATATAAGCTATCATCAGGTAAATTTTTTGTTGAGAGGAAATCATTGAATGTATATTTTTTTTTTTTCATGTTCAAGCGACCAGCTGACGTATAATACACCATGTTATAGTCAGCTGACTTTTTTTTCTTCAAGATATTGGATTAGCTATAGTTTGATAAATTTTTAGTCAGGAGGAACTGACAAAAAAAATTTTTTTTTCTTCGTGCGTGGGAGGCTACCGCCGCTCATCCCACCCACGGAACCGCAGCTGACGTTCACGAGGCTTTATAATACAACTCCCTGATGCATTCCACTAATTACCGCTTGAGAGGGACTTGGTCATGAAAATCGGTCGCTGGCTCTTAGACTATAATGTGTGCGCCTTATTTCCCACGGTACTATTAATTTTAGGGAAAAAAATGTAGAGACGTTTTTCATAGAGAATTTTATAAGAAACAATTTTGTATATAGGTATCCCCGTTTTACCGAGGAGGAAATGTCGGAGGCGTGTGGTAGGCTCAAGAGCGGAAAGGCTTCTGGACCGGATGAAATCCCCCCGGAAATAGTAAAGCTGGTGGCGGAAGAACAACCTAGGGTAATCCTATGGGTTATGAACCGCGCCCTGGAAAGGGGAAACTTCCCCGAGAGATGGAAGAAGGCAAGACTGGTGTTGATAAAGAAAGGGGACAAGCCACCAGATGAACCGTCCTCATATAGGCCGGTATGTCTACTCGATACGATGGGTAAGTTAATGGAATATCTGCTTCGGGGGAAGTTAGAGGTAGACATTGAAGAGAAGGGAGGGTTATCGGAGACCCAGTTCGGTTTTAGGAAAGGTAGATCCACGGTAGGAGCGATAAGGCGCATAACCGAGATAGCCGGGGAGGCTATGAGGGCCAAGAAGATCTGTGCGATAGTAACGCTGGATGTTCGGAATGCTTTCAACACGGCGGATTGGGGCGAGATAGTTGAGAAGTTGCGAAAATTAAGAATAGCCCCGTACCTGCTCAGGATAGTAAAGAGCTACCTCGAGAACAGGTGGACAGGGCTGGAGGTTGAGGGCACTACCCAGTGGAGAAAAATGACTTGTGGTGTTCCGCAGGGATCGGTTCTGGGCCCAACCTTGTGGAATATAATGTTCGACGATGCGTTACGCTTACCCCAACCGGAGAACGTTAAGGTGATCGGATATGCCGACGATCTGGCAGTAACAGTCACGGCCAGAACGGTGAGGGAAATCGAGGAGGCGGCGAACACGGCCATTGAAAAAATAGAGAGATGGGTAAGGGGCAAGAAGCTCGAACTTGCCCCTGGAAAAACCGAGCTGGTAATCATAACCAGAAAGAGGAATCTCCCTATCATGAGAATAAGGGTAGGGGAGCTGGAAATTGGCCCGAGCCAGGCGATAAAGTACCTGGGCATATGGCTCGATTCGAAATTGACATACGGGGTGCATGTGATGAAATTGGAAGAAAAAGCTGGGCGGGTGGCAACAGCCATAGGCAGGCTAATGCATAACACCAGTGGACCGAAGGCCAGCAAGAGGAGAGTGCTGTGTAGCGTGGTGCACTCCATTCTCCTGTACGCGGCCCCGGTATGGGTAAGTGCAATGGCAGTGGAAAGAACGCGAAGAAGACTGGCCAGGGTACAGCGATGTGCAGCACTGAGAGTCTGCAGTGCCTACAGAACGGTCTCCTACGAGGCAGTGCTGATAGTGGCAGGGATCCCTCCCATTGACCTTCTGGCAAAAGAAAGGTAGGAGATATACGAGGGAAGTGGCAGGAATGAGGCCAATGATAGACTCTATCAGAGGTGGCAGGAAAGATGGAATATCTCGAGTAAGGGAAGATGGACGAGGAGACTCATTCCGGATATTAAAAGATGGGTGGAGAGAGGACACGGGGAGGTTGGGTTCTACCTTACCCAGGCCCTAACAGGACACGGATGTTTTGCAGAGTACGTCTACGACATCGGGAAGATTGAAGACCGAGAATGCATGTACTGCGGGGAGATAGACGACGCGGAGCATACTGTGTTCTGGTGTAGCAGGTGGAGAGAAGAAAGGCTACGAGTCATAAACAGGCTAGGCGGCCCAGTTACACCCGATGACATAGTGCTGAGGATGCTAGAATCAGAGGAAAACTGGCAACTCTTGGAGGACATGATAACAGTTATGAAAATCAAGGAAGTAGACGAAAGAAACTTGAACCTCTAATTGTTTCAAGGATGTAGTAATAAGAGGACATCTCTGCAGGGGCAGATTATTTCGAACACCTAACACTAAGATTGACCTGATATTCTGACGGTAAGCGAGAGCGGTTCCAGGATATGAGGAAACACTGAAGACAGGGAGGGGGCTCCGGAGGGGTTTTAGCTGGTTAGAGTCCAGCACTACCCAGCGTGATAGATCCAAGGCGCTGGGTGTCCATGATGGATTTCCCCTTCTCCCCCCCGCAAAAAAAAAAAAAAAAAAAAAGGTATTTTTATCAACAAGTGCGCCGTTCCCGAGATAATCTAGAGAACCTCAAAATGGGGGTGGAAGAATACTAGTTAGAGGTGGGAACTTTTCGGTTTGGTAATTTTTATGCTATCCTTAACATTTATATCAATTTTCAAAACTTGAATTTTGTCCGATATAAATCATTATATTACTTGAGCTAATATGCAATAAATCCCTTTTGTTTATAAAAATCAGAACAAAAAAATTAAAGGTTCTTATCGGGCAACTGGACTTCATGCAGCTATAAAAAGCAATTATTTATGTACAGCAAATAAGTAATTATTTACTTAATGGTTAACAAACTTGTTTACACTTTTGTTAAAAAATTACCCCTGTCGCAGTGTGTTATTTTCGAGTGTCCAATAGCGATGTAAATAAATATTTTTAATTCTAAATGCGATGATATATGAATTTTAGTTACAAGTATACATATTAGGCATATTGTCATAAAATCATGCTTACAATATTTTAATATTTTTATAAATCTACGTGATTTAAATGCCAACAAAATCATAGCAGCAACGTTTCCTTGTCACTTTCTGGCAACAGGTCTATTTGTTATGAGAGTATGCACAACGCTATTACTTGCGCGCATCTATAATAGTGGAATTAACGCAAAAAAAAATTGCATTGTTCAAATAGGCTTAGAATGTCATGAAACTTTGAGATTTTAAGTTTGAGAAAAAACAATTTCTCCGTCTAACTTTTTTTGAGTACACGATTACTCTGAAACCGTTTAAGATATCGACTTGAAATTTGAAACACGTAGGTATGTCTCGAGGTATGTATTTTAACGAGATCTGGAAGTAGATTATATTTTGATCTTATTGGGGTAAATAAATAAATAAAGCAAGTAATAGTCTATACATTTTTATATCTGTCCCAGTAATTTTAATTTATCTTTTTCCAATTCATGTAAGATTTGCTTTAAATGTGCATTTTCTGCTTTTATAACCTCCATTTGTGCACTATGCTTTTCATTTTCATGCGTTTCTGATGCGGTGTTTAACTCATTTTGTAACTCTAACTCTTCTTCTTCCAAATTTTTCCTAATACCTTTTTGGAATTTTGCTTCGTCTCTAAACTCGAAGAAAGGAGATCCGTCTTCATGTGTTAAGTCAATACCTTTTAAAAGTTGCTTGCACTTATTATTTTCATTTTCAAGATGTTTTATACGTTGCATATTTGAGTCTTCAGTGAAAGTATCTGGCATGTTATTCGTAGCTGTAAGGTAAATGGTAGAGATTCTTTTATCGAAAATTTTGACTGATGACAGTAATTATTCATTTTTAGGTTATGAATTTTTGCCCATGTAATGTGATATGTTATAAAAATACACGGATTTAAAACTAACAATGTCTATCTTGAATAGAAACTTTACTTTACTGCTCTAACTTTAGAGATTTGCGCATATCGTATGCATATTCGAAGCAAACCAGTTCGAGACTGCAGAAAAAATTGTCAAGTTAAACTTTGAGGATATCTCTATATAGGCGCAGGATTCAGATATAAAAACCGCTCAACAAAATATTGTATAAGCAGCCATATTTAACTAAGATGGTAAATCTTAAAGAGATAGCGACAAATTCAGTTAAGGTATTTTGAAAACGAGTAGAAAGGTATTGAATAGAGAATTGCTGGTCTTACATTCGAGTACAGCCGCACAGAATCCGAAAAAGCTGGCAAAAAGTCGAAAAATCGAGTTTCGAATTTAGGACTTTTTTGTCCCAGAATGTTTAGTAGATGAACCCAGGTATAATATACACCGGTCCCAAGGAGTTTACATCCCCCGAGGTCTTTGTAACTTCATTCCGAATGTGACAGTTACACGAAGCGCACCGAGCTGTTTATTTCACGCATGTTGTTGTAGTTACAGAAAGTGCTGTAAAAAAATAGAAAATAGTGGCATTAAAATACATTAAAATGGATTCTCATCCACAAGGTATGTATAATTAAATGTCGAAGGTGAAATTTCGTAATTATTAATTTATAAAAAAATTATTAACATTCAATAGGAGGTCGTTTTTTCACAGAATATAGAAAACATTTTTTTCTTTATCAAAAAATAAGTTTATGTTTCGTTCACACTCGTTCAATGAGTTTCTTTTTAAGTTGTCGGTTGAACATTCTTGTAAAAAATATGTAAAAATTGGCTGCCTTTAGGACCCATTATTGTTTTTGTGATCTATTTTCTGACACGGTGCAAAAAACAGCGACGCGTTAACTTTGGTTTATAGTATTGTTTTAGCATAGAAATTCCATTTAAACGTAACAATTTATAATATTTATGCGTTATAAACAATTTTTGAAAAAATTAAAGTATTTTGTTATGTCAAAAATAATTATTGAAAAATTATTAATTTTTTGTTTGGAATTTATAAAATGCTTGAAAGTATGTAAAATTGAATTTAAATTAATTAGTTAATTTAATTTTTTAAATTTGAATTGAAATTCGTAATCAGCGATCTCAAAAACCCCCGAATCCCAATTTTCTTTTCTCAAATGTTTGTCGCCATATTGGAGCCGCCATTTTGCTTTTGGAAAAACTATTACCAAATTCGTATTCAGCGGCCTCGAAAACCCCCGAAAACCAATTTCCAATTAATATGCCTTACTTTTCTCAAACGTTTGTCGCCATATTGGAGTCGCCATTTTGTTCTTGGAGAAAATATTATCAAATTCGTAATCAGTGACCTCGAAAACCCCAGAATACCAATTTCCAATTGAAATGACTGACTTTTCTTAAACGTTTGTCGCCATATTGGAGCCGCCATTTTGTTCTTTAAAAAGCTATTGCCAAATTCGTAATCAGCGACCTCAAAAACCGTAAAGTGAAAGTTTTCAAAACCATTACTCAATTTTTCGACTTTTGGCCCGCTTTTCCGGATTCTGGCCCACTGTGAGCCTTTTACAGAAAACAGGTACATAAGGTATTACTCACCTACGTTAAAGTATGATAGCCGGTTTATATATGGAAGTGACATGGTAACGATATGATGTAAGCGTCAACCTACGAATCTTGAGGTTCACGGTTCAATTTCTGAGCATTTTCACTTTTTTTTTTCAACAAATATTAACTTAAGGTGGCGATTATCAAGAAAGAGACAACCGATAGGGAAATATGTATTATTTTTGGCCATAACTTTTTTCTTAGTACGTATATTTAAAAAAAACTGAGACTACCTGAGTAGAACCGTAACAAGACTAGTGCTAAGAATTTTCACTCAATAATTCCAGTCGTTTCCAAAATAATGAGATTTAAAACTAGGAAATAGGAAGATTAGCATAATCTGAGGCACTTGGAAACACTGAAAGGGAGGGGTTTTAGCTGGTTGAAGTCCGGCACTACCTGGGACGATAGAACCTAAGTCCCAGGTGGCCATAACGGATTTACCTCCTTAACAAAAAAAAAAAGGTATATCCTGAGTTATCGCTCTGTATAATAAAATTACTCTTTTCTTACGTTTCGGTGTATTCAACCATCGTCAGAGAACTACAATTAAGTGTAAACAAATATTTTTTTAAATGCTATTTCTTATTCACATGTAATTTAAATCCATGTGTATAAAAAATAGCATTTAAAAAATATTTGTGTTCACTTAATTTTGTAGTTCTGTGACGATGGTTGAATAAGCCGAAATGTAATAATAATAATAATTTATTTACCAAAGGATATAAATTACAAAATAATACAAAATAATAGTAAGAAAAGAGACAGTTTATTATCTGATTAAATCCCGACCGCTTTAGCGGGAGGGATTTAATCTTTGATAATAAGCTGTCAATTTGCACGAGTTATATTAACCTTATGGCAACTTAGCTCGAAAAAAAAATTATAGATAAAATTTAGAAGCACGAGTGGTATTTGTGGAGAATATTTCACGAATAAATAATTCATTAAGTATATCTTCTATATTATGTTCAGTAATTAATTGCCTTCAGACGTTTTCTTGTTACTTTTTAGAGATTGTTCACCTTTATCTTCAATTTCATCATTTACGTCACATAAAAATGCATTTCCAAAGCGACTCATCTAATAAAAAACAAAGTATGTATTATGACAATCAAGAAAAACAATATACGTTAAACCATAGGTACTGTAACTTATAAGACTAGTCATCACAACAAAGCACGCTTCGACCAATCACATTACGAATATAATCACACAAATTGCATATTACCAATCTATCGCTTTTACGTTCTAAGGCTGCGGCTCAGATGGTATGGTACCGCCATCTAGTAACACTAGCTTAACTTAACTGGCCCAAACAGTGAATTGAATTATTATATTAAAGTGTCTATTTGTCTATTTATCTTGAAATAACTGATCTGTCTGCTTCGTAAATATTTATATTTAATTTTAGTCGTGAAAATTATTTTGTAATTACGTTAGGTATTAAGCCATTGAAAGCTGTGTATAACTTGTCCCGAACCTATATAAGTTCTACACAGCATTGGCTTTTTAGGTTATTAATACCTACAATACTATACAATTTACGTTAACAATTAGTAATAAGCTAGAGAAGATATTTATAGATAACATTTAAAAACACGATTTGTCCTATTTGCTGAAAACATTTCACGACACAAAACGTCAACAAATTTTCGCAATATTTGCCGCTGCAGCGACCTAAAAAATTAGCGCGATAAATTTTGCATGTTGGTACTGTCAAAAGCCGATCTAGCTTGAATTATCACTAACAATGACGTTTGATTGGTGCAATGTTGTGAAAAAACGGACTCTCATTGGCTACAGCGTTAATGAGTGAAATAATCGCCGATAAATTGCTGTAAGACGATCATTTAATTACATAAATAATGGTTACATTCAGGTTATAAGAGCAAAGCTGAAATTTTTATATTAGTCCAGTCAATCCGGCATCCATCTGTTCACAGATGACCTTTTTCTTACGCCGGATTGACTGCACTATATGAACTAAATTACGTATAATATAATAAGAGTCCAAAATATGTATAATCGTAATCATCTACCGGCGCGGTAGCTTAGTCGGTTAAGGCGTATTGAGTGGCGAATATGCTGATCGACTGTCTACCGTGCTCTGGGTTCGACCCCCAGCCCCGGTATTGACAACACCGGTGGGGTGGATGTATTTCTGTATTTTTCCAAATGTGTAAACCCCTTCCGCACAGCCTTGGCTTTGGATTTGGGGTTGTCTACTATCTGTGGTGTGTTTATGTTATCTAGAAAACCACATGGACTTGCTACTTAACATCGGAGGTCAAGAAAATTTAAGAGCTATAATATACAGTGAATGAGGACCATTGAAAGTGTCAATAAATGCTGTATTTTATTATACCATTTAGCCTGCCTGTTGGTTAAGGGCTGGAGAAAAAGGCGAAAATTACCGGAAACTAGATACCATACTATTACAATTTTCATACTGAAATGTAAGTTTTTCAAGCCCTGGTTGGCGTGAATTGTCGTTATCGACATCATACTCCCTTCTCGCTCGTATATTAAAGAAGGTGGGATCGTTTAAAGTTTTCATGTCATTTTTGTTCTTCCCTTCGAAAGTAAAGCATTCCGCACTTGAATCTAAAACCAGCCATTTAGTTTAGTGAGTATATGTGAAATCCCTATGCAAGGGTCGACAGTCATGGAACATCAGTGAGCTATTGTGGCTTGGTCGGGGGATCAGTGGTGAATGAATTGGTGAGTTGCGTTGCGCAACCTGGGTTCACCACGATCTTGAAAAGAGTGTTTTTTTTTTTCAGATATCTTGGATTCTGTTGAGGGTACGCAAAAATCAAAGGGCGTATTTCCTATGGTTTATGTACTATTAGTTTTTTTTCGTAGGACTGTTTTTTTGTTTATTGAAGTTTTTTTTTGTGGTTTCCGCATTTTTCTTCATATGGTTCACTCCTTTGAGAAAATTTTTCTACACAAAAATTATAGGGCAGGAAAAATCTACAACATGGTTTTCCTAATTTTTATTTTCGAACAATAGCTTTGCACTAAGCGCGCTGCAAAGTCAGCATGTCAGCTTATGGCTGTGGAACTCTTTTCTATACCACCCTGGAGTTCTGACGCGTTCTTTTAACATGGTTTCCCTACAGGCCTAATCCGCTTAATCATTGTCGATCGATAGTTGTTTATTAGTTCTCTTCGTTGGATTCGTTGCCGATGCCGATCTGCACACAGATTTTCAGGAATTCTGTAACGTTGAGGCCAGTTTTATTTTAAACTTAGACATAAAGCGGAACATTTCATCCCAACTTCGCGGCAACCACAAGCTCTTTCTCATTTTCCTTTTCATTTACAGGCTATTAATTTTAGAAGTTCGTTGGGTGAAGAGCTTTTCTTGTGATGGTTTTCGGTTCTAGCCCACATTTTTTTGGTCCATCCCCATTTCTCTGGATTGTAATAGTTTGTAAGCTACGTCTACACCTGAAGGTAAATCCTGAAAGTATGTTACCGGTCCGCATCCGATATCGGTGATATGCAAGGTGTTCGTTTTCAATTTTGTTGTTGCTTTTACAAAACGTTTGTGGCGTAGCGAATTTAACCCTTCTTGTGCTTCGTTTTCTTAGTACAAAGTATGAAATAATGTTCTTCCTGTGATAGCGAGATGTTCGGGAGAAACTTTTCTTTCATTAAATATTTTCAGATATGCTTCCAATTGGTTGTTGTTTTTCAAAGTGGTGACGAATTTCGATTTGCCAAATCCAAAAACAAAGGAAGTCGTATCACATCCACTGAAGGCGTGCAGAAACAGTACGTTGTCGCTGATAGCATCGTCGTGTCGATCATTGGCTTAATGTTAAGTATCGATTCTCGGTAATTTTTCGTTATGCTCGTTTCTTTAAAAAATACGTTCGATTTATCATGGGCTAGTTCCCAGTAACACGAAAAGATCGACGTTCCTTTCTTCCTGACCATACCTCATTTCATACCAGTTGTAATGTACAGTGACCGTACCATTAATCTAAAGCATTTCTGTTTTACTGTAGTCACTCGCTGACGTCTCGATATTGCAACGCGCTGTAGTACAAACTATTGTTCGAAATTAGAAAAACGAATTTATAGTTTTTTTTTTTCCTGTTCTGTAGTTTTCAAGTAGAACAATTTTCACGTAGAAAATACCCATATCGAAAAAAATGTGAAAAACGGTATGCCGCGCGCTCACTTTAGAGTTTCACTCGCAATAAACAAAAAACTATCAGTGAAACACTAGGTTTTTTCTAAAGTGATTTTCTATTAAAACAAATCCCTATTAAAATGTTAAATGTATAACCCTTATTTTCCATTTACTGCAATATCAAAATATTTAAGTTAAAGAAAGATCGGGACATCAAAGTAGTATAACCATCAATGAAGTAAGGGACTTTTAAATAAATGTCACTACTTAAAAGATAACAAAATTTATTTTGAACTATGAGCAATGAGACATCTCAGTGTGAGATACAAAAATTTTACTTTCTCAAGAAAAAAATGACAAAACAGTTTATCAAAAGTATAATGTGACGGTCCTACATAACAACTCTAATAGTAATAGTATTATATATAAATGAAATTGTAGTTGGCCAATTCTCAATAGTAGCCAAAACATTAATTAAAATATCAAAAACAAACAAACGTTACATATTAAATAGACAAATTTATGAATAAACGAATCGACATTATAGTCCCTTGAGGTAAAGTTCTGCGACTGGACCGCAAGAACGGATAAAACTACCTCTTTCTCATATTTTCCCGTGCTAGGTGTTTTTTTATCGGAAAATTTGATTAAAGAAAGTTGTTCAGAATTATCCAAAAACCCAATATTCAATATTTCATCAAAATAAAAAAATTGAAAGATTAAAAAATATAAAAGACTACTAATGCTTGATAACTATCTGACAGCTTGGGTTTAATTTCAAACTAAATTTTCATAAATTTTTTAAACATTTAAATGATATTTTCGGACTTGGAAAATATTTTAAACAAAATTTAATTAGTTTTTAATTTTGATTCAATTTTGGATCTAGGGTTTTTGGACAATTCTGAACAACTTTTGTTAATAAAATTTTCGGTTAAAAAAATGCCAAGCACCGGAAAATGGGAAAAATGGGTGGTCTTTACGGTTTAGGGGTAGTGGTTGGAGGGTAGGTCGGAAAATGTCGTCACAATCGTGTTTCCTGCCCTCAAAAACGAGGGGGAAGATGTCTTGCGGCCCAGTCGCAGAACTTTTGGGCTTTTTGTCTTTTTCTAGTTTACCTCAAGGGACTATTACCAATGAACAGATATTAGAGGCCTATCAGCATGTTTAACTCAAATTTACATAAATAATGTGCTTGGGCATAAACTTGTTGCAGAGGCCTAGGCCCACTTATAAAAGGGGGCCCCAAAGGCTGCTAAACCTCGAACGCAGGATAGGGTGGTCACCCTGTGCCCTGAACAAAATTTTAATATTTTACGTGCAGTACCCCCTCTGCAATAAGCTAGTGAGGAGGAAGTCTCACACGGCCGACTACTCAGGTCCTTGGGGGTGGCTTCGATAATTGGGGTGGTGTAGGTGGTCAGATATAAAAGACAACGTCGTTCTAATTTAACATTTAATACAATATCAGGGTACGTAGTACAAAATCTTTCAAAATTATCACCGATAACTCGGTACGCAGTACAAGTGTCACAATATATTCTAATAAGTGAGGCCCACACGCTTAACCTAATATACACAAAATATCTTACAAAATCATAAATCATAAATCCTTTAAAAATGTACAAAAGGTCATATGCCAGAAGCGTGACAAAAACTACAATTGACCCAAGGTACGTTAAAACATAAAATTACTTAAAATTATTGACATCTATTTGTGAAATAAGGCAATGCTATTAAGTGAGTGAAGTAACGATACACAAAATGTACCAAATATTACTGAAATCTAATGTGTTACTGAGATTTACGTTACAAGCAAAATATTATCAATATTCCTTGAAAATGGACGTGGACGTTGAGTAGATGCACCGGATCCCTCGTTATAGAGAATATGATTCCGCTTACCTTTGGTAGTGTCTGAATACCTTTTCCCGTCCTACCAGGGTAGCGTAATTCAGGGTGATAACAGCCGCAGGTGGTAGACTATCTACGTAGAGTCTAAGGTAACGTGCCGAGATCCCCAGTACCATACATACACAACATGTCAGTCAATCATCCACCATCTAGACACCAAAATCTGGACTAGAAGTTGAAACTAAGGTCAGGCTGGAAGTCCCTCGTAAAGTGTAGGATGTGACATAAAAGCTCAAGTGGAATACCAGTAACAGGTCCAAGTAAAATCATAAGATATCCATCCAAATAGCCATAAACCAACAAATAGATCCCAATACTTGTAATATACTCAACAATGAACAACTAACGAACGAACAAATCAACAGACAAACAAACAGCCCTGCAATAAAATAAATAACCTAAATTACAAATCTATTTCAACCTTAAGTGGGTTTTCAGAGACGTAATTGAGATGTGATGTGGGCTGAAAGAGGTCTTTTGCCGTCAAAATGGCACTCCAAAATCTTGCATTCAGACGATGCCACGTGCTTTGAAAATTGACTTTATCCGGAAAATCCGTAGCTGCATTTCCCAAAACGATACTCCAAACCAAATGAAAATACAACTAATCTTGTCGTGATGAATACTTAATCCCATAAATGGAGCAAAACTTACAATATTACTAAAACTCGTATTCAGACGACTCAATCTTCAAGCAGCAAAAGGAAAAATGACCGAGAAGAAAATGTCCTCTATCAAAATGTCAAGTTCTCGTCTTCCGTCTCGGTACGTTCAGAATTTCTACTCCACGGCGCACCCCACAACTAGAATAGATTTTCCTAACTTCGTTTATATCCACAAATATTATCATAATATACTCTGAAAGCCGTCCCCTCATAAATCTACCCACCAAAGAAGGTTTAATCAACAATACTGGCCATTGTAGAAGCTTTGCAAGGGTGTTTTTGCAATGCACTCTCTTAATGAATATCTGAACGCACTCACCCATACTACCTGTATCAAAGTATATTAAATGACCAGAGTAAGCCATTAGGTACTGCTATTATGCAACCAGTTATACTCTATTAATTCGCGAGAGACGGTATCAATAGGCTCAAATGTACAATAAAATTTGGGAAAATAACGAAAATTAGTACATAAATTTCTGGCCATTATTAAATGTGAAAATCGACCGTAACAAACTAACGCTGAACATGTGTCATACATAAATCTTTATCAAATAAATCTTTATCAAAGAGTACGACGCATTCACGAAAGAAATTCTTTTTACCTGTTCACACGGAAATCAGGCATGAAAGTACATCTAATCATTAACAATTCAAACAAAAACTGATCCAGAAACCGCACTGCACTTAAGAGATGCCGTAAACCGCAATGATGTATGTAGAAAATCAAGGGAATACACCCTTATAAAATGTCATTGGCAGTTGGTTGGAATAAGATAAATGTTATTTACTTACAGTAATTTACAGGAAAATCGTCGAATTCATTTAAGATAACTACATAACACAAACTCGATAAATAGATATCATGTTTTAGAAACCAGGGAGTCAAATTTACACATTTACATTTACATTTAACAAATTAAACGCAGTGACCATGACCACGTCTTTAATTGTGGAGAGCTCTCACTGGAATCTTCTTAAAAATATCCCTACAAACGTTTTATAACTCCCCATCGGTAAATGGAAATATAATGATAGCAATCGAAGCTTTAAAAAAGCAGCAAGGATGGAATTCCTGAAGTTGCAATATATTCAACAGATCTAAAACCACTAAATACTACGTACTCTCTCCTGTGAGAAAGATATACAAACAAATGGGAAAGTTCGAATATTGTAAGCTATTGTGGCAATATGTTATGATCAAGTCTATCGAATGCCTTGGAGAAGTCTGTGTACACGACATCAGTTTAAGCCTGCATGGCGATAGATTTGGCAAATTGCGTAATGACAGTTAAATTAGTCGTGGTAGATCGACCATTTATAAAACCGTGGTGATACGGCGAGAGTCTATTGTTGACGTCATGATAGACATTGTTATATAATAAAAATTCGAGAGCTTTGCTAAAGTTACACAGTATAGAAATTGGTCGATAGTTCGTTATCATGTTTGTCACTTTTTTTTCTAAATAGGACACACTTTAGAATATTTCTAAATTTTTGGAAAGATACAAGTCTTCAAACACAAAACGCATAATGGAGCGGGAGAACATAGTCATAGTCCCTTACTAAGAAAGCTGGAACTGTATCTGGACCAGTCGTTATCTTAGGTTTAATCTGTTTGAAGACGGTGAGAATATCATGAAAATCAAATGTACTTATGTGTAAATGAGAACAAAGTAAAAATTCTTCATCGTCCAAAGATATCAGACGAATACCTGAACGATTTACTAAAAAAAAACCGGCATATGAATTCAACATATTTCTTAGATTATATAGCTTATTATTGCCATGAAACATATTGTCAGATATATTGGTTGATCCTTTTTTGCTCTTTATGAACGCCCAAAATTTATTTGGATCAGTCTGCATATTTGGCTGAACGTATATAGTTTTTGTAGGAGATATTAGTATCCAGTTTTATTTTAGCCCGCAGTTGCTTATATTCCTCAAAAGTAATAAGGTCATTATTCTGTTTAAAATTATTTAGTAGTTTGGCTTTAAGTTTAATATTTTTAATTAAGTATCTCAAATGTGAACCAAGGTGGATACCGTCTATTATGTTGCAAATCTTTGGGAACATAAAGATCAAAGCTACGATATAACTTTTCATAGACATAGATACAGGAATCCTCAACATCATGAAAAGTAGACATAAAACTTCAGTCGATGTCAGAAATTGATTTATGCAACAATAAGAAATTGGCTGTCTTAAAACTGTAACAGTTGCTGTAATTGACAGGAAAGTTGTGCTTTAAATTAGTGCTGAGGTTAATGTAATATTGACAATAAAAAAATAATAAAAAAATTAATAAGTCAAAATTAGGTTATCTTAGCGGCTACCGGAGTAGTTTGTGAATGAAGCCACTGATAAAAGAGAATATATTTTAAAATATGAGATGAGTATGCGGTTATCTTCAAAATATTCATAAATTACTACTTCTCGTAGCTTTTGTGCATTAAAAAAAATTTACTCTTATTATTATTGTTGCGATTTATAATATTTGCCAGTCACTAAAATTTTATTATAATGTATAGTCTAACTTCTTCATTCATTATGGTAAATATTAAATATAAAATTTGATAATTTTACTTTTGAGGTAGGATGGGAAAGAGAGTGACAGGCATGCGGTCAGGTGGCCATATGGACATAAGTGGACAAATAGACAGAGATATAGATAACGACCTCAAGACAAGCGGACAGAAGTATTTGGGAAAGTGGTGATTTATCTGCTCGTTTATCTGTTCATCTGCAAGATTTCAGTTGAGTCATAGACATAGGTACATGGTCTATGACTCATACTATGGGTTAAGATCTTGTGGCTGAAATATAAAAGAATGTCTGCTTATTCAGTATACAATAAAATAATTATACACTACACAATATCTGAGAACACTGGAATCCCAATTTCTCACTCAAGAGTCGAGTTCGAGCCACCTAGCGTTTAGCGTTACTATTTTAACAAAGATTATTTTATTATTTCTCCAATATATAAAATTATTCATTTCCTTTGTATGTTTTTATATATCTATAATTGGTATCAATTGTAGTATATTCGGTGGATTACAATATTAATAAGTACATTGAAATTACTGAACACGGAAAGCTTATTTTCTTTTCAAATAATATTCCGTGCACAAACCTGGGGAATTTCAAGATGTATTTCAATTTAAATAATAACTTAAACTGTATATAAGTTCATTGTTGAGTCTCAAGTAGTGTAATTCTATGTTTCCTCATAACGTCTTCTCCCTTTCTTGTATCATTTCCAATAGCATTGATTTTCTTTTTTCTAATGCAACTAAAGTTTCACTTAACTGTTCATTTTCTGTCTTCACGGCCTCTAATTCTAAATTACCTTTTTTAATTGCATCAACTTTTTCTGTTAGAATCGAATATTCACTTATAAGCTTGTCAATTGATTGTGCAATTGTAGACTTAAGTTCATATTTTAACTCCTGCTGTTGTTTTTCTAAATCTTCGATGGTTTCTTTGATAGTCTTCGCTTCTGACTCTAACTTGGATATACAGTAGGCCTCCTGTTTTGCTATATCCAAATAGGCCTCAAAAGGATGTTTAAATTTCTTATTTTGATTATTGAGCTTCTTTATGTGTTTTGGTACTTCGGAATTTATATGACCAGAGTCCGACATATAGTGAGAGGAAACTGGGTTTATTCACTGAGAATTTTGACTGATGACAATTATTTTTTTTAGGTTAGGAATTTTCTTTCATGGGTATAATGATAGTTATATTTTTAAAATATGAGATATAGACCAGGCAACGAATGATTATAGAGGGAAATTTTAGGGACAGAAAATTTGACTTCGGAACTTTGTTTGGACTAGTCTGGAGATGAACATATCAAAAGTCCCCAGTCCTAGGTGGTGAGCGGGGGGACACTCTAAAGGACCCATTTTTTCATTATTCCAACTCCATTGCACGTGCCAAAATATTAGTAGTCATATATGTACTTACTGCACACCAGGGTGTCTGCACACTATAATAAATGACAAAAATACACACACAGCATTACACATAGCATATTACCTGTACATGAATAAGGGTAGATTAAGTAATTAACAAGAATTTTATTTCAACTTTATGTTTATTATAATAAAATACCTGCGTATAACATTAAACGCAATGTTTTAACGTAATGTTAAACCTAATGTTAATGTAGTGTTTAACGTTAAATGTAATGTTTTCATGTGTATTCATTTCCTCTGGGCTCTCTTTGGGCGGGAGGGTCCTGGCTCTTCGAGGGAACAGGGTTCTATTTCATCTGGGCCTGTTTGATCTTCATCGAGGATAACCGGGAGTAGATTTGTATCCTCTTCTTCGTCAACCATTTCAAAGGCAAGGCCTCCATTAAAACAGTTCCCCTGGCAGTTTTGGCAGGCAAGAGAACACCTCATAAATGCTGTTTTGGAACCACATTTTGTGGTTCCACAGTCTTTTGTGCACCTACAAAATATCATTTTCAAAATTTCGTCAGGTGCCGCCGACAACTCGCTGTGCACTGGTGATAGAAGATTGTTTTGGTGCTTCCATCCATACATGTGAGGGGGCAGCTCATTTCCCAGCCACAATTGAACTTGGTGGAAGGTTCTGAGGGAATGTTGTTTCGCAGCCCCCTCAGAAGGTGGAAGGCAACAAATGTCCGGTCTGATGTTAGCAACTGATTTAACGAAGGATTGGTACCGGTAAGCGTTGAGAGATTCTTCTTTGGGTGGGGCTCCATACCATTTCAAAAGGCACTTGGTCCCAGCTTTTTCTATGTCTTCTTTCGTTACTGAAGCATTTCTGAAGACTGCAGCAGCCTGTTGGAGGTCGGAGGACTTCAGATAAAGATTTGCAAATACAACCTTGTTTTCCGCAATTTTCCGAATTTCGAGGGCGGATATCTCGAGAACAGAACGAAACATATCGACAAATGTAAGTAGTGATTCTTGTAGAAAATTTGTCAGCTTCAATTTTGTATAGAATGGTCAAGCCACTACGATGGATAGTTTCCGAGATATAAGCGAAAAACCAAAAAATGTGGCCTTTAAAATATAGACCAGGCAATGGTCCCTCCCCCCCACTCACCACCTAGGAGTGGGGACTTTTGATATGTTCATCTCCAGACTAGTCCAAACAAAGTTCCGGAGTCAAATTTTCTATCCCTAACATTTCTCTCTATACCGTTTTTTAACCATCCGTTGCCTGGATTAATATCAATCAATGTATTTTACATTTTCCAAAAAATAGAATTCATCAAAACCTGAATTAAGTAAGGAACCAAATAATTTTTTTATTTTTAATTAGTATTTAGGGTATGTAATGAAATAAAAAAAAGGTTTACTATGGTGAAGTAAAAGCTTCGACTTGAAAGTCATCAAAGGATATTTTTAAATCACTTTTAAAATAATGCATTTTGGAACGAAGAATAATGAAAATGATAAAAATTGTAAAATAAATCAATACATTAACAAGAATATAGTTGCACTATAAAGATATTAAGTACATATCTAAGAGTCCAGCTAATTTATTGGAAAGTAAATTGATAATCATTACAATAATTTAAGATTTTTTTTTAAATTACTGAGTAATTACAGTAACAAAATGTCGGTATTTTTATGAAACAGTACGAGATCACACACAATGGCACGTTTAGGGAATGCAACCGCTGAGAAATCACTCAATCTGATTACTTTTGGTTCTAGTCAATTGTTGTGAGTTCGTCAAACGGTGTAAAGCAAGTTGATAGTATATCTATTTATATATACAAAAGAATACCCTGACTGACTGACTCACTGATCTATCAACACACAGCTCAAACCGCTGGGTCTAGAAACTTCAAATTTTGCATAGAGGTCTCTCGAATGACGTACTAAGAATTGATTTTTCGAAATTCGACCATATAAGAGGATGAAAAAAAAAGGTGAAATTTTAGGCTTTTTCGGAACCGGTTAGATCAAGATGCGTGAAATTTGGCAGAAATATTTTTCGTTGAAATCTATTAGATACGTGTAAGATGAAATTTCGATTTTCAATTTTTGAAGGGGTGAAAACGGTGGCAGTAGATGGTTTAAAGCGCACCTGTATTTTTGAAATCGCGTAAGTCAGAAACGTGATATCCCAGGTCTTCTGAGGAAATAAGAGACTCTCGAAAGGGGTGAACAGGGAGGGGGAGGTTTGAAGCTTTTTGGAAACGGTTTGGCCTAGAAGCGTGAAATTTCAATTTTCACTTTTTGAAGGGGTGAGAACGGGGGTGGTAGATAGTCTAAAGAGTACCCGTATCTCTGAAATCGCGTAAATCAGAAACGTGATATTCCAGCAGACGGCTAAGGAAATAAGGAAACATGTATTTGGCGGTTTTCAGGAAGAGACCTCCCGAACGGATCAACAGGGAGAGGGATGTTTTAAGCATGAAATTTGACACATACGCGCCCCCATGTGCTTTAGTGTCGATTAAAATAATCATTTTTTCGTTTAACTCGCTCCAACACAAAAATAGAATAATAAATTGTTATCAAATTGCGATGTGCAGTGGGTTTCCCCGAGTCTTCTTTTGATACTGAAATTGTTGTGTAACACAGTGGGGTTTTCCCAGAAAAAAAAATTATTGCTGAAATACTTAGTTCACGTAAAAAAATGATTTATGGCATATTTATTATCTTTTTAATTTTACTAATAGTGACAAAAAAAAAACTTACAGTTTGAAAAATATTGAGTTCATTTTAAACAGCCATAAATTAGCGCGTTGTGACGTCAACGCCCTGAAATCCAATAAAAAGTCGGCATAAGATAGCCGTGAAAAATCAAAGAGGTTGAATAAATTATATTCTACCTCCATGTGAAAAATATAAAACATAACCTCTATTTATTGACAGCACTTTTTAATTATTATGAGTTGTAATGGATTATCAAAATGCCTAAAAAAGCTTGTTTTGTACCTTTGTGTAATAATACTAGTGAAAATGCTCCCTCAATATTATTTTTGATATTACCACTCAATATTGAAAGACGAAAAGTGGTTTTCTGCTGTAAAATCTAAACAAATATTTCATCTGGGAAAAAATTTGTTTTGTTGTGAGAATCAGCAGCACCTTTAACATATCCCTCTTCCACTTTACTCATTTTGATCGTAGAATTAATAAAACATAAACCAGAAACTGATAAAATGATAATATTTTCACTCCAAACAATCCAAACATCAAAATATAAATAAAGTTTTAGGTTAATCATCTGATGTGAACTGTCAATGCAGAAGCGGGTGAAGGTTAAGCCTAAACTACAAAATATCAACGTCTGACGCTTTTACGAATAACTGGTGTGGTATTTATCTGTATTCTGATTGGCCAATATTTACAAGTCCACTGCTTTAGACCAATCACAGTACAAACAATAAAAGAGGAAATTCTGAGGAGTTTTAGAGGAAAGCTTCCTTTAACACACAGTTAGAACCTATTATCAACTAATTATATCCATAATCTCATTGGTTTTCCGGGCAGATACGTCATTCTGGCGCGTAAAAATGCCCGTTTTAAAAAGCCCTGAAATTATCAGCAAGTTGTTTAACTATATTTTCTTAGAAGTAATTCTTATTAGAAAAGTAAATTGTTGTAAATTAACAGAATGTTTTATTATATCATTTTCACGACATAAAATGTTAAAATAAAATTAGTGGGAAAACCCTATTGTGAATGCATTTGTATGCAAATTTTTATTTCCTCAGTAACGGCAAAATCAATAAATGTATGATAATGGTGTGGGTAATATATGTCTTTCACGCAATATCACAATGAAATAGAAATTGTGGAGAGCAAGACGATAAAAACTAACCTCAAAGAGGGACTTGAAAGGATTTAAATAACTGAAAAAACAGCCCTAACTGAGCTTTAGACTATTTCTATTTTATTAGCATGTTTTGAACGCACTGAAAATGTAATTTCTAAACCAACTCAACTGAGTTTAAACGACACAGTGTTTGAAATAAAATAAGAAGAGAATGCATGAAATTGTTGAAAAGAAATTGAAAGCTGATTGGTGAAGCGAGTCACTAACCTATTTACGTTTCTATTCTATTTTGCCAACATGTCTCATTTAAACAGATACATATACATATAAGATAGAAGTTTATAAAAATAAATTGTACTGTCGTGCAAAAAAAAATGGAACAAGTCTTATAACGTATTTTTGCTAAAATCTGCATGTGTGATGAACGCAACCATTGTTATAGGTCGTGTGCACGTAACGTCACAGAGCCGTATTTTCGAGCTTGATAGAGGCGATGTCGTGCACCAATACGTGAGATTATCGCATGAAAATATACGTTTCGTATTTTCGAGCATTATGAACTCGGATGCGAACCTTCCACATGCGACTGATTTCGGGCGAGATGCAACGATAAAGCGATTTCGTGTAAGAATATAGGCAAAGTGATCGTTTTGGTTTGTTTTATTTCGTACGACATAACCTCAATATATCCAGTTTAGGTTCTTGCTGTGGTTTGTTTATTATTTAGGGACTTTAAAGTAGACTTATTTGAGGTAAATTTATCACTCTTCAATTCCGGGTGAGCCTCAATAAAATCCACCAGTCATTTTTTCTGGTCTGACTAATATATCCCATCCGCTTATCCACTGATTGCTTGTGCACAATAAATTATAATATTCAGTCTCGTAATTTAATCCAAAATCTAGAATTCAATAATAATGACATACAATATCATAACCTGAAAATATTGCCGCATTCGCATATAACAGCTGATTAGTATTAGTGACATTAGGGTTTTCTAGGGATTTCAGGTCCATTTGGTTGCACAAAACAGCGTTGAGACATTTGCCATACGACATTTTTACGTGTTTGAAAAACAAACCTCGGATGGTGTTCGAAAATACCACTTCAGAACTATAAACGAAATTTTTTAAGCGAGTCGGGTGCCTAGTATTTCGCATGCGATAAATATCGATTGAGCTCGAAAATATGGCCCCTGAGCTCTCTGAGAACGTAGGAAAACAAACCGCTGTCATTCAATATCATTGCTGTTAAATGGCGACTCATAATTCAATTTCTCGTAATATTATAGTTTTTATGAACATTATATCATACAAAATGGCAAGTTTTGATGTATTGTTAATTGTGGAAGTGTAGCAATCCGAGACAACATCAGCTTTTATAAGATAACGTCGATTTCCAATCAGAAGAGGTTGGGGTTAAGAGATTCCAAGCAATTAAAACGAACGATTTTACTGGGGTATTTCAAGTATTTTATTAGTGGTAAGTTGGGCGTGTTAATGTAAGAAATTGTTTTAAATGAAGTACACCTTAAGGGGAAATTGCACAAGCTACATTAAGGTACCTATCTGATGAAGTGCATAAATTATGGAAATTCAAAGTATACGCTGTCATTGATTAACCTGGCAACTAAACGTCCTTTTAAAGTATATTATGTGGTGCTTAAAAACTCAGTGTTGTATTTTTTAACATTCAAAAACTAAAAGTGAAAATGATCTAAAGTCAGTAGTGAACACATAAATAAATAAAAGTCCAAATGGGCTATGAAAGTATTAAATTGTAGCTATAAATGCTCTTTGAATTAGGTAAATCACGAATGTTACTTACTTAACTTTATTAGTATAAGATGTTAGTATAAGTGTATAAAAGAATTATTTACTTTTTGTTACAATATAGATCTTTCTTTGTAGTTTCTTGTTGATTATACTAATGGAACCTTGGATAATACATAATTTGATATTTAGTAAGTATATTTTGTTTTACTTTCAGTTAGATGCATGTATATACAAGTTCAGCATAATCGACTATTTCAATTTACAGCTAACAATATAATACTAGTGATAAATGAAAAATAATAAAAAGTGAATATGTTTAATAAAATACAAGGGATATTTAACAATACATGAAGTAATAAAATACATGTTGGACCTATTACATAACATTAGTAAGACACGATAAAAGTTCTTACAGAAATTACAATGGTTTGTATAGTTCAATCTAAAGATATATCGTAGACAAGGAGTCAACCACTAGAACAAATTGTATACACCTTATTACATACTTTAAGTAGTTCACAGTGCTTCAGTCTTTAATTTTTAATTCATATGGTATCTTTTTTACAAAATTTACAATGGTTTACTCTTCAACCTTGCATCTTTACTGCTAAAAACCTAAAACGAAATATTAGGTACCTAGTGAACATATTTTGTTTAGACTAGCAACACAATCACAATGGGTACTGAAGAATGATCCGGATCAGCAGTAATACAAGGAGTCGATGGTTTTATCATAACCTGAAAAATGAAGTTGTATATTAGCATTTATTCGTGAAGCAACGTTTAATTAGGCAAGCGTATATAATGATTGATTATGGTTAAATACAGTGGCGGCTGGTGAAATTTCAATAACTTTTTTCTCGTCTCTGGCGCATGGGACCCATATGAAATATGGGAACTAACATCTAGAGAAGCACTCCTCTAACGACCCGTAAAAAATTTGGAAAAAGCAATTTGCGAAAAATTTTTTCAAAATTCGGTTGACCCCCCTAGGTCTAGGGACTCCTGTTAATGATTATTTTTTTTTGTCATATACATTTTACTTTTCATAAAAGTACAACAATAGGTTTTGGAGTTTATGAAAATATTTTCATTATTAACTGAAATACAATGAACTGAAATTTTGTAATTTACAATTTAACAAATTATAAAATTTCAATTCGTTGTATTTCAGTTAGTAATGAAAATATTTTCATAAACTCCAAAACCTATTATTGTATTTTTATGAAAAGTAAAATGTATATGATAAAAAAAAATAATTTTCAACAGGAGTCCCTAGACCTAGGGGGGTCAACCGAATTTTGAAAAAATTTTTCGCAAATTGTTTTTTAAAAATTTTTTACAGGTAGTTAGAGGAGTGCTTCTCTAGATGTTAGTTCTCATATTTCGTATGGGTCCCACGCGCCAGAGACGAGAAAAATATTATTGAAATTTCACCAGCCGCCACTGGTTAAATAATTCTTACCGTTGCAACAAAGGCTTTTATTCTATAAATTACTTCGAGAGAACTTCTTTCGCGCAACCACAAACAGCTTGAAGACTTTTGAATGCCTTGAACTCATCCTTCTGTCTACGCATTTTTCTCAAAAATAAAATAATTTACAATATCTCCATGTGTTATATTCTGAAATACATCCACTAATCCAGCGTTGTTTTCAAACATCACAAACACAATATAATTCACTTTAATAGAACACGGTTTCATCGGCGGATCTTTCGATGACAGCCATCTCGTCTCTGATGACAGCTGTTTGTTTTCCTATAGTCTCGCACGCGACCTATAATTTTATAACTGAAGTATATGCAATCCTTTATACAACTAAGTAGTTGCATTACATAAAATAGTTTGAGAACTTGCTACTGATTTTTTGAGTCATCTCATAGAGTGAGTTATTGGGAAGTTGACAATAAGAGGTAAGATATAATTTGAATTTGAAATTAATAAAATAAAAGATTATTGCAAATAAATATTCAATTTTCATTCTTTTGCACAGTATCATCAAATATATCAATATGGTGTATTTTGTGTATGTAATATTATGTACATATTATATTAAGACTGATTATTAAAAAAATAATTATATATTATATTTTATTGTTGACAATTTCAATACTGCAATAGTCTTATAGAAATAAATACACTATTGTTATTATTATTATTATTATTTTTTTTTTGTAAAAGCCAGACACCCTTTAAACTCTGTGGCTCCGACACTCACAGAGGGGAGCTGGTAGTACCGGTAGCGCCTCCCCACGCCCGTGGGGTGAGTAACTACTGGGTCCGCGAATCGTGTGCCCTGAGCAGACGTAATGAACCGAGGATGACGGCCTTCTGCATTCTGCCGGCTAAGACCTCTGCCGAATTTCGGCATGCCGGTATGATCTTAAGTTCTGAAAGCAGTGTGTGTCTCGTTCCACCACTGGCTTAATAGTATGGCCAGTGTAAACCTGCGGAGCTCGAAGAGCAAATCTCGATATTTCGTCCGTTTTTCCTCCTCCTTCAAGACAATGTTATTCTCCGCGGGAGCCGAGAACTCCACGACAAACATTGTCTTGAGTTGGTGGTCGAGGGGTACCATGTCAGGCTTATTAGCTTGTATTTGCCTGACGGTGGGAAACGAGTAGTTCCAATAAATTAGACACTTCTCATTTCCCACAACGGACTCAATATCCCCCGGAACGTAAGGCAGCACTGGTGTCTCGTCTATCCCATACGAGTGCCTTAAGTGATAATAAAGCACTCGTAATGCTGCGTCGTGCCTCTGGATATAGGCCGAGACTGCATATACTGGACAAGCCGACAGCAAATGCATTAATGTCTCCGGCGCCCTGTGGCAGGTCCTGCAGCTGACATCAGAGACCTCTATACCCATGACACGACTTCGATAGACGAGTGTGTTGAATACACCATCCTGGCACGCCATTATGAATCCCTTGGTCTCAGACTTCAGCCCGGCTGACCTTAAGAAAGCAAAGGTCAGCCTTTCGGATAATCCGCGGTCTTCTATATTTTTATAGAAGACGCCGTGCAATGGCTTATCCGAGTGTCGCTGTAGAAATAGATCAATTTCAGCAGCTTTGACTTGGGCTTTTTGCCGAGCAGGTTCCAACTCGGTGACAGAGTCTTGGTTAACCCGCTCAGCGTCGAAGACCAGACCGAGTTCATCGGCGGCTCTGTGTGCTGCCTTAAACAAAAAGGCTCCTGCTCCTGCACTTTCATGGTCTCGGACCATGCAGAGGAGGGGATCCGAACTCCTTATGACCTTACAGGCTCCATCCAGAACCATTCTGTTATGGAGACTCTCCAAACTCAAGAATCCACGGCCTCCCCGATGTCGTGGGAGATATAACCGTGGAACGGACGATTTAGGGTTTTTTTTTTGTGAAGCCAGTCGCCCTTCTCTCTGTCTCCGATGCCAGAGAGGGTACGCTGGTAATACCAGAGACCACTCCTTACGCCGTAGAGTCAGTGATCACTGGGTCCGCGAATCGTGTGCTCTGAGCAGGCGTAACGAGCCAAGGATAACGGCCTTCTGCATTCTTCCAGCTAAGATTTCTGCCGAGTTTCGGCATGCCGGTATCGTCTTCAGTTCCGAAAGCAGTGTATGCCTCACCCCACCGAGGGATCCTATAATTAATACCACTAGCTAGCTTAACGGTGTGATCTGGATAGAGTCTGCGGAGTTAGAAGAGAAGATATCGATATTTAGTCCGTTTTTCCTCCTCTTTCAAAACAATGTTTGTTTCCGCTGGAGCGGAGAACTCAATAACAAACATTGTCTTGGTTTAATGGTCGAGGAGGACTATATCAGGTTTATTGGTCTGTATTTGCCTGAGGGTGGGAAAAGAGTAGTTCCAATAAATTAGACACTGCTCGTTCCCCACCACGGACTCAATATCCCCCGGAGAATAAGGCAGCACTGATGTCTCATCTATCCCATACGTGTGCCGTAGATGATAGTACAGCACCCGTAATGCTCCATCATGTCTATGGATATAGGCCGAGACAGCGTATGCCGGACAAGCCGACAATAGATGCATGAGTGTCTCCGGCGCCCCTCGGCAGGCCCTGCAGTTTACATCAGGGACCTCCATACCCAAGACATGACTTCGATAGACGAGCGTGTTAAAGACACCATCTTGGCAAGCCATGATGAAACCCTCGATCTCAGACTTCAGCCCAGCTGACCTTAGAAAAGCAAAGGTCAGCTTTTCAGATAAGCCCCTGTCTTCAATGTTCTTGTAGAAGACTCCGTGCAAGGGCTTATCCTTATGCAGTTGTAGGAATCTGCTTTGCTCGGCTGCTTTTGTATGGGCTTTAAGCTGAGCGGGTCCCAACTCGGTAACAGAGCTTGGGTTTACCCGCCTATTGTCGAAGTCGAGACCAAGCTCATCAGCTGCTCTTTGTGCTGCCTTAAATAAAAACGCTCCTATCCCTGCATTTTCATGGTCGTGAACCATGCAGAGAAGGGGATCCGAACTCCTGATGATCTTACAGGCTCCATCCAGAACAGACCTGCTATGTAGATACTCCAGGCTCAAGAGTCCACGGCCTCCCTGCTGTCGTGTGAGATATAACCGCGGAACGGACGATTTTGGATGCAAGCTTCTGTTGAGATGCATCATCTTTCGGGTTCCTACATCGAGTTGGCGCAGCTCGCCTTGCGTCCATTTCACTACCCCAAAGGAGTATAGAAGGATCGGAATGGCAAGCATGTTAGTCGCAGACACCTTGTTCTTCCCCGACAGCTCAGAAGACCAGATCTGTCGGAGGAGGTGCTGATACTTGCCGCGGAGAGCGCTTTTCACTGTTGACACTTCTTGGGTGGAGCGTTGCTCAACACCCAAGTACGTGTACGACTCTCCGGCATCTAGGCGGTGCAAGATGCTTCCATCTACAAGCTGCGCATCCTCTCCGTAGTCACCGCATCGTCCTCTCTTGAGGCGAACCAGTGCACATTTGTCCAAGCCGAACTCCATACCGACAGCCTGAGTGTACTCATGTACCACCCTAAGAGATTGACGTAAATCTCTCTCGCTAGAGGCATAAAGTTTAAGGTCATCCATGTAAAATAGATGGGTGACCTTATGCCTCCTATCTCCGGGGGTACCGCAATTGTAACCACGGGTTCTGCGAAGTTCAACGGATAACGGCAGTAGCGAGATGCAACATAGAAGGTGAGGTACGGTACCGGTTTCAGTGAGTGGACATCGATCGGCGAAGTCAGTCACGCCGATGCGAGTCCATCACTTGGATGGGTGACCGTAACTCATCTCGCCGTCCTGGTTAAGTGGTAGAGTAGCATTATCTAAACTTCGCCAGGACGTTAATCTAAAATAAGGCATTAAAAAAAAAAAAAAAGGGGGCTGAGAGAGTCTCCCTGAAACACACCCTCTTAAACATAACCGGCTCTGTTTGGACTCGGGCATTACCAGATGTTATGGTAAAGTGAGTCCTCCAGAGCGGCATGAGTTGTTCTATGCATCTCACTACGGGACCGGGCACCGCAAGACATTGGAGCAAGTGAACAATTAGCTCGTGAGATGTCATGTCAAATGCCTTGCGGTAATCGATCCAGGCCATAGAAAGGTTCCGCTTATACTGCACGGAGTCCTGCGTGACACATCTGTCAATAAGCAGGTTCTCCTTGCAGCCAGCGACACCCTCCTTAGACCCACATTGCTCGTATATCCGTTCATAAACCGGGCCGCTTGCTTGGAGTACCCGCATGTACAAGATACGTGTGAATATCTTGTAACATGCGTTTAAACAGGTTATCGGTCTGTAGTTCGCTGGATCTGCCACATCTCCGTTCTCATCTCCGAGTAGCACGATTCGCCCCTCGATAATCCAGGAAGGGATTTGCTGCTCTCCATTTAGCCACGAGGTGAAGATTCTGGCTAAATGGCGGTGGGTGCTCGGAAGTTTTTTCCACCAAAATGTGTTAATCCCATCGGATCCAGGAGCAGCAAAGTTCTTGGAGCCTTCAAGGGCTCTTCGAACCTCTTCCGTCGTTATCGGTTGGCACACTGCTTGAGGCTGCTGGAGCCCTTGGCAAAAAGCTTCAAAGTGTGCCAGGGCTGGAGTATCTCGGTTTAGTGGACGCTTTTGTTCGTAAAGCGTCTTCCAGAAGTCTTCCACCTGATCTACAGTCGGCGGGTTCTCAACAATACGCTCAGGCGGTTGGAACAGGCGAGATGGCTTCTTGCGGAAAAGGTTATTTTCCGCTACTGCCCTCGCCCACCTTGCTAGCGACTTTTTGCAAGCCACTAGCATCCGTATTCTATCGAGACAATGTTGCTTGGTGGTAAACAGCATTGCCACGTTAAGCGTGTGATGGACTCGCCTTAAGTTGGCGGCGATTCGCCGCACTTTTGGCGTGAAAGGCCTGTTCTTCGCCAAGTAGTCCATCACACACTGAATACGGGAAGCATATTGTCTCGCCGACCGGATCTTGGCTTCCATCTTTCTTATACGCCGGTCAGCTCTCTCCTGCGGGGAAGTAGTATTAACCCGCCTCACCACCGGAGAGAGCTGCATCGCGGCGTCGTAGACGGCACAATTAATGTGCCAGATATCAGCCTCTTCCGGAATAGCTTCACTGAGTTCTGCGTCCACTCTGACCAGATCTTGTGGTCGAGGGGGATTTTGATGGTGCAGCCCCCTTCTGGTTCTGATGCCCTCTGGTATGGGTGGAACATCTAAAACCACCTCCTCGACCGGTTGATCGGGCGGTCTGTCGACTAACTCTTTAGCAGGCCTCAGGGCGGTTCTGATGTAGCCTCTGCTCCGGAGGTGAGATACATAGTCACGAAGGTTTTGTTTCGTGAAAGCGCGATGCTCTGGGTGGATATCACACCACAGAACATGCATCCGCGCCATGTATCCCCTCCGTGCAGGCTCACTGCTTTCGTAGCACTGCATTAGGTCGTCCCTCAGCTCGTCCGTCCACTCAAAGCGTCCATATGCGTCGCGGTTGTCATCATCGGGCAGTCCGTCCTGTTGGTTATTATTATTATTTTTTTTTTTTTGTGACGCCAATCGCCCTTCTCTCTGTCTCCGATGCCAGAGAGGGTACGCTGGTAATACCAGAGACCACTCCCTACGCCGTAGGGTCAGTGGTCACTGGGTCCGCGAATCGTGTGCTCTGAGCAGGCGTAACGAGCCAATGATAACGGCCTTCTGCATTCTTCCGGCTAAGATTTCTGCCGAGTTTCGGCATGCCGGTATCGTCTTCAATTCCGAAAGCAGTGTGCGCCTCACCCCACCTAGGCATCCTATGATAAGAACCACTAGTTTAAAAGTGTGGTCCGGATAGAGTCTACGTAGTTCGAAGAGAAGATCTCGATATTTAGTCCGTTTTTCCTCCTCTTTCAGAACAATGTTTGTTTCCCCTGGGGCGGAGAATTCAATGACAAACATTGTCCTAAGTTGGTGGTCGAGGAGGACTAAATCAGGTTTATTGGCCTGTATTTGCCTGAGGGTGGGAAACGAGTAGTTCCAATAAATTAGGCACCGCTCATTCCCCACTACGGACTCAATATCCCCCGGAGCGTAAGGCAGCACTGGTGTCTCGTCTATCCCATACGTATGCCGCAGATGATAGTACAGCACACGTAATGCTCCATCATGTTTGTGGATATAGACCGAGACAGCGTATGTCGGAGAAGCCGACAACAGGTGCATAAGTGTCTCCGGCGCCCTTCGGCAGGCCCTACAGTTTACATCAAGGACCTCTATACCCAGGACATGACTTCGATAGACGAGTGTGTTAAAGACACCATCCTGGCAAGCCATAATGAACCCTTCGGTCTCAGACTTCAGCCCAGCTGACCTTAGGAAAGCAAAGGTCAGCTTCTCAGATAAGCCCCTGTCTTCGATGTTCTTGTAGAAGACTCCATGCAAGGGCTTATCTTTATGCAGCTGCAGAAATTTACGTTGCTCTGCTGCTTTTGTATGGGCTTTTAGCTGAGCGGGTTCCAGCTCGGTGACAGAACTCGGGTTTACCCGCCCAGTGTCGAAGTCGAGACCAAGTTCATCGGCTGCTCGTTGTGCTGCCTTGAATAAGAACGCTCCCGTCCCTGCGTTTTCATGGTCGCGAACCATGCAGAGAAGGGGATCCGAACTCTTGATGATCTTGCAAGCTCCATCCAGAGCCGACCTGCTATGTAGATACTCCAAACTCAAGAGTCCACGGCCTCCCTGCTGTCGTGAGAGATATAACCGCGGAACGGACGATTTTGGATGCAAACTTCTGTTGAGATGCATCATCTTTCGGGTTCCTGCATCGAGTTGGCGCAACTCGCCTTGTGTCCATTTCACTACCCCAAAGGAATGTAGAAGGATCGGAACGGCAAGCATGTTAGTTGCAGACACCTTATTCTTCCCCGACAGTTCAGAAGACCAAATCTGCCGGAGGAGGTGCTGGTACTTGCCGCGGAGAGCGTTTTTAACTGTTGACACTTCTTGAGTGGAGCGTTGCTCAACACCCAAGTATTTATACGTCTCTCCGGCATCTAGGTGGTGCAAGATGCTTCCATCCACAAGCTGCGCGTCCTCTCCGTAGTCACCGCATCGTCCTCTCTTGAGGTGAACCAGTGCACATTTGTCCAAGCCGAACTCCATACCGACAGCCTGAGTGTACTCATGTACTACCCTGAGAGATTGGCGTAAATCTCTCTCGCTGGAGGCATAAAGTTTAAGGTCATCCATGTAAAACAGATGGGTGACCTTATGCCTCCTATCTCCTATTATTATTATTATTATTGTTATTATTATTATTATTTGGCCCCTGCGCTTGTGTTTCAGCGTGGTTTCCGTGCTTCTGTAATACCGTAGCAAATTATGATTGTACCCTAAAATACATAAGATCGAAAATGGAAGGACATGTTCATAATACACACCCTGATGTGCAAAAGTATTGCACATTTTCAATATGTAAAATAATTTATTACTTACCCGTTTTTCTTTATTAATTTTTTATTTGGAAAACACAGTATATAGCCCAGTCACTTTATACATGAACCTCTAAAAAAATCCAACTTAAGATTTTCCAACGGGATTTTCTTTATTTTGACGTAAAAAATAATTTCTCAAAAGTCCATAAAGCCAACTGGACGGCTACAAAAGTTACAGAAGGTCAAAGGTCACTAAAATCAGTTTTTTTTCAAATATCTCGTAAATTATCGGTTGTACGTTAATTTTGGCTATTATAAAATTTGTTTGTCAGATAAATCTGCATAAAAAAGGTTCTATACAAAATTTACGTAGAACCAATAGTTTTTGAAATATAGGTTTTTTTACATGGTGTTCCCTGTAAGCCTAATTCAAGTTACAAGTTATATTATAATTTTTTTGATTAATGTTTTCGCTGACTTCTTATTCTTCGTCTCCGTCTATCTCTTCTATTTCCACTTCTTCAATATTTTCATCTTCATCAACAATCATCTCAGCAGAAAATAACGAAATGAGGTCGGCTTCATCATCGTTGAACTCAGATTCAACTATTGCATCCCAAAGGCGTAGATAATTTTTTTTGTAGGGGGGGTAATGTGAAAAATTAAAAATATATTTTTTTATGTTTTAATGAATCTCAAAATATTATTTTTATTTAAAATAAGAAATTAAACAAACTTCAACTTATAAAAAAGGTAATAATAAATCAATATATTGGAGAAGGAAGTAATTAAATATTATATCTAACCTCTGATGGTTATCTCAGTCTTTGCCTTTGGTACAAGTAATTTAAATTAACACGATAACATACAAAATAGTAACAAAAAATAAGTATATAAACCAAAATATTTAAAATAACAAAAATAAAATATTTTTATTGGAACTCATACATAATAAAAAATAGCTTAAACCCAAAACGTATTCACATAAAATTGGAACATAACGCATTAAATAAAAGATCAATTTCAAAATTAAAAACAAATCAACGTTTGTGCAAAAATCATAAACTAAACTAAAGACTTAATTCTAGATGCCTTTTCTGTAGATTAGCAAACCTATTTAATACAGAATCGGGGCATCGTTGACCTTAGCCAATTCTTGAGCCTTTTAAGTGAAGAGAAACTCCTTTCAGCGGTTGCTACACTTACCGGTAATACGCATATGATTTTAAGAGCTAAATATACTCCAGGATATATGTCCGGCTCGCACAAATGCAAGGTATCAATCGCAGTATCAGGAAGACTATCGCCCTTAAAATTATGCCATTTATTTTTCCATATTTCTAGCTCGGTTTCCAGAGTAGCTGATACTAACTCTTTGCTTTCATTACTAAATTTTGACAAATATTCTACTACATTATTTTTAATATTTATAATATCAGTGTCTGATTTTTTAAGTAGATACGATGGTATTAAACCGTTAATTTCAAGAGCTGTGAATACCTTTGATTTAAAGCGAAAATTTAGATCTTGGATGACATTATACAGAAGAGGAATGAATATGGAAACTTTAAAATAATCGATAGGATTGTTTGTATTGACGTTAGAGCGATGTCTTTGCCTTGCATTTGTTCTAGGAATCATCAAAGGAATATTCATTTTCTTGTGTAGTTTCTCAGCTTCATCAAATATTGCTTTAAAACAAATATCAGCCGTTTCCCTTTTTTTAAGTAGCACCGATATAATATTATTTACTAGCGATTGTGCCAAGCTGTTATCAATTGATTTCTGCAAAATTCTACTTAAATTTATTGTTAGGCTAAGAAAATACGATAGAGTGTAGAGCGAAATTATAAAATTTGTTTTTAACATGGAGTCTATTAATAATTGAGCTTTTGTTGAAGAATCACTATCTTTCCATTGCGAAATTAATTCCAAAGAATGAACAATATTTTCAAAGCATAATTTAAATTTTAAAACAGATTTATGGCGCTCTACCCATCTTGTTTCACAAAGACTGGTTAATTGTTTTGAATTAACAAATTTAAGAACTTTGTTTCTCTTAGCGGAGGCATTAAAAAACGCAATCGTTTCTTTCATTGTTCCAACAGCGTTTCTTATATCTTGAATATTGCTGGATTTTGAAATTGAAAGATTAAGGGAGTGATTATAACATGGACATTTAATTGCATTTTTTAAAACTTTTTGAATTTCTGATACAGCTCCTTTTTGATCAGACAACATGACACTGCACGTGTAGTCCTACACAAGTATCCAACGGCAAACCTAACTTGTTTAAGTAAGCAATAACTGTTTGTCCCAGTATTGCCCCAGTAAGAACAGGTTCTTGAGTGAAATCATCATAATTTTCTTGGTGACAATCAAGAAAACCTAGAAAGTCTTCACGGATACTGCAGTGTTCATCCAAATATCGAACAATTAATGACATCTATGAAACTTTACTTATGTCAGTTGTTTCATCAAAAACAATGCTGTAATATTTACTGGCTTTGACTTTTTCAACAATACTGTTTAAAATTTCATCCCCACAACAATTAATTATTTCATTTTGAATCGACGGGCTTATATATTTATTACGTGCTGAAGCCGATTCAAAATGATTTTTTAACGTTAAATCATCTCCGCAGGTTTCTATACGGTGGCGAATATATTCACGCAAGTTACCCTCATTTACGCCCGTAGGTTCTGTAACTTCCGAGTGAATTCTATGACCTCGAATTGAAATGTTTTGCCTTCCCAAAAAATTGAGTGTATTAATAATGGATTTTAATTTTTCTCTGTTATTATCAACCTGCTCTAAACGTTTAGTATCTAATATGTTTCGTATTTCTTTTTCAGGATGTTTTGAGAAAATTGGTTCCAAATATTACTGACTCAACGTGGTATTTGGACAAATCATGTGTTATTAAGTCACCGTCTTTGCCCAAGAGTTTAGAATATTTCTGAAGGGGACTAACTACAAAGGACAATGTTAAAAATAGCTGATTTTTGGCCCCTATCCCAGAACGCATAAAACCAAGAGAAAATGGTTGGAAAAGGCTCAAGGTTAATAAAAATATATCTTCGTGGTACCAAAACCCTGGGGAAAATTTTATTTCACCCCCAAAACATAAAAACAACCACTAAAATGCTATAAATAATAGCTTATTCTGAATGAGAAAATTATATTTATTCTATGATAACTATTAGGTATCGATTCAATAGAGATAACAAAAAAGTAAAAACTACCACTATCCACACCCTATTCGGGGGATGAAACGAGATACACAGCATCTAATATTAAGAAAATAGGTACCAAGGTGATTAAAAATGTACAAAATAATTTTTTAATATTAGTTGAGCCAGACCTTCAACTGTTCCTGACTTCAGCATCTCTTTTTCAAAAACAACCCCTATAAGGGTATGAAATAATATTCGCAGCAAGTATTATTACAAAAAAGCGCTTTAGTTATCGACCCTGGAAACCACCAAACTACCCTATTCGGGGTGCAACAGTATCGGATACTAAAAAAATGCGGCGGCACTTAGTAATGCACCAAATTATTTTCTACTAGTAAGAGGGACAGACATTCACTTTGTCTTGACGTGATTATTACGAAAAACTTCCTCTATATCAATATGAAAAATATTTACCGCACGTAATATTACAATAGATCTTTATGGTTTTAGTCAACACATTTTTTTTAATAAAGAACAAATAGCGAGTTATTTAGCAACCTCGAAAACAACCAAACTACCCTATTCAGCTGGTAGAATCGTATTCAGCGCTACAAATACTAAAAAATTAAAAACAAGGTGATTAAAATGAATCAACACCAACTCCAGTTTAGGGATGACAGGCACTATAGACAACTAATGTTAGAAAAAATAAGATTACCAATTTATGAAATATATAGAATCATATGAAAATATTACAGCAACACTTATACTGATTAACTAATAGTATCCCTATAAAGAAAAACTGCCGTTATTTAGAGAGAACAGCATCTAGTACAGAATATTTGCAGAGCAAATTAAAATAAAATGAAAGGTTTCTATTGGTTCTTATGTCTGCATTTAATAGATAGACGTTGAAGATAGTTAATCGCTGTAAGGGGTTGAAAATGATATTAGTTTATTCTCTATTATATTATTCCATATAAAGGTACTTCTGGGTAAGCTTCACTTGTTGGAGAAAAGGGTACAGTAAATATGTAAATGGATATTTGCAAAGAAGGATCATTTGGCCACTTATTGTGTTCTCCAGGATGCACCACGAGGAGGCGATCCTTTTTACATTCAACATTTTTTTTGCTATTTTTTTATCTTACTGGTGAACTAACTGTATATAGGTAGCAAAATGTCAACTATAATACTATGTGTATGTGCAGTATTATAGTATATAAGTAAATATTATATATAGTATATATTAAATAGTGTAAAAATTAAATGTTCACACACTCAAAATCGCAAATAAGTGTCACTAGAATACCTCTGCGAAACCAGAGTGTTTATTTGGTAAACATCTTTATTGTTACATTGTGTAATCTTTTAATTCCAAATAAACATTATTATTATTATTATTATTATTATTATTATTATTATAATACGAAACTATCTGAAGATTTGATAAACATTCTTCTAAAAATGCAATTATATATATTTACTCCTACATATATGTATATAATAATGTAATAATTATAATATAATAATTTATTATTTATTTTTTATTATACCCTTTATAGGGGTTGTTTTCGAAAATAGAGAAGCTGAGGTCGGATCAGTTGAAGGTCGGCTCAACTAATATTAAAAAATCATTTTGTACATTTTTAATCACCTTGGTACCTATTTTTTAACCTCCCCACAATAAAATTGTGGGAGGTTACTACATTTAGTCCAAAATCGAAAATTGAGATAACATCAGATCTTTACGTTTTGAGGTCCCAGGAACCCAAAAAAGTTGTTTTTGAAAAATGTCTGTGTGTGTGTATGTGTGTGTGTGTGTGTGTGTGTGTGTGTGTGTGTGTGTGTGTATGTGCCGTCATATTTATGGAGACCTGTGTGTGCATCAAACTCATTTCTGGGATACTCCAAAACTGTGGCATACATACACGCGTATGCCAGAGTCTTTATCCACCAGAACTCTGTGATTCATCATATTTTAGCGGACCATCTATTATAAATCCTTCGGGTGACCATTTATCCATCACGGTTCACAATAATCGTTATCATAGAGAATAAGTTAATCGACTATTTTCTCAAAAGGCAAAATGTGTGAAAAGTTGCCAGAAATGCATAGTTTTACGTGTGGTACTTTCTACAATATTTGTGGCATGCACGGATTGTGTATTATTATACTGTGCTAGAGCGCCCTCTACGTTATATTTTTTACAGCAAGCACTTTTAGGAGTTTCTGCTTCCGACAGATTCAAGTTAGCCACAAATGGGTATTTTTGAGTGGATCAAATTAAAAGTGATACTTACTAAAAATAAATATAATACTAATAATGTGCTCAATAGACACTTATTGTTAGCCATATATTTAAATGTTCATGATTAATGTATACATTTTTCGGAAACAATAAAAAAAATGTTAAAGTAACAAATGTTAAAGTAAAAGTTGTTCCAAATGAAATTAACTATTATTTTTTACTAACATAAAATTTTGTTCATGCTTTTATACGAAGCGACAAGATAAAGTGGTATTTTTTAAATGGAACACCCTGTATATTATTTTAGTTTTAGATTCTACTTCAAATTTTCATCATCGTCATATAAGGTACTATGTGTCTAAAATGTCTATTATCTCAGTGATAAGCATTTAACAAAAAAAAAAAATGACAGATGGAGGTTAACATGTTTTAAGTAAATTACCGGCCTGAGGGACGTAGGAGGTGGAAAACGTAGAGGCGGTAGTGCGTTTTTGCCCGATTTCTAGTAAATATCTCTACATTAATATCTGCAAAAAATTTAAATAATACTTTTTTATGGCCATCATCAAAAATGTCATTTTCTTCAAGTCTCAACACTCGTCAAAAACCTCCATTACGTGGAGGAAGTAATGCAATGAAAATATCGATAAGCCGATCTAACAGTTTGATGAGCTAAATATTTCACTGTTTTCAAAACCACTTTAGTTACATCTTACCCTTCAATTATATATGGACGGTAATTTCAGTTGTACCTGTCAGATATGCAAAGTTAGCTTAGCTTATCAATATCTTCCTTCTTAATGGTAGTACTACCTTGTTACCAATATGGTCCCACTTAAAAAAATTTACTTTAGTACAAAGAATCATTTTATTTCTCTATGTAATTTCGGGATTTCTAGCATTATGTGTGATTATAAGGATTTTTTGACTAAATTGATATTTGATATTACTCATATGCACAAAATATATAGTTTTTAAACTATTAAATATTTATGTTGAATTTTAATAATTTTATTTTCATGCAATTTTATACAAATTGTTTCAATTGAACTATTTAACGGACTTAACAAATGATATTAGGAAACTATAGCTCCGTCCGTTAATATAAGGAATATAAGTAATAAATTAAAATTAAAAACACTCTATATATGTAATTTTTTCTGTCATATCAAAGTATAAAATATATCTGGATTCCATAACATCTAATTTGAGTGCTAATGAATGGATTTTGATGAAACCTTGTTGTGTTTGTAATGAAGTTAATAAAAATGTTGAAAAAATATTAGAGTAGGAGATGATCGGAAGGGGTAGAAAACACCCCTTTTATCGTGGGTTCTGTAACTTGTAGAATTAGGTCAAAAATGTAATAAAACAATATGTTTACCTTTTTGAACCAAAATAATATGTTTTTACTCTTATGAATTTTTTCTAAAAATGCATATTTTTCGAGATATGGCCACTCCAAAATCCATAAAAGTGGGGGAGGGAAAATGTAAAAGTTGAAAAAAAAATCTGAAAAAATTCAGGTGAAATATCATCGAAATACAAGCCTTTTTTTATTTGCAGATTCCCTGTAAAGTGTGTTTTCACCGAGTTT
Source organism: Rutpela maculata (assembly GCA_936432065.2). Taxonomy (NCBI): domain Eukaryota; kingdom Metazoa; phylum Arthropoda; class Insecta; order Coleoptera; family Cerambycidae; genus Rutpela; species Rutpela maculata. Next base: position 66,253,028 of record OW386290.2, on the reverse strand, counting down.
TTCCGGAAAAACATGAAAAACCACCCTTTTTTTTAAATTGTAGCGCTAAAATAAGTAACTTAAAAATTTGAAAAAATTTAAACTTTATGCATTGAGGACTTCTAAATATTTTTTGTCTCTTGGAATGTTTTTGTAACTTGCTAATTTTCCGAGTTGCAGGCAGTTTTTCACGATAAATAATGTACTACATTTTTTGCACATTACAAAATACATGAAAATTCAAAAAATGACCGTGAACTATATATATTATTATAAAAACATATGGAACCTATATAGTTATACCATTTTTAAAGGTTCAATATAATTTTTAGATTAAGAATGTGAAAAAGTTTTCCGGAAAATTTTTGATTCAAAGGATTGAAATAGGTTTATATAGTTACAAGTACAACACTTATTTTATTTAAAGTATAAATATTGCAACCATAATTTTATTTATAGTAAAGACTCATCAAATGAATTTGTTTCGTCAACTTCCAAAGTTTCATTTGTTCCGTTAGTATCTATTAAATCTTCCGCAGGTTTACAATTAGTACAATCTACACCATTGTACTTTTCACAAGCTGAGAATGAAGTTCAAAAGTTTTGGCTCGGATATTCTTTTTGAGAAAGACATGATGCGAACGGTTCAACGGTTGCACAGGAAAAATGAAAGTCGTATTTAAGTTTATAATACCTAGTAAGTGCCCGTACTAGTCAATCGAAAAGTATTACTATTATAGTGATCGTAAAAAAACACATTTTTTTTTTTTGTTGAAATAAGTTTAGAATGCAATGAATCGTCGAGACTTAAATTTGACAGAAAAAAATTTTGTATCTGTTCTTCTGTCTGTAACTTTATTTGTGCGCACATTTTCATTCGAACAGTTTAACTTAATTGACGACTTCACATATTATCGACGATTTCAAACATTATATTAAAATTCTATGAGCGATTAGTTTCGCTTACTAGAATGCAAATATAGTATCAAGATGTTTTCGATTAAAGAGACTTGGATGGGAAATTTGGATGTGGAAGTAGTGATTCCTTAAAAATAAAAGATGTGGTGGTGTAACTGATCTCGTGGGTATCCGGTATATTAGAGTTGAAAAAAAAAACCGAACGCTTCGCCGAAACGTGAAAATATACGTTGAAACAATCATATCGTTTTTTTAAATATTTTTAAGGGATTGTTGTCAAATTATATAATTTTTACTTTGATAAATTCAAAGAAATTTTCTGGCTCTTTAACTTTCTATAATTGCTAAATTAAATTTTTAAGTATTTCAAAAAGATATTAAATCGCATTGCCTCAGCCCGAAAAAAAATCACGAATATTGCTTATGGTCTTAATAATAGTTTTCCATACTTACATAATTTGCACAGCAAAAAATATATATAATGAAAAATAATATTAAATACAATCGGACTTTTCACTCTTATGTTACCGTGCTTAAAGGAAACGTGACGGATGGACATACCGACAGACAGACGGACGGACGGACGGACATTTTGAAAGTCGTTCAGAATTCAGTCACCAACGTTTTCCTAGTTGCGAAGAGTATAATAATCTTCCAGTGAAATTTTTAATAGGTCCTGTTATGTTTTCACTTTTTCTTTTAAGCAATTTCTCAAAATCTTTCATATTTATCTTTTAGTAAAGCATATATTGGATAGAATTAAATATTGGATAAATTTGGTGTGGTTGTACTACTGGTGCAGATTATAATTACTTTTACGGATTATGTATGTATGATCTTATTGTTTCTGAAAGCCTAGTATGAGCATGAAAATAAAAAGTTTTTATTTGATCCATTTTCTTATAATTAATATAAATTTCTTGCTTTTCGTGAAAAAAACTTGCAGATAAAAAGTTTCCTTTCTTCCGAATTTAATCGGTGGACATACTGTATAATATTAAGAGAATTTAAAAAAGTAACAATAACTAAGTGCGTATTTATTAAATCAAACATGAAAAGAAAGCATACTTGATAAAACATGCTAAAATGTACAAACACAAAATAATATATAAAGTGCATATAATCTATTTTCATTACGTGTTCTAAATTTTGAAACTAACTACCTGCAGATGAATCATTGGGAATAAACTGTAGATATTATCATTTTCGCGCTATTTTTACAGAATTTAACTGAGCGACCGTAATAAAATTTTACCTAGGTACTCGTAAAGTGTCTAATAATAACGAGAAAGATTTGACTAACTGAAGGCTGACTTATTTTTTAAATAGAAAGCAGATATATAAGTACGTATTTTTCTTAAAGAAATTTTAAGTAGCACTTTGGTTTCAAGGAAAGTGAAATTTTCACTAAGTCAAAAATGTTTGCTAATGACAAGATTTTATATGTCGTGAACAAATTGAAAAATAACATTATATGAGACTAAATAATAAGAAATAATGTTTTATGATTTTTCTCAAAATAAATTTAACTATATTATTAAATTTTTATTATTGCCCAAATGAAAAAAAAAAAATTATAGAAAAACTGCAAATGCATTATGATCCTTATTTGATGTAATAGCAGAATACTTGATTGAAATTGGACCATATCCATCATACAGAGTGATCGCTAGAGGCGTTTTATATTAACTGCATATTGTACGAACTGTTTCATTATAATTTCGGAACAAAATTTTATTAAGTTTTTGAAGAAGCACACAAAAATACGACGTGCCATTATTCATAATTGTTTACATAAATTCGTTTGCATTGCGGTTTTGCTGCACTGCAACGATAATAATTACAGCAGTTTGTAAGTCTTACAAAATGAATGTAAATTGAAACTTTCAGGCTTTTGGTTCTTTTTTCATCATTATTGGAACTATGTTTTCTATGGAGCTGTCTGAAACAATAATTTAAGAAGCCTAGTAAAACGCACTAACTAATGACACGTACAATGTAAAAGAATCTTAGTGCATGGGATATATTTACTTGAAGGCAATTAAAATCAATCATTAAATAGAAAAGTCAACTCTAAATATTTACTATAAAACTTCATGTAAGGTTCACTTTTAGTCTGGCTACAGCTAAAAAACAGTTTGAATGCTGTTTTATTGAAATATACGTTTGATATTTTTAATGGCAATATTGAGTAAGAACTAAAAAGATAATTGCATACATATTTTCATATTTTTTGCGGTTTTTGCAGACAAATACTTTTTGTTCTATTTTTGCAATTCCATATAAACCGTCGAAATTTGAATCCGATAGAAAATTCTGCATAAGAATCTAGTTTTTGATTTTGTATAATAATAATAATAATAATAATAATATTTATTCACCATTTAAGACACACAAGCATATATGGCAAGTCATAAAATGAAGAAATGTATGTATAGAATACAATTTATCTAGAATTATAAAACACAATTTAATGTATAAGCACACTAAACTTTTTGAACATAAATATATACATATACAATATATAACAAAACACGAGTAAAATGGTCAATACAACTACATGGTGACAAGATCAAGACAAATACATAATATATACACAACCTTAAGGTTCTCTATTTAAAAATTCGTTTCAGCAGTAAATCTTTTACAGCGCGTTTATATCTAATGAAGTTGGTAATGTTCCTTAAGTCTGATGGCAAGCTGTTATATAAAATAATACAGTTATATTTGGGAGAATGTTTATAATTTGTTGTACGATGTTTTGGTACACTTAATAGTTCTCCATTTCGAGTGTCATATCTATGATATTGATTCCGCTTTACAAAGAAGTCCATATTTTTTTTAACATAAATTAGACATTTATAAATAAAAATACAAGGGGTAGTTAATATGTTTTTGTTGATGAATGTATTTCGGCAGCTTTCATTGTAATGTAATTTGAAGATTAATCGAATAATTCTTTTCTGACATATAAATACCCTATCCCTGTCTCTGGCACTACCCCAACATATTATATTATATGATATATGAGAGTATGCCAGAGCATAATAGGTATTTAAAAGACCTGTTTGATCTAAGCTATCCCCTAATTGCAATATAGCAAAGAACGCCTTATTTAACTTTTCACATACATGTTTTATATGCACATCCCAAAGTAAGTGGTAGTCAATATAAGTACCTAGCAGCTTCGTACCCTGTGATGACTCAATATTGTCATACATGATGATATTATTTGGCAGAGGCCTCTGTATCGTAAAATTCATAAACACGGTTTTGCTATTATTTAATATAAGTTTATCTCTTTGAGCCCATGTACTTACTTCCTCCATAGTCTTATCAACAATTGCTTGGAGCTCCTCAAGCGTGTGTGCCACTAAGGTGACCGTTAGATCATCAGCAAATATTGTTACATGGCCTGAAGTAATATTTTCAGGAACGTTGTTGATATACAGTAAAAAGAGTAACGGTCCCAGTACAGACCCTTGCGGAACTCCAACATCAAGATTATGTGCTTCAGACTCGTATCCATTTAATTTTACCGTTTAGTCGACACTTCCTTATCCATTTCGGGATAGGAATTTTCAAACTACAGCATGTCCATTTTCTCTACGCTTTCCATGAAAGATTAGTTTTTGGTATCATTAAAAACAGATCTCAGGTTACCCATTATTGTTAAACTTATTTCCTTTGATCTATAAAAATTATTTATTTTCAAGTATTTCACCCAAAAGATGTAATAAACTATTAAACCAAACTTATAAAAATAACGTCGATATTATAGAAATACAATAAATAATAAATATCTTTTCGATAAGTTTAAAATAAGATTATGTCAAATAAATATAAATTATGTAATTTTTTTATTTGCACGGCTGAATGTATTATTATGGGAAATCCATTAAGTCCTTAAAAGTTGCTTTGCATCACAACGTTATCTATATCTTAATTTGTAGAGAGATCGTTTTTATTAAAAACTGAAGTCATTTATATATTTTGATGAATACTTCCAACAGAATTCAAATATCTCTTTTAGTTATCAATAAAATGGCACCAGGAATTTTAAGTGAGACACCCTATATATTTACCTAAAACTTCTTTTTTGTTTCCATAGGTAATTTTGTAGCAATATGAGTAATATATGGCAGCTTGTAGTAAAAGTTAATGTTTTGAATTTACTAGTACGATTTTTTGTGTCAACAATTTACGTTTCAGTGAATAATAAAATAAACAACCAATGGGGTGGGGTGGTGATGTTTATATTACGAATACTTGACCAACACCTCCTCCTCGGTAGCTAAAATTGTTTTTCAAGCTGACACCTAGTTCTTTTATTTCAGAGGTACGATTTAATATATTTATAGTATCATATTCACTTATAATAGGATGTTTTTTGTTGTGAATCCGATTGCTTTGCATTTAGATCCATTAAAGGTTGTCGAGGCATAAAATGACCTGCATTTCATTTTCAAGCCCAAACCATTTGCAGAGCTAATAATGACTTTATGACCTGCCACATGTTGAGTTGAAATTAACAACTTTTAAAATTTTCTGCCACATTTAAAACACATAATTTTAATATTTTAATATCGGTAGCACAGTCGAGTAGCGGCGCTGTTTTTAAATATTTATACATTTTTGGCTTAAGGTGTCAAATATTGGATCCCCTTCATATTTTTATTAGTCATGCTAGAAACAATTAGGCAACATAATTGCTTCCTCCGCATTCATATTCAAAGACCAACCGAAAAAAGTCTGTAATAAAAGTCAATGAAACTTATGTATACATTGCAGTAAATGCAATTTTCTATCTGCCTTTTTCGAGAAATACATGTCTTTTTATTTCTTTAATCGTAAAAACATGATCTACTTTGGGCAATTTTTATTTGCCGATTGTACAATACCTACAGTATTTTTTCAAAAGGAGTCATACTGTGTTTTTCGCAGTTCTTCTAAAATATCTCTGGTTTTAAACAAAAATTCGCAATATATTGAAAACAGATTGTTCGTTATGAAATTGCGAACAAAACTAAAATATTCTTACTCAAATTGTTAAGTTGCGGAAAATAAAAACAATTACGATCAATCATCCTTAAGCAATTCACGAAAATAACAATAATAATAATAATAAATGTCTAATTTAAAATAAAAAAATGTATAATAGTGCCTAAAAATCGCAATTGTTTAAGTACATTAAGTCGCCGAACAACATAATTGTTTTTAGAATTTGGGTTTTTGTACTTTTTAGTGGTATTAACAGAAATGTTTAAAAATATTTACATTTTGACTGAAAATTAGGTATTTTGTTTCCCTAGAATCATATTTTTCGAAAGTTTCATTAAATCATATATATTATCACTTAAGTTATTGTCAACTGTTTAAAAAAGATCGATCTTAATTGTTTTGTTATTTACGAAAAAGATGGCACAGTTCCAATTTTCTTCGCAATTTCATAACCAACAATCTGGTTTTCTGTTACGATACCAGATAACTTAAAAAAATGTGCTTCTAGTGGAACTAATTAACGTCATATCAAATTTCAAGTAGAAATGCTTATAACAACGCCTAAAATACAATAACAAATTTGAAAATTGAGTAGCAATTGTTTTGGAATACCATCAAGTCGTAGAGAAAAATTTTTTTCTCCTTAGACTATTAATAAATTAGTCTTTCAAATAATTTTTTTTAACTATTTTTATAGAATAAAAGGCAAAGAAATTATGACAGAAACATCTTTGAAATACTTATTTTAATTTAAAAAGAAACGTGACTAGAATATGAATAGAAACTAACAGTGGCGGCTGGTGATATTTCAATATTTTTTTTCTCGTGTGTGGCGCTTGGGACCCATACGAAATTTGGGAAATAACATCTAGAGAAGCACTTCTCTAATGACCCCTAAAAAATTTTGAAAAAGCAGTTTGCGAAAAAATTTTTGAAAATTCGTTAGCCTCCCCTGGGTCTAGGGACTCCTGTTTATTTTTATTTTTTTTTCATATGCATTTGACTTTTCATAAAAATACAACAATAGATTTTGGAGTTTGTGAAAATATTTTCATTACTAACTGAAATACAATGAACTGAAATTTTGTAATTTACAATTTAACAAATTACAATATTTCAATTCGTTGTATCTCAGTTAGTAATGAAAATATTTTCATAAACGCCAAAATCTGTTGTTGCATTTTTATGAAAAGTCAAATGCATATGACAAAAAAAAATAAAAATAAACAGGAGTCCCTAGACCCAGGGGAGGCTAACGAATTTTCAAAAATTTTTTCGCAAACTGCTTTTTCAAAATTTTTTAGGGGTAATTAAAGAAATGCTTCTCTAGATGTTATTTCCCAAATTTCGTATGGGTCCCATGCACCACAGACGAGAAAAAAATATTGAAATTTCATCAGCCGCCACTGGAAACTAATATTAATTGTAATAAAAATTAAAAACTACTGCCGAAGGAATCACTATTTCCACATCCAGATTTCCTATCGAAGTCTCTTACAACGAAAGAAATTTAATAATATATAAGACATTAAAATTAATAATAATATTAATAAAATTTTAAAAAACGATGTCACACGGTGGTTGGTGTATTAGAGGGGGTGGTTAATGCCAAAAATTTTTGAGGGCCTTGGTTCTTTGGATTGACAAAATTTTATTTTCTATCCTGTTTAATATTAGGTGAAGGTGGCGATGGGGGTAGTAGAGGGTGTGGCTAATACCAAAAAAATTCTTTGAGGCCTTTGGCTCTTGTACACACACTAAATCACAATTTTATTTTTTTACCTCGTTTAATAATGGAGTATGAATGTATGAGTGGTAACGGAGGTGGTAGAGGAAGTGGCTAATGCCAAAAACATTTTAAGGCTCTTGGTTCTTATATACACACTAAATCCCAATTTTATTTTCTACTCCCTTTAATAATAGGACGGGGGTGGGTAGAGGCTAATATAAAAAAAAATTGAGGCCTATGTTTCAAAATTGAATCGCAGAATTTGAACCAAACGTACTAACTAACATACATACAAAGCAAGTTAAATAAAAACTTGTAATAAATGGGCGTAACTACTTACCGTACATAAAAGTTTTCTAAAAGATTGACATAATTTCAAATTATCAAATATGTAACAAATTTTCTACAGATACGTATAACGTAATCTGTGATTATTAATTTAAAATTATATCTAAATTTTAGCTAAAATGTTATGAACTACAAGCAGATACACTTATTTTTTTATTAAATATAATTATATTAAGGGAAATTCGTATTTCTACTGATATATCACACACACATGCATTAAATATATATGTGGCGTACATCATAAACATTAGATTTATGGAATACATTTTACACACCTACAAATTTTAGTATTAATGGCAAACGTCGTCATAAATATATGTACCTTATCACTTTTTAACTACGGAGTGTATCAAGAAATTATTATTCTATTTTTACAAAATACTTTTAACAGGACTATAAAATAGGACCAAATATACTGTATATAAGATACCACAAATGGCGCGAAATACCTATTTTAATTTAAAAAGAAACGTGACTAGAATATGAATAAAAACTAATATTAATAGTAATAAAAATTAAAAACAGCTGCCGAAGGAATCACTACTTCCAGATCATCCAGATTTCCTATCCAAGTCTCTTACAACGAAAGAACTTTAATAATATATAAGGCATTAAAAAAATAATAATAATAAAATAATAAAAAACGATATGTCATACGGTGGTTGGGGTAGTCGAGGGGCTAACTCCAAAAAATTTTTGTATACACAATTTTATTTTCTACCCTCTATAATAATAGCGCCAGAGTGGCGATGGAATTGGTAGAGGGTGTGATTAATACCAAATAAAAATCTTTGAGGCCTTTGACTCTTGTACACACACTAAATCATAATTTTATTTTTTTACCCCATTTGATAACGGAGTAGGAGTGGTAACGGGAGTTGTAGATTGAATGGCTAATGTCAAAATCATTTTAAGGCTCTTGGTTTTTGTATACACACTTAATCCCAATTTTATTTTTTACCCCCTTTAATAATAGGATGGAGGTGGGCTAATATAAAAAAAAATGAGGCCTATGGTTCTTGTATGCACACTAAATTACAGTTTTTTTATCCGCTTTAATAATAGTGTGGGGGGTGATAGTGGTGGTAGTTGATGCTAAAAAATATTTTTGAGACCTTAGCTTCTCGTACATGCCGTAAGTCCCAATTTTATGGACTCCTACTTGCCTGCTTTACCTATTTACCCTTATTTACCCCCCATTTACCCCCTTCAAATGAATTTTATCAGAATATAATCTAGTTCCAGATCCCGTTAGAGTACATACGTGTACCAAATTTCAAGTCAATATTATAAACGGTTCCAGAATAAACGTGCGCGCAAAAAAGGTACAGACAGACCGACAGACAGAAATTTCTTTTTGTTCAAATTTAAAATCTCGTTTCATGGCATTCCAAGCCTATTTTAATAAACAAAAGGTTTTTTTTGCTTTTATTATTATTTAGGTGTAAAAGTGAAAAAAATAAGTTAAGTTGAATTAATTGCTTTAAATACAGCTTTTACAATTATAAACAAAGATAATAATTGGTCAATACATTGTTTTAAAAGCATGTTGCGCTCGAAAAGTTCATACAGGCATTAATTTAGTTTGACAGAGATGGTAAGAATTTTTTTCTATTCACATAACAAGCTTTTAAGACAATTAATTCAACATAACTTATTTTACTTCCACATCCAGTGGAAGTATAGTAACGACAAAAAAATTTTTAAAAATTTTTCTTGTTCAGATAGGCTTAGAATGTCATGAAACGTCGAGATTTTAAGTTTGAGTGAAAAAAAAATTCTGTCGGTCTGTCGGTCTATCTGTCTGTCTGTCGGTCTATCTGTCTGTCTGTCGGTCTGTAACTTTTTTTTTGTGCGCACGTTTACTCTGGAACCGTTTGAGATATTGACTTTAAATTTGGTACACATATGTACTTTAACGAGAACTAGAACTAGATTTTATTTTCATCTTGTTCCGTCGAGGGGTTGGGGGGTAAATTGAGGTAAATTTGGGGTAAATAGGTAAATCAAGCAGGTTAAAGTTCATAATGTATTTAGTATATGCAAGAGAAGTTAACGACCCAAAAAAAGAATTGGCATTAGCCACCCCCATTACCACCCCCATTACCACCCCCACCCTATTATTAAAGGGGATGAAAAAAAATGTGATTTAGTGTGTGTACAAGAGTCAGAAACCTCAAAATATTTGTTTATTTTATCCACCCCCACTATCACCCTCTATCACAACCCCCACCCCACTACCGATGCGAGGTATCGTTTTATGGGTTTTTGGGGTAGAGGATTTCAAATGTTATATTATTAAAGTGCCATCAACAATTATTTCCACATACAAAATTTTTTCGTTGTGAGTGATTTGGATAGAAAATCTGGATGTGGAAGTAGTGATTCCTTGGGCAGCGGTTTTTTACGTTTTATTAGGTACATTTAAATAATATTTTTTTTTACGTTTAATTACATTTAATTTTATTTCAAAATTTTTAGTTACATCTTAGTATTACGTTTTAATATTTATATATTTTATATTCATTGCATCGTTTTTACTTAAAATAATACTGGATCCTCCGCTATTTCTTAGAATTCACCGTCTGAGTCAATACACTATCCGATATAAAAATTATAATTTAAACCTGATCGCCATTTAAAATGCAGTGTGTGAATGAATAAATTATACGATCAAATTATAGTTTAAAACCGCTGCACAGGGAATCACTACTTCCACATCCAGATTTTCTATCCAAGTCTCTCAGAACGAAAAAATTTTATATGTGGAAATAATTGCTTATGGAACTTTAATAATATAATATTTGAAATCCTCTACCCCAAGAACCCATAAAACGATACCCCACATCGGTAGTGGGGTGGTGGTGGTGATAGGGGGTAGTGGAGGGTGGATGAAGTAAAAAAATATTTTGAGGTTTTTGGTTCTTGTACACGGTACACACACTAAATCATAATCTTTTCTCATCCCCTTTAATAATGGAGTGGTGGTGGTAATGGGGGTGGCTAATGCCAAACATTTTTTTGAGACCTTAGCTTCTCTTGTATATACTAAATACCAATTTTATGAACTCTTGCCTGCTTCATTTACCTATTTACCCCAATTCACCCCAATTTACCCCCCAACCCTTGGACGGAACAAGATGATAATATAATCTCGTTCCAGATCTCGTTAAAATACATATGTGTACCAAATTGCAAGTCAATATCTTAAACGGTTCCAGAGTAAACGTGCGCACAAAAAAGATACAGACAGACCGACAGACATAATTTTTTTTTGACTCAAACTTAAAATCTCGACGTTCCATGGCATTCTAAGCTTATTTGAACAATAAAAGTTTAAAAATTTTTTTTGTCGTTACTATACTTACACTCGACGAGGAAGTAAAAAGACCAAAAATGTTAAAAAAAAAGGCTCGAATGCTGAAAATGGACTGATGTATACCATTAATTAAGCTAGTTGTCTAGTTACAATATTTAAGAGGTGGGGAGATAATTTTTTTTCGAACGTGCGTTATGTCCTCAATGGTGCTTTATGCGATGTAATTTAAAAAAATTTAGTTGTGGATAATTTTCAACTAGCAGAGAGAGAAATATAATCATTTTTGAACAAAAACTAACGTATCACGGATTCAGATGCAAGTAGAACATAATTCTTTTTTTAAACGTTGATTATTTCATATACTTTCATAATTCACTTATCGTTTTTTGGTTTCACAAAAAAATGACGTAGTTATTTGAAATTGTTTATACGTGCAATATCCATAATTAAAATTAAAATCCAAAAAATTGGTTTAAGTTTAATTTTTTTTTCTTTCCAAACACCACCGTAAAGTACATGCACTTTAAAAGAAAAAAACCGCTGACCAAGGAATCGCTACTTCCACATTTCCTATCCAAGTCACTCACAACGAAAAAATTTTGTGTGTGGAAATAATTGTTTATGGAACTTTAATAATATATAATATAATATTTGAAATATTCTACCCCAAAAACCCATAAAACGATACCCCACATCGGTAGTGGGGTGGGGGTGGTGATATAGGGTGGTAGTGGGGGTGGATAAAGTAAAAAAATATTTTGAGGTTTCACTAAATCACAATTTTTTTTCATCCCCTTTAATAATGGGGTGGGGGTGGTAATAGGTGTAGCTAATGCCAAATTTTTTTTGAGCTTCTCTTGTATATGCTAAATACCAATTTTATGAACTCTTACCTGCTTGATTTACATATTTACCCCAAATTTACCAATTTACCCCCCAATTCTTCGACGGAACAAGATGAAAATATAATTTAGTTCTAGATCTCGTTAAAGAACATATGTGTACCAAATTTCAAGTCAATATCTCAAACGGTTCCAGAGTCAACGTGCGCACAAAAAAAAGTTACAGACCGACAAACCGACAGACAGACAGACATTTTTTTTTTCCGCTCAAACTTAAAATCTCGACGTTTCATGACATTCGAAGCCCATTTGAACAATAAAAATGTTTAAACATTTTTTTGTCGTTACTATACTTCCACTGGATGTGGAAGTAAAAATACTCTTTTTAGTACCATATTATGGTATGGTTACCAGAACTACATGTGTATGCAAAATTCAATTGGCCGTCGTTAAGTCGTTCAAAATTGACTTGCAAGATTTGAACTAAACATACTAACATACAAGCTAACAACATACAAACTAACATACATACAAAGCAAGTTAAACAAAAGCTTGTAATAAGTGTGCCTATCTACTTATCGTACATAAAAGTTTTCTAAAGGATTGATCTAATGACAAATTATTAAATACGTAACAAATTTTATATAGGAATATATAACGTAATCTGTGATTATTAATTAAATAATGTATCTAAATATTAGCTAGAATGTTGTGAATGACAAACAGATACACTTATATCTTTATTAAATATAATTGTAATATTGGAAATTCGTATTTTTACTGATATTTTCATACACACATTCATTAAATATATATGTGGCGTACATGATACACAGTAGATTTGTGGAATACATTTTACACACGTACATAGTATTAGTGGCAAACGTCGTCAGAAATATATGCACCTTATAACTTCTTAACTACGGAGTGTATCGAAAAATGAGACATATCTACGAAAAGAAGAATTTTTACCTGATAGGCAGGCAACCGTATTAGCAAAGCTTCCACAAATACATTTGAGGATGGTTTGTCACAAATACGGTCAGACCTGTATGTGTGTGTGTGTGTGTGTGTGTGTGTGTGTGTGTGTGTGTGTGTGTGTTAGTGGTACATTAACTATGGCGGATTTCCTCCTGAATAGGGCCGAATTGTGACGGATGACCGGACTCTGACGGATTTTTCAATCCGTCACAATTTTCTGAGTGCATAAAACGAATTAGGGCGGTCTATTTTATTGAAAAAAAGTTACATTAAAATATCCGTCATAATTGTAGTACCTCATCAGATGTGTTTATTTTTTCAACTTAGCTATAATTGGGACGGATCCAGAGTTTGGTGATTTCAGCGCCCTCTATCGAAGTGTATGTTTTGTGAGTGTCACATTAATTGTAACGGAATACTTTAAGTTCCGTTACAGTTAACGTGGCACTCACAAAACATACACACTGAGAAGTGGAAAATTATATTTCCTACTTTAAAGTCTTGTATTGCTCTTCTAATGTTTGTACAAAAGGTGTTTGAAATTATGGCGGATTTTATAAAAAGCCGTCCTACATTTTGGCTTCTTTTGTTAAAACCATTTGATAAAGTGTATTTATATTACCTCTTAAATTTGTATAATAATTAACTGAAATCTTTAAATGATAATAATATTATAAAAAATGCATTTTCTACTGTTATCCATTTATTTATTTATTTATTTTTATTTATGTTCTACAATATGATGCAATCTACGATCGACCCATTATATCTTATTTACTTAAATTTGTCAACATTTCACCTTTAATAAGTAATTATAAATCGTATACATAATATGCAAAGCAGCGCTACTAGTCCACTCAAATTAGAAAAAAACGGAGAAATACTCTGAACAGTAGTTTCTCTACATAGGAAGTAAGAATTCAACTTTTAGAACAAGGTTTTGCTTATGCGCAGAAAAAAAAATGATTTTTGAGATATATTCATATACATTGTGTCCCCGGAAAAAACATGTCTATTATTGATTTTACGGCAAAAAGTCATTCTTTATAAAAAATTCTGCTTTCGAAAAAATGAATCTACCATATAAAAATCTTAGATCAGATGTACCGGGTGTTAATAAATTAAGAAAACATCAAAATGCCTCAAGAGAGAAGTACCTTCATTTATTATTTTGGGCAAAATGTTTATAAAACAAAGTTTTTATAATCCAAAATAAAGCCTAAATACAGATAATGAAGTCTGTATTTTGACTTTTACATTTATGTCAACTTACATTTTTTTTCAAACATTAACATAACATAACATTAACTTCAACGATTGTGGAAAAACAATATATTCTACATAGCCTCCTCCAACCTCAACACATTTCTCCATCCTTTTAGTATATTATATAAACCGGTCTATGTCTGGTTAGGAATTGACAAATGATAGTTGGTTACTGGTCACGATATAATTTAATGCAGGTCGGGGTATTTGCCCGCTGAGTAGTTGTTTCCTTCAAATCCTTTTGCGTGTATATATATATATAATATATATATACATTTCCTTTTTCATGTTTTTTTTTTGATTTTGACGTATATATCTCTCAAATATATAGAACCTTTTTTGTACGAAATCACATTCTGAACAAGTAATCCAGTAACTTTGTCATCAAAAAAACTGCTGCCCCAAGGAATTACTACTTCCACATCCAGATTCTCTATCCAAGTCACTCACAACGAAAAAACTTTGTATGTGGAAATAATTGTTTATGGAACTTTAATAATATAATATTTGAAATCCTCTACCCCAAAAACCCATAAAACGATACCCCACATCGGTAGTGTGAGGTGGGGGTGGTGATAGGGGGGTGGTAGTGGGGGTGGATGCAGTAAAAAAATATTTTGAGGTTTCTGGTTCTTGTACATACACTAAATCACAATTTTTTTCCATCCCATTTAATAAGGGGGTGGGGGTTGGTAATGGGGGTGGCTAATGCCAAAAATTTTTTGAGACCTTAGCTTCTCCTGTATATACTAAATATCAATTTTATGGACTCTTAAATGCTTGATTTACCCATTTACCCCAATTTACCTCCCAACCCTTCGACGGAACAAGATGAAAATATAATCTAGTTCTAGATCTCGTTAAAGAACATATATGTACCAAATTTCAAGTCAATATCTTAAACGATTTCAGAGTAAACGTGCGCACAAAAAAAGTTACAGACAGACAGACAGACATGTTTTTTTTTTTGCTCAAACTTACTGTCTCGACGTTTCATTTTAACCTATTTGAACAATAAAAAATTTTTAAAATTTTTTTGTCGTTACTATACTTCCACTGGATGTGGAAGATTTTTGTTTTTTTTTTTCAGTTCAGATAAAATTGTGCTAATTTTTTGCTTCACTTTTCACTCTCTATGAACCTACTATAGATGTACTTAGTTTATGTAATGAAGGCAGAGATAGTGTAAATATTTCGTGCAAAGACGAGATTACCTACCCTTCCCGTTGTTAAAGGTGCTGAACAAGATGCAAGTGGTGGGAGAAGTTTTTCACTGCCGCAACCCCCTGAAATGGCCACCCCTGTTATTGATCCCTTTATGTTTTCATATATAAACGGGTCTGGGGAATGACTTATCGGCGGATTATACTTGAAATAACATATAAGGGGTTTACAGAGTAAGTGGAATCCAGACAGCAATCCTAGGAGTTGATTAAACTCCTTCGAGGGGTGGAAAATCATTTTTTTTAATTATTCGGTTCAAACGAGTATCCCTCCGTTTTCGAAGTCGCTGATCACGGGAAAAATATTCATTTTTAGCTCCAACCCCTCCTCATCCCTCAAACAGTGAATGAGAGGTGGTTTCTGCCCGTTGGGATGAGGAGGGGTTGGAGCTAAAGATGAATATTTTTCCCGTGATCAGGGACCCCGAAAATGGGGGGATATGCGTTTGAACCGAATCATTAAAAAGGAAATGATTTTCCACCCCTCGGGAGGGTTTAATCAACCCTCTAGGTCTGCTGTCTGGATTCCACTTACTTTATAACCCCCTTCCATGTTATTTCAAGTATAACCCGTCGATCAATCACTTCCCAAACCCGTTTATATATGAAAACATAAAGGGATCCATAAGGGAGTTGGCGGCGGCCAAAAACTTCTCCCACCCCGGACCCCCCCCCCACCTCGGAACCTCGAAAACGGGGGGGGAGGTAATCTCGTCTTTGCACGAAATATTTACAAAAAAGTTGTGTTATAATGCTTCATTCCATAGACTAATACTAGAAGCCAAAGTCTCAAATGGTTTTAGGACATCTGCCCACGATTATTACTCTGGAACGGTTTAAGATATTGACTTGAAATTTGGTACACGTATGTATTTCTGGAACTAGATTAAATAGAGGTAAACAGGTAAAGCAATCTAGTAAGAGTCAGCAATTTGAAATTTAGTGTTTATCCTAGAAGACAAGGTCTCAAATTGTTTTATGACATCCCCCACTAAATTACTAAAGAGGTTAACAAAATAGAATTTAGAAATTGACTTGATATTTCGTACAGTTATATAATATAACAAAATCTGGAACTACATTATATTTTAAGCTAATTTCGTTAAAGGGATGGGTAAATAAGTCCAAGCCTCCATTTTTAATGACATCTGCCACCCTCACCACCACCCTCTCACTTCCTTATTAAAATTAACCCCTTTTAATAACAGTGAAATTGAAATTGACATGTGGAAGGAAGCGAGAAGATAATTTAATATTGCAAAAAAATTAGCAAACTGGGATAAATATAGGACCTTCTTGACTGAGTACAATCGGGCACTGAGAAGGGCCAAGAGAGAATCTTGGAGGAGACACTGCAAGAGTAATGAAACTACTCCGGAAAGTGCCAGTCTCCAAAAAATTCTCTCGAAGGACAATCACTGCTCATAAACTCTCTCCTAACAGAGACATGTCATTGAGAGGAAAGGAAACCATGGAGGAAGTACTCCGTCTGCACTTTCCTGGATCCACCACAATTGAACAATTACTTGAGGGATGGCTTTGTAAATTTGAGGTTATTACATAGAAATGGAGGATAATTAACGCAGACGGTGACGTCAAACAACCACGTTCTTCCGTCCTTAACCGTATAAGTTTCATGGCTATGAATATGGAGTGTTTTTCATCTGCTTAATCATTAAGTAATGAAGTGTTAGATCAATTTAAATTTGAATTTCTAGAATTGCTACATGACATGCTACTTACTTAGACATGACATAAAAACTTCTTCAACATGTCTAAGAAGTATACGTTAATTAGACGTTTATTTCTTTCTAAAGTTTTATATAACATTACCAGGCAGCACTTGCGTGAATGTGTCATTTAATTACTTAATGTAGAGTTATTCATGCTGTTTACGCAAATATTCAGCTTTCTTGAGAAAGGTGAATCGTTGTTTTGCACCCAGTATGACGGATATAGTCAAATTTCGGGGGATATTCTACAATGCTACTTGGTTAAATCAAATAGGTAAAATGATGCATTTGTTATTTTTCTATAACTTATTTTAATTTGGTTACTTGATATATTCGGAACGATATTGAATAATTAATAAATCGTTTTACTTATATATTTAAAATAATACAGTTATATTTGTTTTGAACAAAATGTCTTAAAACATTATTTACTCTCACATAAATTTCTTTTTATTTGTTCACGGCATAGATGTCAAATGTCATAAATAAAAAGCCGTTCCCTTGTATTTTACATTCATTAAAACCAATTTCTTTACGAAAAAATATGCACTACTTACGTATTTATTTTCTATTAAAAAAGTATATATTTTTCGATATTTTAATTGTGTTAAAAACACTTCCCCGACAATTAACCACTTATGAGAATTTTATCATTGAAACAGTTTTGTACCAGCTGAAGAAGTCGTCGGTCTGCTTCGTATAGAAAATCTAAAACACATTTTTGACCCTAAAGTGGACTAGAAAGTATAAATTTTACCATCTGCTTGGCTTATTCACTGTAAAAATAGCGCGAAAAATAATTTCCAATTTATTACGGAAATACATTAAATTGTGATATTTGGTATAAAATACGCTATTATGCAAAATAAATTTAATTAAAACAACCCCAGTATTTTAAGCAGATGCAGAAAGAATTTGCTTTGGATAATTAATGGCAAATTCTCAGCCCTGTCTCATTGTTCTATCATTTTTCTTTCATAGTTTTTTGAGGTGTGTCCTGCTAATTTTATATCAAGTTGACAGTGCCATACGGCATTTTTTATAAATAAGCCCCGGCAATAAATTTAATTTTACATATAATTTATTGCAAATTATCCAATTGTTAATTTTTAAACACGTCAGAGTTGTGACGTCAACTTAAGGATTTGGTTGCATCGAGATTCATGATTTAATTTTGTAGGTACAATGTCTAAATTATGAGGTGTTGAGTGTTTAAAATTATGCTATGAATTGTGCAATGGTTTTCTTAACCATTTTTAATTGCAACTGTTTCTTTGGTTCTTTTTTTGCATTTAGAATCTCTATACACTATCGGAATATCCTGGATTAGGTATTGCATAGTTTCAACGACTTAACCGACCGCCCACAATAAAGGCGTCTACTACGACACGCGCATCAAGAAAATCATATGTACATCATTGACCATTTAAGTATCTGAACCTTTTTAGCAGGCGTATAAACTGACATTTTGAGTAGCTACTAAATAAAAACAAATCAAACTTTTGCTTAATTAGGCTAAACGAAAAATGGTGCAAGACGGAAACAAATTGAAATTTCCCAGACAGAGCTGCCCACGCACAATGTGGTGGGGAAAGCAGGTGGCACGAGTAGGATGTGTTATACGATAAAAAAGAATAGCCTAGTTGCTTTGCTCTCGCTTGCTCTTATTGCCATACCTAATCAAACGCTTGCAGATAGTGTATAAAGTATGTGCTTATTTTTACATATTTGCCATTTATTTATTGACAACTTTACAGACAATAGAAATATATCTGAATCAGAAATCAGAATGGTACTACATATTATTATCTAGAACTAATAAAATGTACACTATAAAGCATTTCTATGGGGAATTTTTAGTACTACTTGCCCTTAAATTTTTTTGGCCTTTTTAGCTACACCTTGCATACCTGGGAAGTGGGAAAAATAATTATATTATTTTTTTATTTTAACTCAGACAGATTAAATGTATTATTTATCATAAGTAAGTATTTATTTAATTACATACCTATTCTTTTTTTAATTTAAAAAAGCTATAATTACTTCTACTGGAGTCAAATTAGGACTAAAAAATTCGCATTGTGAATTGTCTGGTCAGGTCAGTTTTTTTGTTTTAACGTGCTCTGGGTTAACTTCACAATTCAGCTTTATGTACAAATGCGCATGCACGGCAAGTAAACAAATACGTTAGATGATTTGTCCAAATACAAACCATATTGTCTTTAAACAATATGAGAGAGGTGTGGACTTTAACAAGTAAAAGTGTACAGCAACAAGTGTGCAATTTACTTTAAATAATATTAATATCCAGCTATTGGGAACAGAAAACTAATAAAAATTGTAAAAGTACCTACCATATTAAAAGTGTAAGAGAAATTATTATTCGTTTCATTTCTTAAATTAAACAAAAGGACAATTTTTTACGGTTTTTACTTTTACTAGTTTTATGCAAAATTTTATTACGAACATTTTGGTACTTTTATTTTTGCGATGAGGTTACTAGGACCGGAAATAATAAGGAAAATAGCAGACATTTTTTACAACACTTTCTTAAATTTTGTAGGAAGCAATGGACTGATTTAATTCAAAGCTTCTCATTTTACTTGTTATTATACATAAAGCAAATTAAAACCTTAAAATCGCTGCAGCAAGACAATTGTTTATTCACCTTATTTGGATGCTTAATTTGACTCAAATATACAGTTACAGTGGAGCATGCATTTGAGCGGGAATTGGTGATATTCTCGCTCGAATGTACCCTTGACCATGACAAATTCTTTTATTGCTTCCAAATGTTGGGAAGTACCTGCTGTAAAACTTTGTCTTTTATTTGTCTATTTACTGTTCACTTATATGAACTGAATTTTGCTATTACATTCCTATTCATGGTATTATTAATAGTTAATTTGTATTAGTATTTTATATTTAATTAGGTATACGGTTTTATGCGAATTTTTTTTATCTACAATTAAGTTATTACGGAACACATAATAATTAAATAAATAATAACCATTATTGGTGGGTTACTGTTATTTTATTATTTAAGTATTAAATAAATGTAAAGGAAAAAGTAACAATTTTGATATACTTAATACTTAGTTCATAGTTGAGTCAACTAAATTCACTTTAAAACATAAAAATATGTTAAAAGTTTTGATTTATATTTTCGGGCCCATTACAATAACTTCCATATACGCTGGGAAGTTAATAAATATTTTTTTTTTAAAACAATGGTTTTAATTTAAAACCAAATTGCACCAAAACGTAAAAAATTTTTTTTTTTCAACTTTGTAAATAGAAAATCATTTTGCGCTCTGATTAGACGAAGTAATATTTTATGACCGCCCAATGGTTTTCTATTTACAAAGCTTAAAAAAAATTATTTTCTACTTTTGACTTCAAATTTTGTACACCTATGTATTATAGCGAGACCTGGAACTATTGCATTTAGATTCAATTTTTTTGAGAAAAAGAATAGATATCAATATACAGTTTTCAGGATTTAAGAAATAATTTATTTGTGAAACAGCGACTTTTTGCCCGATTCTTTTATTTTGAAGCACTTATTATATACAGAGGGCGTGAAAGAAAATTGTGTTTTCTTTACCAAACTTGTTACCGAGATACCACTTTTTTTCTTAATTTTTTGCATTATTTTAAGTCACACATGAGCCCTATAATTGACTTTTTGAAAAAGAAGAAAAGAATTTCTCAAAATCAAAAAGTCTATCTCGACCAATTTTTGTATTAAAAAAATAAAAAAACAGATAACACTAATAGCCCAGACGACAGAGAACATTCTACAAAAACTTGCAATATATATATATATATATATATATATATATATATATATATATATATTTATATAAGGTATTAGTTGGCATCTCACAATGTAAAATTTTAGGTTCAGTTGGCATCCACGAGTCAGATGGCATCCGGTATTCGGATGCCATCTGACCTGCTAGAGATATTAACGCAGGGGCATCGTAGGTGTCGTATTATGCCATTAAAACTTATTTTAAGTTGGAGGTCAAGTGACCCATTTTAACACCCTAGTGAATATTTTAGTTCAGCGGTTTGTTACTAGCTGCCGTGCCTGTCGCTCGAAAAATATTCATTTTGAATACCTGCTGACCACAGAAGCGGTTTAGATGGCATCTAGTCAGCTGGCAACACCGTGGAAGTAGGTTATTATATACCACATGTTGATCCAGATGTTTTAGTTTGCTCGAATATATTACTACTAGGAAAAGTAAACTTAGTGGAGACAATTCGTGTAACTGTTAAAATGAGGACGGAATTTGTACCTCTTGATTGTAAACAACTTTTGTTAAGGATGGTTCAGCAAGGCTATAAGTAAAATAGTGTTCTGTAGTTTAATTAAACTACAGAAGTAAGAGAAAAGTTATTAGCAAAAATATTTTAGATACGTGATAAACTACAAAATTATGTTAATGTAAAAGAATCTTATTTAGTCTAATTCACAAGTTCAAACACGTGTTAATTCTTGAAAAAGCTTGTAAAAATATAAGTGAGGGCTCATTGGATTCGGAATGACGTCTAGAAAAATGTGCAAAAGTTATAAACAAATTAAGATTGAAAAAAATGACGAGTTTCGTTTTTTGCAAATAACTCGAAAACTATTAATAATTGAGAAATTAAAAAAAAGAGGTTCTTAAAGAGGAAGAAATTTCCAATAAAAAAGTCTGGACTTCTGGAACTCTATCTCTACTATTAATAACTTTAATTTAATGTTGAAAATGGGCTTCGCACGGCGAACGCTAAACCGTTACGATACTCTGAAACCGATCGTAAGAAGCAAAACAATTTTTTTATATTTTCAAGTATTAATATAATTTTAAGCTATTGCATAGCTTCTATCGCGGGCCTTGAGCGCGGGGACCGAATCCAGAAATTCCGTAACGAAAAAACCTCACGCTCCCCACTCCGACGGGCAAGGAGGTGTGGCTTGAAGGCCGTGCATCGTCTAACGTTGTTTCAGTTTGGCAGTCTTCGACACGGCGTTGTGTGCGTGCGATTAGACGTATTGTACGACTCTACGAAACTCGCACGAATCGAGACGAGCTGCTCCGAAATCGGACGAATACATAAGCAGCTGTTTATGAGAAAGTATATAGGTGTATAGGTATTTATGTACAACAGTGAATAGCTGTACTTGTAAAATTTGTGTATAAAGTGTTTTGAATATGAATGAACAAAGTGCATTTATTATTAATGAAGAAAATCATTATTTAATAATAGAAAAATTTGTTTTCTTATCGGTCACCACGCTCAAAAAGTGTAACTTGAATTAATATCAAAGAAAAAGCAATACTGCATGAATAAATAAAATAAATAAATAAAATTATAATTGCATAAGTTGATACAAAATGCTATGCAATAGCTTTACCGCGGCAGTCCCCGAGTGCCACACGTCTTTTTTTTTTAAATTGCGTTATTATTTAGACACTTAAAGGAACAATATCCCGTTGGAAAAATTTTTTTTACCGATTTTTCATAAAATGAGCTCGTTAATTAACAATTTTTTTTTGAGTTTACGTTTATGTTTCAAGTCGGAAAATTGTTAAACAAAAGCCACTAAAATTATTTCGCTTCGTGAGGACCTTATGTCAACTATATTTTATTTGATTATGACATTGCGATGTTTTTAATTGTTACAGTCTATTAGTTATTAATTATTTAAGCTAACAAGAAACTAAGAAATTAAATAGAGGTTGAAAATTTTTTTTTATTAATTTTAAAATTATTATTGTTACTGTTTTTATATTCAAAAATACTATAAAATTATATAAACTTTAAATTTTTAGTGCTATTTGTTTAAACAAATTTTATAAAAAAATAGATAAATTACGTATTTTTAAAAAAAAATTTTTTCTTAAAACTTTTTTTAATTGTTTATAATTATTTTTTCCCGTTTTTCTTCATTTAAACAAATTATTAAGAAAAAAAATATTCTTAAAATTTTTTATTTGCAATTCTCTATAAGGTGGAATTTTTGTTATTAATTAATTTGTTTATTTAATAAACAATTTCTAATTAACAATCGCCGAATGTGTTTATATTTTTTTAGATAGAAAAAAATAACCAGAACAACCGTATACATAAATATGTCAAAAAACATTTTTAATATTTAAAATTTAAAATTCTATAAGAAATATTAACATTTTTTTTATGTGTTTATGTATACGGTTGTTTTTTTTTTTAATTTTTTTTCTATCTAAAAAAATATAAACACATTCGGAGGTTGTTAATAACAAATTATTTATTAAATAAACAAATAAATTAACAACAAAAAAAAAATCCACCTTGTAGAGAATTGTAATAGGTTTTAAGAGTAAAATTTTTACTTAATAACTTGTTTAAATAATGAAGATAATAATCATAATAATGAATGAAAAAAATTATTATAAACAATTAAAAAATGTTTTTAAGAAAAAATTTTTTTTTAATTCATAATATTTTATAACAAATAAAATGGCAAAAAACGTTTTTCAAAAATAAGTAATTTATCTATTTGTTTATAAAATTTGTTTAAACAAATAACACTAAAAATTTAAAGTTTATGTAATCTTATGTTATTTTTGAATATAAAACCAGTAATAATAATTAAAATTAATAAAAAAAATGTCAACCTTTTTTTTTTAATTTTTTAGTTTTTTGTTATCTTAAATAATTAATAACTAATAGCCTATAACAATTAAAAATATCGCCATGTCATAATCTCGTAGAGTATAGTTGATATAAGGTCTAAAGGAAACGTAATAATTTTAGTGGCTTTTGCTTGACAATTATCCGACTTGAAATATAAACGTAAGCACTAAAAAAAATTGTTAATTAACAATAGGCTCATTTTATGAAAAATCTGGATTTTTTTTTCTTTAAATGTCTGAATAATACCATAGTTTTTTAAAATTTTTAAATTAATATTTAATACATAAAAAAATATTTTTACTTATTACGGCCGGTTTCGTAACGGCTTAGCGTTTGCCGCACGAAGCCTTATTTTCAACATTAAATTAAAATTATTAATAATAGAGATAGAATACCGGGAGTTCTGACTTTTCTATTGGAAATTTCTTCCTCTTCAAGAATCTTTTTTTTAAATTTCTTAAATATTAATGGTTTTCGAGTTATTTTCAAAAAACGAAGCTCGTTATTTCTTCAATCTTAATTTGTTTATAACTTTTGCGAGTTTGAAAGTTTTGCACATTTTTCTAGACGTCATTCCGAATCCAATGTGCCCTCACTCACATTTTTACAAGCTTTGTCAAGAATTAACAAGTCTTTGAACTTGTGAACTAGTGTATGTTGGAGATTATTTTAATTCGTTTTGTTTAAATTTTTGGATTTCTTATTGGATTCTATTTAAGAAAAGTATAGTAGGTGACCCAAGACCAACCTCTTGTAGAGAAATGCATGGTTGAAAGAGTTGTAGAGTTACTAAGACACCGTTAAAGATAAAGCTGTCGAATTGAAACTAACAAGATGGAAAAAATTATACGATAAAGTTTGATAGCTTAAATTATAATATATTTTTTACTTTACACTTGCCACTGTGCTTCAAAATTAATCAGTTTGGAGCATCTACACCTCGTGATTTTAAATGTAAGTTCATAGATATCTGTAAAACTATAATTCATCTAAACTAACAAAGTTTTTTCCAAAGTATATATTTATATAAATAAAATTAAAATTTAATTGCAGTTTACTTTAAGTAAACATATTGTACATATTGCACGTAAAGTATATTTTAGTTTTAATTCGAGCTAGTTTTTTCGTTGATAGTGTTTAAGTGATTCAACAATTTTTACTTCTATTTCTCTCATGATATTAATTATTATAGGTCACTCAAACAACATGTTATAATTAGAATAATAAAGTTGATATAAAAGTCATACAATTTTGTTAATATTTCCGCGCAATTTGTATAGTTTGAATGTAAATGACCGTGATTTTTGATTCGTTATATCTAGCAATTCGTTAAAAAATGGGTTTCTGGAAATATCTTGAAAATTACGAATTATGTCAAAAACTGTTATTTGTACGACTTGAAACATAAGAAATTAACTTTACCTTAAATTTCAGATTAGTTCCGTTCAAAGATTGTTCGAGATATTATTTTTTTAAGGTTTTGTGTTTTTTTGTCCCTTTCTAAATGTCAAATTTTTACACGTATTTTTTGTGAATAACTTTATAACCGAAGGGTCTGAAATTGGTTATTACAACGTTGAAAGGTAATTCAATTTAATACATTCCGGTTCTTCTACAATAAAAATTGTCAAAGTTATGGCTATTTGTTAAAAGATTACTTTTTTTTATGAAAATCGAAATTGGAGTATTACTCTCAATTGAGTTGTGATAAAATAAATCATTCAAAATTTGTTGTAGCTTTTGGAATAAAACCGCTGCCTAAGGAATCAATATTTCCACATCCAGATTTCCCATCCAAGTCTCTTTAAAGGAAAACATCTTGACCATATTTGCACTCTAGTATGTGGAAATAATTGGTCACAGAATTTTAATAAGAGGGCGTTGCCGAATGCTAGCCAAACCTCCAGAACTTCCGGACGCTGCCGAATACGAAGGCAAATTCTGGGCGTTTCCGTATCCATATTGAGATAGTGCCAAATCCATATCCGGGCGCGCATGAATACCAAGGTAATTTCTGGGCGCTGTCGAATCGATATTAGGATGCCGCTGAATCCATTTTTGGGCGCTGCCGAATTCCAAAGTAACTTCCAGGCGCTGCCAAATCCAAATTAGAACGCCGCCGAATCTATATTCGAGCGCTGCATAATCCATATTCGGGAACGGCTAAACACCAAGGTGACTTCCGGACCATGTCGAATACCAAGGCAATTTTCAGGCGCTGCCGAATCCATATTCGAATCTTTCCAGGCGCCGCCGAATCCACTATTAAACAATACCTCCATGATCCATTTTGGTTGCACGATTTGACCCAAACATACTAACTACCGTACAAAGCTTTTAAAATGAAGTTAAATAGAAGATTTTAAAAATTAAGTTTCTGGACTATTATTAGCTTGCTTTATTGTTTTTCCCTATTTACCCTATTTAACTCACAACCCTTCACCGGAATTAGCGCAAGACATAATCTAGTACCAGATCTCGTCATGGAACATATGTGTGCCAAATTTGCAAACGTGCGCACAAAAAAGTTACAGACCGACACACAGACAGAATTTTTTTCTCTCTTAAATTTAAAATCTCGACGTTTTATGACATTACTATACAGGGTGCGCCACTTAAAACTCCCCAGGCTTGCAACTTTCTTATTTTTTCAACTACGACCATGTTGGGCATATCAAATTGTAGATAATTTTAAGGCATTTAAACATGTGTACAGAGTGATTTAAAAAAAAATTAAAATAATTGTTAAGAAAGAAAACTTAATTTCCTTGAATATTTGTTTACCTCATCCTGTACATGAACTGCGTCAATGTTTTCTTATAAAAGTTTTAATTAGCTTCAATTTATGTTATGTTTATTACGTCATATCCGAAATTCTTTTTGGTTTTAGAGAAAGAAATTAAAAACACTCCTTCCAGCTCCTGATTTTTTTAAAATAACTGAAAAAATGTAAATAATAATTTTATGCTTTATTTGTAAAAGACATATCACAAAAAATCCTCAACGTAATAAAACAGCAACAAGAAACAAAAGAAATAAATATTTTTAAAAACAAACTCTATTAAAATGTACTAAATAATAGGAATTTTTATTCTTAAAACTTTTTTTTTAACACGAATTGAAGCTAATTAAAACCTTTATAAGAAAACATTAACACATTTCATGTACAAGTTGAGGTAAAAAAATATTCAAAGAAATTGAGTTTCCTATCTTAACAATTTTTTCAATTTTTTTTTAAATCACTCTGTATGCGTGTTTAAGGCTTTAAAAATGTCTACAATTTGATGTGCCCAACAAGGTCATCGCTTTAAAAATAAAAAAGTTACAAGTATGGGTAGTTTTAAGTGACGCACCCTGTACATCTTTCCACTCCACTACGTGGATGTGGAAGTAATAAATCAAATGGCATATATTTTCATTAAAAATAATGTATGTTTTTATTCGAATTTGTTATAAATAAAAACAAGAAATGAAATGTTTCATATTTCTATTGTGAAATATAGTTCATTTAGTTATCCTTAAAATAAAATCATGGAAAAAAACATTTTATATTTATTACAAAAAATGTTTTGTAAGACAAACAAAGAAAAATGTTAGTGTAGTTTTGGTGAATAAGTATACCTACTAGAAGCCTCAGAATTTTTATAATATTTACACTACTATAAAGAAAACTACCTGTTGTTAAACTTGAGGCATGTTCAATTTTATTAACATTTAACATTACAAATTGTGTTTTTATAATAATAAATGTTTCTTTTTATTTAAAATACACTTTCAGATGTATCAATAAACCCTCATGTCATAATATTTTAGCTTCATTAAATCAGTATTTATAATTACTTAATAATTTTCGCACAATTTGTATCCCAATTTGGGACATTGGATGATTTGAGTCGTAAGTTTTATTTCCACATCCAAATAGTGGATTGGAAGTATAGTAATCGTAAAAAAAAACTTCAATTTTTTTTTTGTTGAAATCGGTTTAGAATGTCATGAAATATCGAGATTTTAAATTTGAGGGCAAAAAAAAATTATATCTATCGGTTTGTCTGTATTTTTTGTACGCACGTTTCCTGTGGGACGGTTTAAGATATTAACTTAATAGTTGTTACGTGTATGTATTATAAAAAGATCTGGAACACATTGCTATAAAATTACACAAAAAATAATCGTTTTAGAGATTCTAGCATTTTACTTAATCGCCAGAATGTATTTACAATAACGGTGTAAAAGCCGCTCGAAAAGTGGCTTATGTAATTTTTTAGTTTCGGAGTCTGTTATTCTAGTTTCGGTTAAACAGACAATAATGGGTTGTATCTGAAACTAATTGACTTGTCTTTTTGAAATTAAGGATTGCTAGTTCTGAAAGACAGTTTTATTGCGTCTTATTATGAACGCTTGTGGGGTAAGGCCTCTATTGTAAGAAACCATTTCCGAAATATATTTATTTCAACCATATGTTTTGTTTTTTAAATTCATAAACATTTTCTCTACAGATATTTTAAAGGATGTCTATTGTTGAAAATAAGTAGACTTCATCGACTTACAGTCCAATTTACGTCTTTCTATTTGAAAGGGTAAAGGTGGTTTAATATTTGCTTACGAGACTGCAGTAGAAATTTTTTCGTTCTTTCTTTTCTTCACAAATTAGATATTTTTCTATTAAATATATATAAATTAATTACAATTTTAGAGATTACATGCATTTTGTGTCATGAAAAAATTTAGATACATTTTGATAGTAAAAAACTGTTGAAAACTCGGAAAATATGTACGTCACAAAAAAATTAGAACAGAGCAAAATTGTAAAGAATGTATTAACCTATACGTTTGAATTTTTCCAGATTTTTAAATTTCATAGTTTACGATATTTTCCGTTTTCGGAAAAGGGCCTTTTTTTTCGGTTTTTTCCAGGAAACTTGGACAGAGTGCACTTTAGGAAAAAGTCATAAAGGAAAAAAAGTCTTGTAGTTTAATAATATATTCACTCGAATTTATGGATTTTTCTCGTCACTTTTTTTTCCACCTTCAACCCTTTTTGGAAAAATTCAACCGCTATATCTCGGAAAATATGCATTTTTCGAAAATTTTACGAGAGTAAAAAGTTGTTATTTTTCATAAAATTATCTAAAAAGACATTTTATTTTTTTAATTTACCTCAATTTTACTAGTTAACAAATTAGCAACAAGATCATTGTTTATAATAATTGCGAGGCAATAGCGGCCATTTTTTTTTTGGAGTTCGATCTAGACTTCAAAACGAACAGAATCCACAAAGTTTTGTGAAATCCTGGGATTATATAGACAGAAAATAAATTTCCTTTTAAGAGTTGATGTTCTGTTTTTGTTTCATTTTACCATTATTGTATTATTTTGGTTTGAAATACGTATGTTTACATTTTCATAAATGCTAAATATTTGTGTTGTATTCATTTTTTTAAAAGCTTTTATTTAACTTGCAATGTGTTATGTATGAATGTATGTTTGTTTGGTGAAATCTTGCAAGCTGAATTTTGACTAGTTCTTATTATACTAGAGCTTTGAAATTTGGCACACGTGTATAAGTCCGGTGACAATGTAACATAGTATAGCCACTATCGGTCTAAATCCAATATGGCGGACGTCCCAAGATGACGGACCGGCTTTTTAGTCACAACCCTATTGATATGGGTATCAAATGAAGGGGTTTTACGAGTAAAATACGATAGACAATGTGACGTCATTCTAAATTCAATATGGCGGACGTCCCAAGCTGGCAGACCGCCTTTTTCTTCACAACCCCCTTGATATGGAATCAAATGAAAGGGTTTGACGAGTAAAATACGATGAACTATGTAACGCCATTATAAATCCAATATGGCGGACGCCCTATGATGGCAAATTATCTTTCTTCACGACTCCCTTGCCATTTGTATCAAATGAAAGGGTTTTGTCTGTCTGTAAAATAAGTATACTAAAAAGTAAAAAATAAAATTATATAAAAAAAATATTTTTAAGTTGAAAAAACTACTAAAAAGTTTAAATATTTTTTTAAAATTCATTCACATGGAAACCAAAAGCTTTGGGGGCGGTCAATTGAGCAAAGTAACTATGCAATAGTGCTATATGACCGTCCGCAAAGTTTTTGGTTTCCAGGTGTATGAATTTTAAAAAATTATTTTTACTTTTTAGTACAGTTTTTTCAAATAAAAGCTTTTTCTTAAAAATACTTTTTTTTATATAATTTTATTTTCAATAAAAACGTTTTCAAATAAAGCTTGTCCTGCTACTTCCTTTTTAGATTTTAAAACTTAGTCATTTATATTTTTTTAAATTGGAATGTGGTTTAGGTTTTTGACTTTTTAAAAGTTTTTATGTAGAAATGAAACACCGTGGTCTCTTTGCCGATTTTCATTTTTTTTTTACGAAGTTGTTACTGGTCTATAAAATTGGGAGGTCTAGTTATATAGCAGGCAGTATGGGCGTATGAGTCTCGAATACATTTCGGACGCAGTTTATTTGTTGGAATCAGTTCTGGAGACACTACTGATTATGTTACCAGACGGTAACCCGGTCTGATATTGTTTAAAACAATTTTGTTTACAACAAAAGGAAATATTACATTTTTTCAATGAAACTATGTTTTTAAATATTTTTTTATCGATTTCCAACAAGAAATGTTTGATAATTTTTTTCATAAAGTTGATATTTTCAATGTTATTATGTTTTAAAAATTAAAAAATCTCCAATTTCTCGTTTCAGTAAGAGCCTTACATTTTCTAAAAAAGCATATACAGTGTGCCAGGGAGCGACGCATGATTAAATGAGCAATTCATATGTCTTGGAAATTTACCAAAAAAAAGTAATTTCTCTCATTTATAAAATACTTTTTCTGAAATCGATCGGCAATGTCTACATTTTCGGCGCGATTTGAGATCGAAAAATGCACAATTCCAGTATTTTAGTCCGTTGCTAAGAAACTATCAGAAAACAGACCGGAAAAGATCCGTTGCCAAGCAACGATCAACAAAACCGTACGGGAATGTTACTTTCAGTAGTAGTAACATACAGTAAGTAACATTCCCGTATGGTTTTTTATGTATATTTTTGACAGTAAATAAATACACGCAGACAAACAATCAAACTTACATTTACACTTACACATACATCAAAATTACATTTATTAGTAAGCAGTTAGATTGTAATGAAGAAATGTTAGATTATAATGAAGAAATGTTATTCATTAATGAAGAAATTTTATGCATTAATACAAATTCCTTAATTTATAATAATATTGATTGTGATTTCAGAAAAAATAGTATGCGTATTTCGGTGTGAAAGCACATTCCCGAACTTCGATGCATCGTCGTCCGGGAATGTACTGCTTTCACACCTAAATACACAATATACTATTTTCTGTAAGAGATAGGACAAAATCTTAGAAAGAATTATTCAGAATGAGATTTTTTTATAGAAATAGTTTTGAATTAGTCAGATTTCAGTTTGTCTTAATATTTTAAAGTTTTTCAAATTGTTTAAACAATTTTAATTTACTTAAATAATTATAATTTATTTAAGCAATTACGTTTTGTTACAAATTTGTAGCATTCCCATCTTTTTTTAGTTTCACAATTTTGTTTATTAAGAGTTTGCTAATGAAACCTGCAAATTATTTAAGCAACTTATTCCTGTTTATTGCCAACTTTCTTCAGAATAGAGCTAGAGTTGTGCAGGTTTTAAGAAATTTTGAACTTTTCATCGACTTTCTGCTCATATTTAAAATAAAGAACATTCTTGAGACTAATTAAAAATAATTTCTGCAAAAAGAGTCGCAAATAAATAACAATAAATGCTAGAAATACATGATACTCTACTTTTGTCCTTATGGGGTCATTTTGAGGCCCAATAGTTCTCATGGGGGGTGTAATTGAAAAAATAATTATTAATTCGTATTCTTTGAACTATTGTGAAATTTAAAAAAAGTTGGAAATGTTACAAATTTATAGCAAAATATAATTTTTTGAATAAATTATAATAAACAAACATAAACACACCACAGATAGTAGACAACCCCCAAATCCAAAGCCAAGGCTGTCCGGAAGGGGGTTACACATTCGGAAAAACGCAGACATACATCCACACCCCCCGGTGTTGTCAATACCGGGGCTGGGGGTCGAACCCAGAGCGCGGTAGCGAGTCGATCAGCGTATTCGCCACTCAATACGCCTTAACCGATTGAGCTACCGTGCCGGTAAATATATAAATAATCGTCTAATACACTTGAAAAGCATTAAAATATTAACACAATCTAGAAGGTGATTAATTAATAATAATTTGTGTAAAAGAGAACTCAAATAAATAATAATAAACGTTAAAAATACGTGATACTCCAACTTTACCCTTATAGGGTCACTTTGCAAGTGAGCAAAATTTTAACAAATTCAGTCTTATTTTTCTGAATAATATTTCTTTACAGCACCCTGTCCTATCTCGTACAGAAAATTTGATAAATTGACAAATAGCAGAACAAAACTATCTGTGAGAACTAAAAAGAAAAACTATCTACAAAATTAATTTCCAATCTTTGCAGATAGATTTTCTTTTTAGTTCATACAGCTTGTTTTTTCTACTGTTTGCCAAATCCCATAAAGAATATGTTTTATAACAATTATAAGCAAATAAAAAGTAATTCACTTTTACGCGAACTTCATGTTTCGAAATTTAAATTGTGACATAAATTAGTATTCTCACAGGATGAGATTTCCTTATTTACTTATACGTCGACAGACTGCAGATTGTAATAATATTCTTCTAGGCAAATACGATAAAGCAGCAGAGCATACATCTGACAACGCCGCCGGAAGTCAGTTAAACCTGTAATTTTTATATTCGGGTGTCATTTTACGCATCGATTAAAATATTCATAATGACACCAATTAAACCGTAAAATAGGTAGGATGCTAACTTAGCCTTTAAATAAATTTTGTGTATATCAGTGTGTATATTAGTGGATGCCAAGTGAGAACGTTATTAGGTAGGATGCCAACGGATACCTTATATAAATATATATATATATATATATATATATATATATATATATATATATATATATATATATACATGCATTTAGTACTCATACACCTCCGAATGTTATATGGTTAGGTGGTGTTTGCCTCCGATTTTACGCGTTCGCCTCCGATTTCGGAGGCGGAGACGTTTTGTGTTGTTTTCATCGCGAATGTCTTGATAATTAGTAAATTCATGACTCATTATTATCAATAATGATCAGCTTTATTGGTGCGCATATAAGATTATGACAAAAAGGGAAGAAATAGAGAGATAGAAGCATTTAACGACACTTTTTTTGGAGGCGGAAAATACCTATAAACATATGTAAACATACACCATAGTCCACTACATTTTTTACCAGGTGGCGCTGCTGTTTTAAACACTTGATGTATATAGGTATTAAATGCCTCCTTACAATAAAGTAGCGATATCGCCTCCTAAACTTGGCAACATAGTAAAGAGGCATACTATTCCTAAATACATCTATAGATATGGTAACTAAAATTATCTTACTAAAAATATAAATAACTTTTATACACAGAAATAATACTTTCTAGAGATCAATGGGTTTTTAAATTTTTTCAATTTGGGAATAAAAAAACGTTTATTTTGTTCAGAAACAAATATTTTTGTACCCCTTTATAGCTTAGAGCAAATTAAAAAAGGTATTTAACAGGACACGAACATTCCTTAACGTAACTAGTTGCCCTTAATCCACTATTTGTCACTGCTGCTGGCCTTATATAGTAAAAGTAAAAAAAAAATTAGAAGACGATTTTTATTGGGGGGGGGGAGGCCAAAAAGCAGAAAATAAAAGAATAATAATAACACAGGTCAACATTTAGTTGAAAAAAATACACAGGACTCTACCTAGGTACCCAGGGGTTTTTGGGGTCGCTGATTCCGATGCCGAGGTCGGTTAAGCTCTATCATGTCAGGTTCAAGGACATCTAAAGGTCAAACTAAGAAAATTTACACATAGGTTTTTGGGGTCGCTGTGTCCGAATTCGGTGTTCACTTACCCTTAAAAGGCATCCGGAGGTCATTTCAAGGTTAATTTGAGAAAAACGGAGAGGAAGCTGTTAAAAAATCTGAAAAAATTTACATATAGGGTTTTTGGGTCGCTGAGTCTGTATCCGATGCCGGTTGACCTCTATCACGTCAGTTTCAAGGTCGCTTGAAGGTCAAACTAAGAAAAGGTGACTGAAAAAATCTGAAAAAATTCACGCATAGGTTTTTGGGATCGGTGAGTCCGAATCCGGTGTTCGTTTACCCTTAAAAGGCATCCGGAGATCATTTCAAGGTTAGTTTGAGAAAAACAGAGGAGAAGCTGTCAAAAAATCTGAAAAAACTTCTATGTAGGTTTTTTGAGTCGCTGAGTCTGCATTCGATGTCGGTTGACCTCTATCACGTCAGTTTCAAGGTCATTTGAAGGTTAAAGTAAGAAAAGGTGGTTGAAAGAATCTGAAAAAATTCACACAGGTTTTTCGGGTCGCTGAGTCCGAATCCATTGTTCGCTTACCCTTAAAAAAAAGAGGCAACCAGGTCATTCTGAGGTCATTTCAAGCCGGCATTCGTCCGCCAGCTTTAGCTGCACATGAAGATTCTTCGACTATCTCAGTGCAAATATATTTAACTCAATGAATCACCTACCCTCTGTGAAAGGATGGCCTTTAGGTATAGTTGCAGAAGCAGAGCGAACATGCAAGTAAAGAGTACCACGGGCGTTGGCTTCACTCACTTGGAGCTCAATCAGTGCTGGTTTTGCCTATAAGCTGAATAAACGCCAGCTTAGGGCCTCGCATTTAGGGGGCCTTAGAACTCAGATTTCATACGCAGATATGCACGTTTATTTTATTAGAAGAGAAAGCTTCAACGAAAAACATACCTAGAGCTTAGGGCCTCCGGTTACCTAAAACCGGCCCTGAGCTCAATCCTGTCAGGGTCAAAGTAATTTAATGGTTCAGACAAACTGACAAGGAGGCCGACAGAGTGTCAGATAGAAACATTTAGTCATTCAGTCAGACAGAATTACTGACAGAAAGGCAGGACGTCAAATACATGGACAGAGAGAAAATTCAGGCGGATGATAAATACAGACTAACAAGCAAACAAACAGGTGTGCAGGTATAAGGGCAGACAGATAAACAGACAATAAGTAGGCAGGTGAGCATTCGTATAAATTTTTTCTAATTTTTTTCATCTCCTATTGTTACTTTAACCTTCAAATGACCTTGAACATGAGGTGATAAAGGTCAACCGACATTGAATTCGGACTCAGAGACCCCACAAGAGCCTATGTGTGAATTTTTTTAGATTTTTTCAAAAAGCTTTTCTTAGGTTGACCTTCAAATGACCTTGAACCTGACGTGATAGAGCTTAACCGACCTCGGCAACGGAATCAGCGACCCCAAAACCCCTGGGTACCTAGGTAGAGTCCGGTGTATTTTTTCAAAAACTGAATGTTGACCAGTGTAATCTTCCACCTTCCAAAGATATTTTAAAAACCTAGATTATTCTGGAGCAAAAATGTAAATATTTCCCTCTAGCAAGAAATAAAAATGTTTTAAAAAGCATTCGAGACCAAAACTCTAGAATATATTTGTTGGTTAATCATAAATTTTGCTATACTAATTAATGATAGTTTGTTGGAGAAATGTTTGGAGAAATACTCTGTAAGAATGTTGACGTAATGCCTCGGATGTTGCTGGCAATCTTCGTAGAATTCCGGTAGTACTAGATTGGCGGACTAACTTATTGAAGATAATAAATCTTTGATGATTCAAAGATGTAATTTCTTTTTTCGTTGAGCTACGGTTGTTGAATATACGGACAACCTCTTCGAGCTCTTTTCTTTTGTTGACGCATTCCACCGTTTGCACTTTTCCTTTACCAAAGAAAGCTGAAGTGTTATCGCATCCACTGAACGTGTGGCCATACAGCTTTTTAAAACTTCCGAGGACTGCAAGTCACGAGAACTGTAATCTTTATTTTTTATTTATCTCTGAGCCTCTCTTAAGAAACGGATATCTTTATCTTCAGGTGCGAGAGCGATAATCAATGCGAGAAGATCAATATATTGTCCGAGGATGACCACTGTATCGTTTCCATGAGATTCGTTTAGGCGGTTTGAACTATGAGTACGTCAACGTCGTCTACAGCAGTAATTGTTTTGATTCCCTCGTTTTTAAATCTCTCCACCAATTGCGAAATAAACCGTTCCTTTTTGTGAGATTGTTTATCATTTTATTTTGCGTTTCAGTCAGTGGCGTGTTCTCATGAAAAACAATTTCCGGTGAAATGCGTTTCAAAAGACGCTGCTGTCTTTCGATGCTCTTCATACTGCAGTCAGCATATCCGTCAAACACTACAGTCACTTTTTGGCCGTAATGTTTACGAATAAAGCTGCTTCGGCCATACTACACGATGAATCAAATTGCCGCCATCAACAATGAACTGGCAATCGGAAAAATCTATTGGCCTCTCTCGTACAGCATTGAAAATATCATACAGACGATTTCTTAATTTTCCCCATTAACCCTTTCTTATTGAAGAGAAGAAGTGGAATTGAAGCAAGCTCAGAGTTGAAATATGACTCCAAATCTTCTTTTGTGTGAACAGTACAGATTATCCTCTAATATAATTGCAAAGAAGGGGAAAATACATAAACTACTTGCGACAAAACCCTCTATATATGCATCTAATAGAGAAAATTCTGCTCAATATATTCATTCCTGAGCATTTTTCTCGTTAAAGTAACCGGTTTTAAGATATTCGGAGTCAAACTTGGAATAGGATGGATTTTTACCTCTGCGCCCCAAACTACGCCTCTGTTCGGACGCTGTTAGCGCGAAATAGGTGAGGATAAGCTACAAGGTTAATAGTACATTTTTTATGAAGAATTTAACATTACGATTTTTTTATTTCCTATACTTTTTTCTCTTTCGACGAACGGTTTACAAGATAAAAGTGAAAAACCAGCGTTAAGTCCCCGTAATATGGCCGAAGCAGCTCTATTCATAATCATTACGGACGTTTCACCCCTAAATTGTGGGGAACTATTCGGGTATCTATTTCGAACCCTATCTAGATTACGCATCCCAAATATTATTACTTTATAAATTATTTCTTCTAAAATATCTAATTTACGTGGACTAATACGTAACAATTGTGTTACAAAAAACCGCTGCCCAAGGAATCACTACTTCCACATCCAGATTCTCTATCCAAGTCACTCACACAACGAAAAAACTTTGTATGTGAAAATAATTGTTTATGGAACTTTAATAATATAATATTTGAAATCCTCAACCCCAAAAACCCATAAAACGATACCCCACATCGGTAGTGGGGTGGGGGTGGTGATGGGGGGGTGGTAGTGGGGTGTGGATGAAATAATAAAATATTTTGAGGTTTCTGGTTCCTGTACATACACTAAATCGCAATTTTTTTTATCCCCTTTAATAAGGAGGTGGGGGTGGTAATAAGGGTGGCTAATGCCAAAAATTTTTTTGAAACCTTAGCTTCTCTTGTATATGCCAAATACCAATTTCATGGACTCTTACCTGCTTGATTTACCCATTTACCCCAAATTTACCCCAATTTACCCCCAACCCTTCGGCGGAACAAGATGAAAATATAATCTAGTTCTAGATCTCATTAAAGTACATATGTGAACCAAATTTCAAGTCAATATCTTAAACGGTTCCAGAGTAAACGTGTGCACAAAAAAAAAGTTACAGACAGACAGACAGAATTTTTTTTTCGCTCAAACTTAAAATCTCGACGTTTCATGACATTTTAAGCCTATTTGGACAATAAAAATTTTTTTAAATTTTTTTGTCATTACTATACTTCCACTGGACGTGGAAGTAATTGAACTGATTCAGTGATGTCTTTTGAAAAGCATTTTAAATAGTAATAATAATTCCCTTAAGAACATATTTTGAATTACATATATTATTCTACAATAGATATTTAGCGTGAACGGTTCATTTTAAAACAGATAATCGCACATTATCAGGTAAAACACCAATGTAATCTGATAGAGTATAACTTACACAATATGAATCATCATAATAATAAACGCACACGATTGCATAGCGCAACTAATTGCGCAAGCGCTAGAGCATTTTACACTATAGAAGTCTGGCAACCTCGAAGGAGGCAAAGTCTACCGTTATATATAACAGTTTTAAATACATTGAGTCAGAGAGGTACTATTTATATAACGAGGTGTAAACATACCAATCGTATGAACAAAAAAGTGTATGTAAAAAAAGATAAAAATCCTTTCCCCTCTCCGCGTGCCCTTAGTAAGTGAAATTTGGCGGTTATGTATATGTAAACAGAACTAATCTATCTATATTATTTCTAGTGGAGGTGCGGGCGCCACAAATTTGTAAGGAGGCGGACACGATACAAATGCACATATATATATATATATATATATATATATATATATATATATATATATATATATATATATATATATATATATATATATATATATATATATATATATATGTATATATATATATACATGCATTTAGTACTCATACACCTCCGAATGTTATATGGTTAGGTGGTGTTTGCCTCCGATTTTACGCGTTCGCCTCCGATTTCGGAGGCGGAGACGTTTTGTGTTGTTTTCATCGCGAATGTCTTGATAATTAGTAAATTCATGACTCATTATTATCAATAATGATCAGCTTTATTGGTGCGCATATAAGATTATGACAAAAAGAGAAGAAATAGAGAGATAGAAGCATTTAACGACACTTTTTTTGGAGGCGGAAAATACCTATAAACATATGTAAACATACACCATAGTCCACTACATTTTTTACCAGGTGGCGCTGCTGTTTTAAACACTTGATGTATATAGGTATTAAATGCTTCCTTACAATAAAGTAGCGATATCGCCTCCTAAACTTGGCAACATAGTAAAGAGGCATACTATTCCTAAATACATCTATAGATATGGTAACTAAAATTATCTTACTAAAAATATAAATAACTTTTATACACAGAAATAATACTTTCTAGAGATCAATGGGTTTTTAAATTTACTTATTATTTATTTTCTGCTAAAAAGCAGAAAATAAAAGAATAATAATAACACAGGTCAACATTTAGTTTAAAAAAATACGCAGGACTCTACCTAGGTACCCAGGAGTTTTTGGGGTCGCTGATTCCGATGCCGAGGTCGGTTAAGCTCTATCACGTCAGGTTCAAGGACATCTGAAGGTCAAACTAAGAAAAGGTGGTTGAAAAAATCTGAGAAAATTTACACATGGTTTTTGGGGTCGCTGAGTCCGAATTCGGTGTTCGCTTACCCTTAAAAGGCATCCGGAGGTCATTTCAAGGTTAATTTGAGAAAAACGGAGAGGAATCTGTTAAAAAATCTGAAAAAATTTACATATAGGGTTTTTGGGTCGCTGAGTCTGTATCCGATGCCGGTTGACCTCTATCACGTTAGTTTCAAGGTTACTTGAAGGTCAAACTAAGAAAAGGTGATTGAAAAAATCTGAAAAAATACACGCATAGGTTTTTGGGATCGGTGAGTCCGAATCCGGTGTTCGTTTACCCTTAAAAGGCATCCGGAGATCATTTCAAGGTTAATCTGAGAAAAACAGAGGAGAAGCTGTCAAAAAATCTGAAAAAACTTATATATAGGTTTTTTGAGTCGCTGAGTCTGCATTCGATGTCGGTTGACCTCTATCACGTCACTTTCAAGGTCATTTGAAGGTTAAAGTAAGAAAAGGTGGTTGAAAAAATCTGAGAAAATTTACACATAGGTTTTTGGGGTCGCTGAGTTCGAATTCGGTGTTCGCTTACCCTTAAAAGGCATCCGGAGGTCATTTCAAGGTTAATTTGAGAAAAACCGAGAGGAAGCTGTTAAAAAATCTGAAAAAATTTACATATAGGGTTTTTGGGTCGCTGAGTCTGTATCCGATGCCGGTTGACCTCTATCACGTCAGTTTCAAGGTCACTTGAAGGTCAAACTAAGAAAAGGTGATTGAAAAAATCTGAAAAAATTCACGCATAGGCTTTTGGGATCGGTGAGTCCGAATCCGGTGTTCGTTTACCCTTAAAAGGCATCCGGAGATCATTTCAAGGTTAATTTGAGAAAAACAGAGGAGAAGCTGTCAAAAAATCTGAAAAAACTTATATATAGGTTTTTTGAGTCGCTGAGTCTGCATTCGATGTCGGTTGACCTCTATCACGTCAGTTTCAAGGTCATTTGAAGGTTAAAGTAAGAAAAGGTGGTTGAAAGAATCTGAAAAAAATCACACAGGTTTTTCGGGTCGCTGAGTCCGAATCCATTGTTCGCTTACCCTTAAAAAAAAGAGGCATCCAGAGGTCACTTCAAGGTCATTCTGAGGTCATTTCAAGCCGGCATTCGTCCGCCAGCTTTAGCTGCACATGAAGATTCTTCGGCTATCTCAGTGCAAATATATTTAACTCAGTGAATCACCTACCTATTTTCTTCTGTGAAAGGATGGCCTTTAGGTGTTGTTGCAGAAGCAGAGCGAACATGCAAGTAAAGAGTACCACGGGCGTTGGCTTCACTCACTTGGAGCTCAATCAGTGCTGGTTTTGCCTATAAGCTGAGTAAACGCCAGCTTAGGGCCTCGCATTTAGGGGGCCTCAGAACTCAGATTTCATACGCAGATATGCACGTTTATTTTATTAGAAGAGAAAGCTTCAACGAAAAACATACCTAGAGCTTAGGGCCTCCGGTTACCTAAAACCGGCCCTGAGCTCAATCCTGTCAGGGTCAAAGTAATTTAATGGTTTCCTGAGTCAGACAAACTGACAAGGAGGCAGACAGACTGTCAGATAGAAACATTTAGTCATTCAGTCAGACAGAATTACTGACAGAAAGGCAGGATGTCAAATAGATGGACAGAGAGAAAATGCAGGCGGATGATAAATACAGACTAACAAGCAAACAAACAGGTGTGCAGGTATAAGGGCAGACAGATAAACAGACAATAAGTAGGCAGGTGAGCATTCGTATAAATTTTTTCTAATTTTTTTCACCTCCTATTCTTACTTTAACCTTCAAATGACCTTGAACATGAGGTGATAAAGGTCAACCGACATCGGATTCGGACTCAGAGACCCCCCAAGAGCCTATGTGTGAATTTTTTTTAGATTTTTTCAAAAACCTTTTCTTAGGTTGACCTTCAAATGACCTTGAACCTGACGTGATAGAGCTTAACCGACCTCGGCAACGGAATCAGAGAGCCCAAAACCCCTGGGTACCTAGGTAGAGTCCGGTGTATTTTTTCAAACTGAATGTTGACCAGTGTAATCTTCCACCTTCCAAAGATATTTTAAAAACCTAGATTATTCTGGAGCAAAAATGTAAATATTTCCCTCTAGCAAGAAATAAAAATGTTTTAAAAACATTCGAGACCAAAACTCTAGAATATATTTGTTGGTTAATCATAAATTTTGCTATACTAATTAATGATAGTTTGTTGGAGTCATCTCGAATGTTTTTCAAAAATTTTTAAACAATTCAAAAATTTTTCTCTTGCTGGAGGGAAATATTTACATTTTTGCTCCAAAATGATTAAGTTTTGAACATTTTACTTCTTTAAGTATATCATCTCTTTGAAATATTTTATATTATTTTCTGCTTTTCTGCATTCCGTTGGTTCCAAGTTTTCTCCTCGTCAAACATGAATTTGGAGAAATACTCTGTAAGAATGTTGACGTAATGCCTCGGATGTTGCTGGCAGTCTTCGTAGAATCCCGGTAGTACTAGATTGGCGGACTAACTTATTGAAGATAATGAATCTTTGATGATTCAAAGATGTAATTTCTTTTTTCGTTGAGCTACGGTTGTTGAATATACGGACAGCCTCTTCGAGATCTTTTCTTTTATTGACGCATTTCACCGTTTGCACTTTTCCTTTACTAAAGAAAGCTGAAGTGTTATCGCATCCACTGAACATGTGGCCATACAGCTTTTTAAAACTTCCGAGGACTGCAAGTCACGAGAACTGTAATCTTTATTTTTTATTTATCTCTGAGCCTCTCTTAAGAAACGGATATCTTTATCTTCAGGTGCGAGAGCGATAATCAATGCGAGAAGATCAATATCTTGTCCGAGGATGACCACTGTATCGTTTCCATGAGATTCGTTTAAGGCGGTTTGAACTATGAGTACGTCAACGTCGTCTACAGCAGTAATTGTTTTGATTCCCTCGTTTTTAAATATCTCCACCAATTGCGAAATAAACCGTTCCTTTTTGTGAGATTGTTTATCATTTTATTTTGCGTTTCAGTCAGTGGCGTGTTCTCATGAAAAACAATTTCCGGTGAAATGCGTTTCAAAAGACGCTGCTGTCTTTCGATGCTCTTCATACTGCAGTCAGCAGTTTTGTCAAACATTACAGTCACTTTTTGGCCGTAATGTTTACGAATAAAGCTGCTTCGGCCATACTACACGATGAATCAAATTGCCGCCATCAACAATGAACTGGCAATCGGAAAAATCTATTGGCCTCTCTCGTACAGCATTGAAAATATCATACAGACGATTTCTTAATTTTCCTCATTAACCCTTTCTTATTGAAGAGAAGAAGTGGAATTGAAGCAAGCTCAGAGTTGAAATATGACTCCAAATCTTCTTTTGTGTGAATAGTACAGATTATCCTCTAATATAATTGCAAAAAAGGGGAAAATACATAAACTACTTGCGAAAAAACCCTCTATATATGCATCTAATAGAGATAAT
This sequence comes from Rutpela maculata, assembly GCA_936432065.2. Classification (NCBI taxonomy): domain Eukaryota; kingdom Metazoa; phylum Arthropoda; class Insecta; order Coleoptera; family Cerambycidae; genus Rutpela; species Rutpela maculata. The sequence continues at coordinate 66,210,212 of OW386290.2, read as the reverse complement.
TCTGCTCAATAAATTCATTCCTGAGCATTTTTCTCGTTAAAGTAACCGGTTTTAAGATATTCGGAGTCAAACTTGGAATAGGATGGATTTTTACCTCTGCGCCCCAAACTACGCCTCTGTTCGGACGCTGTTAGCGCGAAATAGGTGAGGATAAGCTACAAGGTTAATAGTACATTTTTTATGAAGAATTTAACATTACGATTTTTTTATTTCCTATACTTTTTTCTCTTTCGACGAACGGTTTACAAGATAAAAGTGAAAAACCAGCGTTAAGTCCCCGTAATATGGCCGAAGCAGCTCTATTCATAATCATTACGGACGTTTCACCCCTAAATTGTGGGGAACTATTCGGGTATCTATTTCGAACCCTATCTAGATTACGCATCCCAAATATTATTACTTTATAAATTATTTCTTCTAAAATATCTAATTTACGTGGACTAATACGTAACAATTGTGTTACAAAAAACCGCTGCCCAAGGAATCACTACTTCCACATCCAGATTCTCTATCCAAGTCACTCACACAACGAAAAAACTTTGTATGTGAAAATAATTGTTTATGGAACTTTAATAATATAATATTTGAAATCCTCAACCCCAAAAACCCATAAAACGATACCCCACATCGGTAGTGGGGTGGGGGTGGTGATGGGGGGGTGGTAGTGGGGTGTGGATGAAATAATAAAATATTTTGAGGTTTCTGGTTCCTGTACATACACTAAATCGCAATTTTTTTTATCCCCTTTAATAAGGAGGTGGGGGTGGTAATAAGGGTGGCTAATGCCAAAAATTTTTTTGAAACCTTAGCTTCTCTTGTATATGCCAAATACCAATTTCATGGACTCTTACCTGCTTGATTTACCCATTTACCCCAAATTTACCCCAATTTACCCCCAACCCTTCGGCGGAACAAGATGAAAATATAATCTAGTTCTAGATCTCATTAAAGTACATATGTGAACCAAATTTCAAGTCAATATCTTAAACGGTTCCAGAGTAAACGTGTGCACAAAAAAAAAGTTACAGACAGACAGACAGAATTTTTTTTTCGCTCAAACTTAAAATCTCGACGTTTCATGACATTTTAAGCCTATTTGGACAATAAAAATTTTTTTAAATTTTTTTGTCATTACTATACTTCCACTGGACGTGGAAGTAATTGAACTGATTCAGTGATGTCTTTTGAAAAGCATTTTAAATAGTAATAATAATTCCCTTAAGAACATATTTTGAATTACATATATTATTCTACAATAGATATTTAGCGTGAACGGTTCATTTTAAAACAGATAATCGCACATTATCAGGTAAAACACCAATGTAATCTGATAGAGTATAACTTACACAATATGAATCATCATAATAATAAACGCACACGATTGCATAGCGCAACTAATTGCGCAAGCGCTAGAGCATTTTACACTATAGAAGTCTGGCAACCTCGAAGGAGGCAAAGTCTACCGTTATATATAACAGTTTTAAATACATTGAGTCAGAGAGGTACTATTTATATAACGAGGTGTAAACATACCAATCGTATGAACAAAAAAGTGTATGTAAAAAAAGATAAAAATCCTTTCCCCTCTCCGCGTGCCCTTAGTAAGTGAAATTTGGCGGTTATGTATATGTAAACAGAACTAATCTATCTATATTATTTCTAGTGGAGGTGCGGGCGCCACAAATTTGTAAGGAGGCGGACACGATACAAATGCACATATATATATATATATATATATATATATATATATATATATATATATGTATATATATATATACATGCATTTAGTACTCATACACCTCCGAATGTTATATGGTTAGGTGGTGTTTGCCTCCGATTTTACGCGTTCGCCTCCGATTTCGGAGGCGGAGACGTTTTGTGTTGTTTTCATCGCGAATGTCTTGATAATTAGTAAATTCATGACTCATTATTATCAATAATGATCAGCTTTATTGGTGCGCATATAAGATTATGACAAAAAGAGAAGAAATAGAGAGATAGAAGCATTTAACGACACTTTTTTTGGAGGCGGAAAATACCTATAAACATATGTAAACATACACCATAGTCCACTACATTTTTTACCAGGTGGCGCTGCTGTTTTAAACACTTGATGTATATAGGTATTAAATGCTTCCTTACAATAAAGTAGCGATATCGCCTCCTAAACTTGGCAACATAGTAAAGAGGCATACTATTCCTAAATACATCTATAGATATGGTAACTAAAATTATCTTACTAAAAATATAAATAACTTTTATACACAGAAATAATACTTTCTAGAGATCAATGGGTTTTTAAATTTACTTATTATTTATTTTCTGCTAAAAAGCAGAAAATAAAAGAATAATAATAACACAGGTCAACATTTAGTTTAAAAAAATACGCAGGACTCTACCTAGGTACCCAGGAGTTTTTGGGGTCGCTGATTCCGATGCCGAGGTCGGTTAAGCTCTATCACGTCAGGTTCAAGGACATCTGAAGGTCAAACTAAGAAAAGGTGGTTGAAAAAATCTGAGAAAATTTACACATGGTTTTTGGGGTCGCTGAGTCCGAATTCGGTGTTCGCTTACCCTTAAAAGGCATCCGGAGGTCATTTCAAGGTTAATTTGAGAAAAACGGAGAGGAATCTGTTAAAAAATCTGAAAAAATTTACATATAGGGTTTTTGGGTCGCTGAGTCTGTATCCGATGCCGGTTGACCTCTATCACGTTAGTTTCAAGGTTACTTGAAGGTCAAACTAAGAAAAGGTGATTGAAAAAATCTGAAAAAATACACGCATAGGTTTTTGGGATCGGTGAGTCCGAATCCGGTGTTCGTTTACCCTTAAAAGGCATCCGGAGATCATTTCAAGGTTAATCTGAGAAAAACAGAGGAGAAGCTGTCAAAAAATCTGAAAAAACTTATATATAGGTTTTTTGAGTCGCTGAGTCTGCATTCGATGTCGGTTGACCTCTATCACGTCACTTTCAAGGTCATTTGAAGGTTAAAGTAAGAAAAGGTGGTTGAAAAAATCTGAGAAAATTTACACATAGGTTTTTGGGGTCGCTGAGTTCGAATTCGGTGTTCGCTTACCCTTAAAAGGCATCCGGAGGTCATTTCAAGGTTAATTTGAGAAAAACCGAGAGGAAGCTGTTAAAAAATCTGAAAAAATTTACATATAGGGTTTTTGGGTCGCTGAGTCTGTATCCGATGCCGGTTGACCTCTATCACGTCAGTTTCAAGGTCACTTGAAGGTCAAACTAAGAAAAGGTGATTGAAAAAATCTGAAAAAATTCACGCATAGGCTTTTGGGATCGGTGAGTCCGAATCCGGTGTTCGTTTACCCTTAAAAGGCATCCGGAGATCATTTCAAGGTTAATTTGAGAAAAACAGAGGAGAAGCTGTCAAAAAATCTGAAAAAACTTATATATAGGTTTTTTGAGTCGCTGAGTCTGCATTCGATGTCGGTTGACCTCTATCACGTCAGTTTCAAGGTCATTTGAAGGTTAAAGTAAGAAAAGGTGGTTGAAAGAATCTGAAAAAAATCACACAGGTTTTTCGGGTCGCTGAGTCCGAATCCATTGTTCGCTTACCCTTAAAAAAAAGAGGCATCCAGAGGTCACTTCAAGGTCATTCTGAGGTCATTTCAAGCCGGCATTCGTCCGCCAGCTTTAGCTGCACATGAAGATTCTTCGGCTATCTCAGTGCAAATATATTTAACTCAGTGAATCACCTACCTATTTTCTTCTGTGAAAGGATGGCCTTTAGGTGTTGTTGCAGAAGCAGAGCGAACATGCAAGTAAAGAGTACCACGGGCGTTGGCTTCACTCACTTGGAGCTCAATCAGTGCTGGTTTTGCCTATAAGCTGAGTAAACGCCAGCTTAGGGCCTCGCATTTAGGGGGCCTCAGAACTCAGATTTCATACGCAGATATGCACGTTTATTTTATTAGAAGAGAAAGCTTCAACGAAAAACATACCTAGAGCTTAGGGCCTCCGGTTACCTAAAACCGGCCCTGAGCTCAATCCTGTCAGGGTCAAAGTAATTTAATGGTTTCCTGAGTCAGACAAACTGACAAGGAGGCAGACAGACTGTCAGATAGAAACATTTAGTCATTCAGTCAGACAGAATTACTGACAGAAAGGCAGGATGTCAAATAGATGGACAGAGAGAAAATGCAGGCGGATGATAAATACAGACTAACAAGCAAACAAACAGGTGTGCAGGTATAAGGGCAGACAGATAAACAGACAATAAGTAGGCAGGTGAGCATTCGTATAAATTTTTTCTAATTTTTTTCACCTCCTATTCTTACTTTAACCTTCAAATGACCTTGAACATGAGGTGATAAAGGTCAACCGACATCGGATTCGGACTCAGAGACCCCCCAAGAGCCTATGTGTGAATTTTTTTTAGATTTTTTCAAAAACCTTTTCTTAGGTTGACCTTCAAATGACCTTGAACCTGACGTGATAGAGCTTAACCGACCTCGGCAACGGAATCAGAGAGCCCAAAACCCCTGGGTACCTAGGTAGAGTCCGGTGTATTTTTTCAAACTGAATGTTGACCAGTGTAATCTTCCACCTTCCAAAGATATTTTAAAAACCTAGATTATTCTGGAGCAAAAATGTAAATATTTCCCTCTAGCAAGAAATAAAAATGTTTTAAAAACATTCGAGACCAAAACTCTAGAATATATTTGTTGGTTAATCATAAATTTTGCTATACTAATTAATGATAGTTTGTTGGAGTCATCTCGAATGTTTTTCAAAAATTTTTAAACAATTCAAAAATTTTTCTCTTGCTGGAGGGAAATATTTACATTTTTGCTCCAAAATGATTAAGTTTTGAACATTTTACTTCTTTAAGTATATCATCTCTTTGAAATATTTTATATTATTTTCTGCTTTTCTGCATTCCGTTGGTTCCAAGTTTTCTCCTCGTCAAACATGAATTTGGAGAAATACTCTGTAAGAATGTTGACGTAATGCCTCGGATGTTGCTGGCAGTCTTCGTAGAATCCCGGTAGTACTAGATTGGCGGACTAACTTATTGAAGATAATGAATCTTTGATGATTCAAAGATGTAATTTCTTTTTTCGTTGAGCTACGGTTGTTGAATATACGGACAGCCTCTTCGAGATCTTTTCTTTTATTGACGCATTTCACCGTTTGCACTTTTCCTTTACTAAAGAAAGCTGAAGTGTTATCGCATCCACTGAACATGTGGCCATACAGCTTTTTAAAACTTCCGAGGACTGCAAGTCACGAGAACTGTAATCTTTATTTTTTATTTATCTCTGAGCCTCTCTTAAGAAACGGATATCTTTATCTTCAGGTGCGAGAGCGATAATCAATGCGAGAAGATCAATATCTTGTCCGAGGATGACCACTGTATCGTTTCCATGAGATTCGTTTAAGGCGGTTTGAACTATGAGTACGTCAACGTCGTCTACAGCAGTAATTGTTTTGATTCCCTCGTTTTTAAATATCTCCACCAATTGCGAAATAAACCGTTCCTTTTTGTGAGATTGTTTATCATTTTATTTTGCGTTTCAGTCAGTGGCGTGTTCTCATGAAAAACAATTTCCGGTGAAATGCGTTTCAAAAGACGCTGCTGTCTTTCGATGCTCTTCATACTGCAGTCAGCAGTTTTGTCAAACATTACAGTCACTTTTTGGCCGTAATGTTTACGAATAAAGCTGCTTCGGCCATACTACACGATGAATCAAATTGCCGCCATCAACAATGAACTGGCAATCGGAAAAATCTATTGGCCTCTCTCGTACAGCATTGAAAATATCATACAGACGATTTCTTAATTTTCCTCATTAACCCTTTCTTATTGAAGAGAAGAAGTGGAATTGAAGCAAGCTCAGAGTTGAAATATGACTCCAAATCTTCTTTTGTGTGAATAGTACAGATTATCCTCTAATATAATTGCAAAAAAGGGGAAAATACATAAACTACTTGCGAAAAAACCCTCTATATATGCATCTAATAGAGATAATTCTGCTCAATAAATTCATTCCTGAGCATTTTTCTCGTTAAAGTAACCGGTTTTAAGATATTCGGAGTCAAACTTGGAATAGGATGGATTTTTACCTCTGCGCCCCAAACTACGCCTCTGTTCGGACGCTGTTAGCGCGAAATAGGTGAGGATAAGCTATACTATACTAAGCTATAATAGTACATTTTTTATGCAGAATTTAACATGACGATTTTTTTATTTCCTATACTTTTTCTCTTTCGACGAACGGTTTACAAGATAAAAGTGAAAAACCAGCGTTAAGTCCCCGTAATATGGCCGAAGCAGCTCTATTCATAATCATTACGGACGTTTCACCCCTAAATTGTGGGGAACTATTCGGGTATCTATTTCGAACCCTATCTAGATTACGCATCCCAAATATTATTACTTTATAAATTATTTCTTCTAAAATATCTAATTTACGTGGACTAATATGTAACAATTGTGTTACAAAATTGAACTGATTCAGTGATGTCTTTTGAAAAGCATTTTAAATAGTAATAATAATTCCCTTAAGAACATATTTTGAATTACATACATTATTCTACAATAGATATTTAGCGTGAACGGTTCATTTTAAAACAGATAATCGCACATTATCGGGTAAAACACCAATGTAATCTGATAGAGTATAACTTACACAATATGAATCATCATAATAACAAACGCACACGATTGCATAGCGCAACTAATTGCGCAAGCGCTAGAGCATTTTACACCATAGAAGTCTGGCAACCTCGAAGGAGGCAAAGTCTACCGTTATATATAACAGTTTTAAATACATTGAGTCAGAGAGGTACTATTTATATAACGAGGTGTAAACATACCAATCGTATGAACAAAAAAGTGTATGTAAAAAAAGATAAAAATCCTTTCCCCTCTCCGCGTGCCCTTGGTAAGTGAAATTTGGCGGTTATGTATATGTAAACAGAACTAATCTATCTATATTATTTCTAGTGGAGGTTTGGGCGCCACAAATTTGTAAGGAAGCGGACACGATACAAATGCATATATATATATATACATATATATATATATATATATATATATATATATATATATATATATATATATATATATATATATATATATATATATATATTTTTAATGAGTTCGTGGAAGTGTATAGAATAATATCCTGGAAAGTTTACATTCCGCTCGGATGCAGAATATAAAAAAAAGTGAACAAAAATTTTTTTCATCCATATTTTCAAAATTTTGAAATTAAGTCAAGGTAGGAAAAATAAAAAATACAGCTTGATAGACCACGTGTATCTGAACAAAAAAATGTCCTAATAAAATTTATCGCTAGAGCCACGGTATTCCTCGAAAAAAATAGTGAAATAACTTTGTCACTCTGCGCGGCCAAGCGCACGGTTAAATGCATACTCTAGAACCTCTAAAAATTCTTAGCAGTTCTAACGAGTAAAATAAAGCTTTTTTCTCTTTCTGATTACACATTTTTAACATTTTTCTTAGAGAATGAGAGGATAAATAGTGAGTATGGAGGGAAAGTATATAATTATGAGCGCATTCACAGACACCACACATAGCCGCTGACTGAATCACTTGCCTGAATTTTTACGTGCCTTTACTGTATTGTATTTATTACAGGTACACCTGTCCACATTTCAGCTATATCCAATGGATTCCTTATACATTTGTTAATGTATTGGAAAAGTTCCAGAATATATATTCAAAACTATCAAAAGATATTTTCATAGTTATAAGAATAAGATCGTAATTAGAGAATATTATTTAGGTATTATATTCTCTAATCATGATAAAAGCAAATAAATAAAAAATAATCAATTATAAAAATAAGATCGTAAAATTCGCAGTTTCTTATCATGCTCTGATTGATCATATTTTAGAAAAAATGCATACAAGCAAACAAATTTGTTTTATTTTTGTTTGAACATTCGAAAGGTATACATTTTTTCTCAAATAGTAATAGTGATATTTTATTTTTTCCAATGGGTCAAGTTCTCGACAAGTTACAGCCTCCAATATATATATTTATCAAGAAAATCATCAAGCAAGGAAATTAAAATGATTTGAGATGTATTTTTTTTGAATCCACATTACTACAACATAATAAACTATAATAATCATGAAGTGTACATATTTTTTATTAGCTGTCAATGAAGAAAGAATTTTTTTGAAGGGCTTTTAATATTTTCTATATTTTTTATTGCGATGATTGAGTTTGGGGGTGATAATATATGTAAGTATATTTTTCCCATCCATCCTTTGCTTGTATTGTTTACAACAAAAAAGCATCGTTCTAAAACATGCATCTTTTCGATGAAAAATCATCATTTTCAGTCAAGAATAACTCAAAAAGTATTGACTCATCGAAGAAATTGCATAGAACATTTATTGGTTAGAATTCATTCCTCTATCGATTTCTGCAGTTACTTTGAACATAATAATTCCCACCCCCGAGAAGGGGTGACAACCACCTCCAGGGTAAAAACGTTAATTTCTAATCCATAAACATGTTAGTATAAGGTTTTAGCAACACAATGCAAAAAGTTTCATTAAAGTTGATTCATAGGAACCGGGTTCCTAGGTTTTTTAGTTTTCAAGCCTAACGGCACTCCACTAAAAGAGGTAAATAATAAAAGTGTACTGGGTATATTATTTATAAAAATAAATTGGAATTGTGTCCGATGAAACCGGAAGCTGTATAAATTTAGTTGGTACATGAAAAAATAATACTTTGTTAATATGTGACACATGTCAAGTTTTATCTCGATCTATTAAAAAAAACCGCTGCCCAAGGAATCACTACTTCCACATTCAGATTTTCTATCCAAGTCACTCACAACGAAAAAATTTTGTATGTGGAAATAATTGCTTATGGAACTTTAATAATATGATATTTGAAATCCTATACCCCAAAAACCTATAAAACGATACCCCACATCGGTAGTGGGGTGGGGGTGGTGATAGGGAGGTGGTAGTGGGGGTCAATGAAGTAAAAAAATATTTTGAGGTTTCTGGTTCTTGTACACACACTAAATCACAATTTTTTTTCATCCCCTTTAATATTGGGGTGGGGGTGGTAATGGGGGTGGCTAATGCCAAAAATTTTTTTGAGACCTTAGCTTCTCTTGTATACAAAAAAAAACAATTTTCTGGACTCTTACCTGCTTGATTTAGCTATTTACCCGAAATTTACTCCCCAACCCTTCGACGGAAGAAGATGAAAATATAATCTAGTTCCAGATCTCGTTAAAGTACATATGTGTACCAAATTTCAAGTCAATATCTTAAACGGTTCCAGAGTAAACGTGCGCACAAAAAGGTTACAGACAGACCGACAGACAGAAATTTTTTTTTGCTCAAACTTAAAATCTCGACGTTTCATGACATTCTAAGCCTATTTGAACAATAAAAATTTTAAAAAAATTTTTTGTCGTTACTATACTTCCACTGGATGTGGAAGTAATAAAGAAATGGCTGCAGAAAAGTGATTGCGTATGGTAAATGTCATAAATAAAAAGTTTTTCGCTTAGTGAATATCTCACTCATTGAAACTAAAGTATACCGCTGGCAATTTTTTTACGAAAAAGTGTGCAGCATGTATGTACTGTCGTGAGCAAAAAAATAGGACAACTATTTTTTTCTAATGTAAATCTGTCTCTATTTGCACACTTGCAATTAATTTTGACAAATAGCTGACAATGTCACAAAAATTAAAGTTAGATGTACACAACTAGATTTTAGCAAAAATACGTTATAAGACTTGCCCCATTTTTTTTGCGCACGACAGTACCTACTACTTTCTACTTTCTATTAAAACAAAAAACTCGGTGTCCCCGATATTTCTCGATATATTACGTTATTATTGTTAAAAACAAAACACTTTATTGGAAATTGAAGTTTTTTGTAATTGAAGAACTTTGGTAAAAGCCAAAAAAATCGTCAATCACTCTGCTATGATGGAACATCTACGTTATTCATAACACGCTTGTCACCATCAACTATCTCTCTCAGTCTCACAGACTTTTACTAGAAAAATAACGGGACGTACGTTATATTTGACTAGAGCCGCGTTATGATTTACGTAAACGTTTCAATGTCTATTTTGCCATCTTTAAAAAGACAATTCGGTACCGAGTTCGGAAGAGTAGGTAACATTTTATGACTCTCTTGCTTTGCTTTTACAGATTTTTTGCGGTAGTTTTGTACTGCTCATTTGCAATTTTATTGGGCAATTGCGGTAATATCTGATATTGGTCAATAAATAAAAAAAATTAATATGATCTGGCAGCCCAGTTCCCAGGATAAAAATAGCGGCAAAGTCTGCGAAAAACTAATCCTTACCATAAATTTAGATTTTTTGATAGGTTTTTGGTAGTAGAATAGTATTTTAAAAAGTTATCAAAGCCACCGTGGGAGAAACTTAAAACAAATTGGCGTCAAACTTAAAAATAGATAAATATCAAATATCAAATCTCAAAAAGATAAATATCAGTTCATCCAATTGTGTATAAGTGAAATTTTTTGTAGCGGTCGAGACATACAATGAGCAAGAACAAAATTCAAATTTGGAGGAGCTTCTCCGGCCTCCTTTGGCGGCGCGGCGCTCGCAGCGCACGTACTTTGTATTTTAATCATTTTACGATGAATGTTTAAATTATTTTATAATCCGATAATTTTTTCAAGCGTTTTAAAATATCTGTGTTGATACGCACGGAAAACGCTAATTTTGGCGCTCGCGCGTTGGCCGGCAACCCTATTACTAATTATTATTTTAGACGAAAACGGTTATACAATGTGTTTTCGCGGAGCCATCCTCATATCTCGCTCATCTGATATCCGAATATTTTGAAATTACTTTAGAGTAACCACATTTGACTTCAGTCAGAGGCGTCCAATTCTAGGCTGCAAAAAACGGGTCGATTTTCAAAAAAAAGTATTAGCGATTTGTTTAGAAAAAACTACTAAGGTATTTTTAATCAACACCTTTAGAAACCTCTTTGTACAAGATTACATCGTAGTGGGTTTAAAGGTGTGGGATAGGGGCCGTCAAAACGTCAAAAAAAAACAACAATTTTTTCAACTAAAAATAATTTTTTATCCGTAAAACGAATTTTCAAATGAAAAAAATGCATTCTTTATTTTTTGTTCAGAATAATGTATTGTACTAGTCTGAATTGATTTTATAACAAAATAATAATTTATTTAATTATTTATTATTTACTTTTTTTATTTATTTATTTTTATATAATTAAATTGACCCTTGTAATAGCTTTTGTTTTTGTGGCTTACTTAGGTCTTTATTGAAGACTATTTGTTCAAAAAATGGTAGATATGTATGAATCAGAATTTTTGTCTTAATAAATAGAAGAAGAAAACAATAAGAAATTTTCTCGCATACTCTCGCATATTTTCCAGTAGAAAAATTTTTGTCGACGCCTATAACAAAAGTAAAACGATATTTTTAGTTATGTTAGACTATCGCGATAATATTTATATTAGAAATTTCATAATGCCATGAATAGCCATAATTCATTTCCACTTTCCGAAGGCACACTGTGCAGGTACAGATTTTTTAATACTAATTTTCATACGACACTGCCTCAGCGTTTCATCTTCAAAAAGCGTCCCGCTTATTCACCTGCGATTTTCTCGAAAACTGAGAATCGCAGAAAAAAGTTTCAAATAAAAAAAATGCCTTTCTCCTTTATTTTTATATTTTCAAAAAATGAAAAAGATTCCCGCTTGCCATATTTACCTGTGCAAATTATCACGTTTCCGACAGCCTTATAAAAAAATACATATTTTCTGCTGTTTGCAAAATTCTACAAAGAATATGATTTATTACACTTAACTATAACTCTGAACCTTTCTATAACACAAATGAACAACAAAAAGTGCAATACGTATTTTTTTAAAATTATTTTTGGACATTAGAGCAATTTCAGGTGGGTCAAGGCACGCGAGATTAGAAATTAAACTTGTCTGTAAAAATTTGCAAATGGCGTAAACATGAAATTAGTAAGGTCATGTCCAGAATGATCTGTAAATTTCAAAAATGTAAAAATATCCCCGTATATTTTTCCAATTTAAAAATCACAAACTGGGATCACTTCCGGTGAAACCGGCAGTTGTAGAAACTTGATTGGTAGATAAAAAAATATATTTTCAGTAACATGTGACACATATCAAGTTTCAGCTCGATCCGTTAACCCTTTCAGGGCATATAAAAAATGACAAGATATACGATTAGAGCCCTTATGAACCTTTTTATTATCATCAATATACATAAGAATGTCTACTCTTAGAAACATTGAGTTTGAGACTTCTTATCTGAGTTGGAAAAAATTTTCGTGGTGAAGGTATTGTCTACCAGTTCTACTAATATCGTTATCGAGATCGTTATCAATTTTTTTTTCCAATAGACAGTTCTCGATTTAAATATGTCTTACTAATGGATCTTCAGTACTGCGTATCTCTACACGTGGGACCCTGAGACATCGTTGTTCTACCGAATACACAAAATTAAACGATTGAGAATCGTTTAATTCAGATAGTGAAAAAGAAGATAAATATTTTTGGTCACAAAATTCACATAATTTAATTAATTCATTATTTGTCAAAGTTCATTTTTGCGTACATAAGGTGGTTCCACAGGATTTTATTCCCTTTTTAATGATACCCCACAGTTCACCTTTATTTTCAAATCAAAACCAAAAACTTAAAAAAACAGAACAAAAATTAGAAATAATGTATTTTAAAATAATATTACAGTGCTTTGAAAACAAATTCAAGCAAAACAAGTTTCAAAAGTTTAATTTTTTTGGCCGTTGCTTTAAGTCACAAAGTAGGCTTTGGATTGAAAATTTGTTTTTACCTTCAAATTAATTATAGGCCAGGTATAGTAACATTTTGATATCTGAAGTAGTGACGGAGGTATATAAAGTGGTCCACTTAACACAGACACACTGTATATAAGCTGGTTGTCAGCTTTTAGTTTTTAAAGTCCTACATCATTTTTTAAGGGACTTTCGAAGGCATAAGCGCTCATCTGGTAATCAGTAAATACATTTATTGCCACCGTCATCTAAGGATTAGGAATTTCCGAGCTAATGGTTTAAGCAAATTTTTTTACAAAGTGTGAACTGCTTTTCAGGTCAACAAAATAATATAAAACATTAAAAGTAAATGTTTACGTTTTGAAGAAAATACTAATAAACCCGAACAAAATCCTCATTTTTATTGGACTATTTACGTGTTTTCAAACAGGACAAACAATAATTGGGGTGGAGGGAGTGTTGATATATATATTTGCAAATTTTAAATAATGTATTTCAGTTTGAGTGATCGAGTAATTTGTGCTGAATTTTAACGGGTTCTGGGAAGTTAACAACTATTGCAATACATAACGAATATAAATAATTTTATTTAAAGGTAAGTAGAAAACATAATTTTTAATGTAGCTAATTTAGGGTGTCCAACAAAACCGAAGTTATTTTTTCAAACGCTTCATCGGTATATACATTGAACAAACATTTTGTTTTTTTAATATATTTTTTAAGCCAGGTTTAGGGTCTCCCTAGTACTTATAACAAAAAATTAACAATACGCGTTTGATTTTTTTTATACTACTCTACTTTTTGAGCAAATTATTATTGGGAACATTCGTGATTTTTTTCGAGTTGAGGCAGTGCGATTTAGTATATTTTTGAATGTTTAACAACCCAATTGATGAATTATAGAAAATTAATTCCTTTTGAAAATTTGTCAAAAAAAAAAATGATCTTGAAGTCTGTAATCCATAGAATATCCGTCATTTTTTTGCATTTTCTTTCGCTGCGAGAACGCGATCTAAAATGTATTTAAAATATTTTTGTATTTTGTAATTTTAGCCGTAAAAATTATTTTAAATAAATCCATTTTAACCTATTTTAACCAAGAAAAATCCTCAATTTGGGTTTTTTAAAGTATATAGAGAATTATTAAGAAAGAAAACTGTTGCATTTTTTATTTATTGTTTATTGTCATAAGAATATATCAAATCAAAAATATTATTTTATTTTATTTTCTTTAAATGATTAAAAGTATATTGATACTAAATAATAAATTTAAATATGCTTATTTAAAACAACTTTATCAGTTAAAAAAAAGATTTTTTTTCTCGGTGTTAAAACAAATGAAAAGTTCCATGGGTTTACTTGAAAATTACAATTTATAATTTTTTTAAATACTTTTCCGATCGCAACGTCCTTTTCGCATTAAGAATAAACTGAAAAAATTCACAGTATGCCTATAGATTAGGTTCTACCATATGATATAATGTTCATATTGATGTAATCTCAAGCTTAAATTTTCCATAATTCCAAAATTGGATGTTTAAGGACTTAAAAAACACTAAATCGTATTGCTTCAGCCCGAAAAAATCAAGAATATTGCTAATGGTGCTAGTAATTGTTTTCCATACATAATTTGCCCAAAAAAAGTAAGGAAACATATAGTACAGTAAGTGAGCTTTTAATTCCCAGCCTGAAAACGATGAAATGAAATTTCAATTTTTTTTCTTCAACATGCTTCATAAAGTTTGTATATAAGAATCTAAATTGTCATTTTTTCTGCTTTTTAAGTCGCAAAAAAAAACAAAAAACACACATAATCTGATAGAGAATCAAATTATAGGAAAGAAAGGTCTTATATACTTTTCTGCTAAAACGCATATTTTTCGAGATATTGCGAACTGAACATTACAATTTTCACCTCTAAAATCAGTATTCCTAGACGTTTTTATTCAAATAATCGAAAAATGTGTACTTTAATAAACAAATGCAAAGGTATAAAATTAAAACTTTTAAGAAAACAAATCGAATGGTTTTTTCTTTTTTTTTTCTCCGATGTTTAGTTTTAGAAATATGGCATTTTCAAAATGGCGCTGAAACGTTCAGAAAAAATATACGACGTTAAAATCTAAAATTACTCAAAATCTACAACTATGAGAAACATTTTTATTCTTGTAAAAATTAAAGTTATTAAAATTTTCTTTCGATTGAGACGTATTGTGATCTTTTATAATGAAAACTATATAAGTTACAAACAAAAAAGTAGCGCATTTAAAAATTTAGGCGCCATTTTTTTTAAGTCTTATTGCTCTAATTTCTTATTAATTAAAATTTTTTAAAAATCCTTCTAGATTGTTAATGCATATTATTACTAACATGCTCAATTTTTTTAGAATTTTTAAAACAATTATTTTTCATTCTGTACCCATTTTCAATAATGAAAATTTTCTAAATTTTTTGAAAAAAATCAGGTTTTTGGAAATTGCTCAGAAAATATTTTTTTATAAAAAAAAGTACAAAAATGCTTATAAAAAAAGGAATAGTTTGGTTTTTTTAATTTTCCTACGACAAACTGTTCCGGATATATAAAAGTTTAAAGATGGCGCTTGAGCGCATACGCAAGAAAATTATGTATGTAAAATTGAAATATCTCAAAAACTATAGGATTAATAAAAACATGATATAAGAATGAAATGAAGCTTATAAAAAAACAAACAGTTTGGGTTTTTATTTTTTTTCCTGCGGCAAACTGTTCCAGAGATATGACAGTTTGAAATAATGTTGAAACTTTTCAGTTTGTACGCGCATTTTAAATGTCTATAGTAGGTAGAGAAACGAGCAATAGCCGTCTATTTCTCGAAGCATACCCAGAAAAAGCAGGTTGCATTGCATTTTAGCATGTTTAGAGTGCAGATTAAAATGTTATTTAATTAGTTTACTCAATTGTATTAATTTGATTGATTTATAACAATATGTATTTTTAATAAAAAACCGCTGCCCAAGGAATCACTACTTCCACATCCAGATTTTATATCCAAGTCTCTCATAACGAAAAAATTTTGTGTGGAAATAATTGTCTATAGACTTTAATAATATAATATTTGAAATCGTCCACCCCAAAAACCCATAAAAAGATATCCCACACGGTAGTGGGGTGGGGGTGGTGATAGGGGGGTGGTAGTGGGGGTGGATGAAGTAAAAAATATTTTGAGGCTTTTGGTTCTTGTACACACACTAAATCACATTTTTTTTCATCCCCTATAATGATGGAGTAGGGGTGGTAATGGAGGTGGCTAATGCCGAATTTTTTTTTGAAACCTTAAAGTACACTAAATACCAATTTTATGGACACTTACCTGCTTGATTTACCTATTTACCCCCCATTTATCCCATTTTACCCTCCAACCCTTCGACGGAATAAGATGAAAATATAATCTAGTTCCAGATCCCGTTAAAGTACATATGTGTACCAAATTTCAAGTCAATATCTTAAACGGTTCCAGAGTAAACGTGCGCACAAAAAAAAGTTACAGACAGAGCGACAGATCGACAGACCGACAGACAGACAGAAATTTTTTTCGCTCAAATTTAAAATCTCGACGTTTCATGACATTCTAAGCCTATTTGAACAATAAAAATTTTCAAAAATTTTTTTGTCGTTACTATACTTCCACTGGATGTGGAAGTAATTAGACATATTATTTTACTCTTTTGTAACCATTTTTAATCCGCCATTTTTATGTGAGTTTTTCAGATATCGAGATGATTTTTTTACTAGTTAACTGAAAGACTACTAAATGAGGTTGAATGTACATGATATTTCTAAAATAGGAAACTTATATTGAAAAAATCAAAATCATCAAAGTAGGCGTATGTTCTTAAAATTTTGTATAGGACTATAACTTTTTAATCTGAATAACTTTCCTTAATGACATTTTCCTGTATCTTTTACAGAAAAGGTACTTTACCTAACATGAAATTCGTTTTTGCTTAACTGTCATGGCCTACATGATTTTAAAAAAACAAAAGTACACCCAAAATTACAAATTAGGTAAGCAGGGGTGAACCTCCAAATATGAAAAAAAAATCGAAATTTTTTTGTCCATTATAGCGAACTCAATCGGAGGACACGCTGCATATATGTACAATTTTTTCAAATTTTTTTTTCTTAATTCACTCTGTACACATGTTTAAATGCCTTAAAAATATCTACATTTCGATATGCCCAACATGGTCGTCGCTTAAAAAATAAGAAAGTTAAAAGCCTGGGGAGTTTTAAGTGGCACACCCTGTATATATACTGATCTCGATGGCTAAAATATGTTATGCAGGGCATCAAGGCAGTTTAAAAAAAAACTTGAGAATCAATTCCGTTAATTAGGAGGGGGTTAAAAGAATTCATTGCAGTTTTCTAAAAAGGAATTACAATTTTTTTTAAACATTCTAGATTTTATTCAAGTAGTTAACTAGTTTGCGAAAGTTTCAACTATATAGCTCTCAAAAGTAAGCCAGTGATGGAATTTATTTATTTATTGTAATTCGAATTTCAGACTTACCCGATTTGGACTTACAAGAAAGTGAACAGGCAGGAGATGATTTAGGAGAGAATAATGAAAATGTACCCGATTTAGAAGTAGAAGAAGAAACAGTGGACAGTAATTTAAATGAAAATGATGAGAATAACAAACAAGTTTATAACTTTGAAGAAAACAAAGACTTTGAATCAAGGTGCAAAACGCTACAAAAGAAAAAGATATCCCCAAAAAAAGGAAATGTCAGAAGATATTGGTCAAGCGAGGAATCTACAGCTGTTCTGTCCCATTTCAGGGATTACATTAAAAAAAATAAATCAGCTCCAGGGAAGAAACTATGTATGGAGTGTCTGTCCTCAAATGCAGCATTACATTCTAGAACATGGAAAGATATTAAATATTTTTTATATAACTATATGAAAAAAATTAATAAATAAGGTTTTAATATAAAATATATTATTATTGCTTCTTCTAATTTTTATACCCATGACAAAAGCTGTTGACTCTGGCTTTAAAATGTAATTTTGTGAGTGTCACATTAACTGCAATGGAACTTAAAATCGTTGATAAAATCTAAAGTGCACACCGCTTAAGTTGTTTTATCCAATAATAATGAAGAAAGACAATCAATTCAATTACACAAAAATACATGGCTAGCTACATGGCTGCCGCATAATATGCAATGTATACTTTATGAAATGAAATTGTTTATAATTGATAGCTACCTATTGAACGTAGGCGGTGGAAAAATAGTGCTTTTACATGCTTTGAGTAAATACTTCTGTAAATATAAATTTTTGCAAATGTTTTCAATTTTCTCTACGATAAATATTGACTAAAATACAATTACTTGAGTAGACGCATGGTGTTTTACCCTTAAAATTTTAGATAAAAAATGTAGTTGCTTCAAAATAATTTAGAGAATACTTTCTTTATAAAAAAATATTACTCTTTTTGTAGATTGCCAAAATACCCTCCATACGCCTTTTGTATAATTAATTTGCTATAGAAATTGCCCGTTTTATGACAAGAAACATCCAATTATTTCGTACTACCTGAAACACGAAATAGCAAAAAAGAGGAGGAAATATTTTATAAATTTGATTGATTATTTAAAAATCGAGTTAAATTATATCTATGTGTAATTATTTTTATTAGTGAATTACCTGACCCTGTTCCCTTTTCACCCTTTTCATGAAAAATTGCTAATTTTACAATGACTTGTTTCAACACAGAAGTAATGTTTAAATGTTTTTGTAAAATTTTAAAGCCACTTAACTTGGTTCTGCCTATATGGACACTCTTGTAACTTTTGAATAGGCCAATGAATTATTTTCAAAATTGACACAGGGATATGAAATAAAATTTTAAATTATCTGATGCAAATAACTAAAATAGCCGACTTCCGGATTCGACGCAATTTACATGAAAATTAAATATTTATATAGGACAACCTACATATTTTGGCACAGTTAGATTCTGCTCTCCAAAATACATATGATCCAAACCTCAGATAGTATTTTTATTTTGATTTTTTTTTTTTAATTTATAGTTTTAATCATAGAAGATCGCGACGTGGTCAAAATGATTAAAAGTCGGCCTGCAAATACCTGTAAAATATTATCTCTTCAAATATTAGGATTAATCACTATTTACTCTTCGACAAGTTCAGCGATATTAGATTTTCATGGGGCAATCTTTATTTAATTAGACCTTTATATTTTTACAAAAAGAATGATATGCATAATGGTTACTTTCTCTCTGAAATAAATAAGTAATTAAAAAAAAGAAATGTTTAAAAAAAAACTGTTGCCAATGTTGTTTTTGTCATTTAACACAAAAACTAAAAAAGATGAACAAAAACTTTTTTCACAAAAAACAACGTGCATAAAATTTTCTACAATTTTATACAATATTTTGATAGGAGTTACCATTTTCCAGATAAATGAGTCCAAAGTTAGGAAAACATGGAAATCATATATCGGTAAACCACAGGAAATAACTGTGACCATTATTGTAAGGCGTATAATATAACTTTATATTATTAACATAAAAATAAAATAAAATAAACCGAAAAAAATTAATAATAATAATATTATAATTTGCCGAGTAATTTGCAGACATTTATCTCGAAAACGGTAACAGTGGTATCTGGAAAACGGTAATTCCTATCCAAATATTGCATAGGAACAAAATTGTAGAAAATATTATTCACTCTGATTTTTGTGCAGAAAGTTTTTCTCCGTCTTTTTCAGTTTTTGTGTTAAATGACAAAAACAATATTTGAATTTTTTTTAAACGGACGCCATTTTGAAAGTACAGCCAGTTTTTTTTAGGACATGTCTTAAATTGTTCCTTAGGCTTTAATCTTCATGAAAAACATTGTCCCCAAGGATCGGGGGGGGGGGTGCACGGACAGTTAGGGTGGGCTTCCGTAGTGTTACGGTTTATATTGAATTTTATATTTTATTTTACGAGATGAATCATTTATCTGGAAAATGGTAACTCCTATGCAAATATTGTATAGGAACAAAATTGTATAAAATTTTATGCACTTTGTTTTTTGTGCAGAAAGTTTTTCTCCATCCTTTTTAGTTTTTGTGTTAAATGACAAAAACCATATTTGCAAATTTTTTTTAACGGACGCCATTTTGAAAGTGCAGCCAATTTTTTTTAGGACATGTCTTAAATTGTTCCTTAGGCTTTAATCTTTATGAAAAACATTGTCCTAAAGGATCAGAGGGAGTGCATGGACACTTAGGGTGGGCCCCCGTAGTAAATGTATTATTCATCTATTGCTAAATTAAAATTGGAAATTGTAAAGAAAGGAAACCTACTAATATATTTGACTGCCCAACTATCGATGATGAGTGGCAGCTTAACTGAATATTTTATATATGCTATATAAGTTTTCAGCTAACATATCTTTAAATAAGCCTACACAAATAGTCTGTTGTAATGTGATATGACTCTTAATTAATTAAGATAATTTTACTAAACACTGTTTTACAGCGTATAGTAGACATACGTCGCACAATTGGGAAAATGTGCACTTTTCAGGACGAAAATCTGCCGACAGTAGAGATATTAGTGAATTTAAATTTAAAAAAAAATGGAAAATACCTTTAAGAATATACTTTAGAAAGTGACTTTGTGTTAACCTAACCTAGAAATCGCAGATATTACTTCCACATTTTTTATTTTTCAAATAGGCTTAGAATGTCATGAAACGTCGAGATTTTCAGTTTGAGCAAAAAAATTCTGTCTGTCTGTAACTTCCAAGAAACAATAGATAAAAAGTGTTGTAAAAGAACAATGAAGATTTCCCCGATTTGGCAGTACAAGAAGAAACAGTAGACAGTGATTTAGAAGAAAATGATGAAAGAAACAAAGAAGTTCATATCGTTGATGAAAAAACCGCTGCCCAAGGAATCACTACTTCCACATCCAAATTTTTTATCCAAGTCACAACGAAAAAAATTTGTATGCGGAAATAATTCTTTATGGAACTTTAATAATAAAATATTTGAAATCCTCTACCCCAAAAACCTATAAAACGATACCCCAAATCGGTAGCGGGGTGGGGGTGGTAGTGGGGGTGGATGAGGTAAAAAAATATTTTGAGGTTTCTGGTTCTTGTACACACACCAAATCACATTTTTTTTTCATCCCCTTTAATAACGGGGTGGGGGTGGTAATGGGGGTGGCTAATGCCAAAACTTTTTTTGGGACCTTAGCTTCTCTTGTATATACTAAATACCAATTTTATGGACTCTTACCTGCTTAATTTACCTATTTTCCCCAAATTTACCCCAATTTACCCCCCAACCCTTCGACGGAACAAGATGAAAATATAATCTAGTTCTAGATCTCGTTAAAGTACATATGTGTACCAAATTTCAAGTCAATATCTCAAACGGTTCCAGAGTAAACGTGCGCACAAAAAAAGTTACAGACAGACCGACAGACAGACCGACAGACAGACAGACCGACAGACCGACAGACAGAAATTTTTTTTTCGTTCAAACTTAAAATCTCGACGTTTCGTGACATTCTAAGCCTATTTGAACAATAAAAATTTTTAAAAATTTTTTTGTCGTTACTATACTTCCACTGGACGTGGAAGTAAAAGGCTTTGATTCAAAGCGCCACACGCTAGATACAAACGAGAAACAAATATATATAAAACAAGAAGTGTCAGAAAACATTGGACAAGTGAAGAATCTACAGCTTACCTATTTCAGGGAATATATTAAAAGGAATAAATCACCCGCAGGAAAATTATGCATTAATTGTCCTCAAATTAATGAAGTCAAACTCCCAATGTTAGCTTTTTATTGGGGTGGTTTCCCACCTCTTCTAGAACGGCCGAAAAAAAAACTAGCTAATAGAGAAATAGAGAGCTAAATTGTAAGAAAAGGGTAGTATACAATTTTTCAGGAAATTGGTTATTTTCCAGGTTATAACGATTTGAAAAAGGCGATTCTACTATTGAAAAATTGGTATTTCGAGACTGTATTTTGTAAATAACTCAAAAAGAGTTACGTAGAATTTTTACCATATTATTATATATTTTTAACGTTCTTTTTGAGATATTTGAGATTTATATATTATATACTTATAAAAGCTTGAAGGCCATTTTTAAACGGCCATATATTTTAGAACAATTAACCATAGAGAAATAAGGAAAAATCAAAGCATTTGTCATTTTATAGTCTTTTTTCTTGTGCTATACGTAACACTTTTTGAGTTGTTTACGAAAGACAGTCTCGAAGTACTAATTTTTTAATTAGAAAATTTTCAATTATAAAACCGCAATTTTCCGAAAAATTGTGTAAAACCTTTTTCTTACAATTTAATTCCCTATTACATCCATTTGTTATCCCCCCCCCCCCCCCCTTAGTTCAGTCAATGAAAAAGTTGTGGACGACATGGAGGAGGGGAGAATTTTCCTCTTCAGGAATGTGTTGGGTGTGGTTAGGAGGTAAGCATACTAAAAGTCCTTGCCCCTAGCTCTGCTGCTTCAGGGGGGGAGGGGGGTAGAAAAGTTATTTTTTTCGGTTTTTCGCTTATAACTCGGAAACGATTCGTCGTACGGAAAAAGGTAATCTATGCAAAATTAAACATAGTTAAATTTCTTATAAGAATGTTTATATTCATTTTCTTCCTATGTGTTATAGATTACGAGATATTCGCCAGCCAAAATAGATTAATTAATAAATGAATTAATTAGGAACCTTGAATATTTCTATCAAAGCAATTTACCGTGGTCTGCTAATAAATCACAGTCACAAAACAATCTTTATTTTACAATACTTGACGTATTTACTAAGGTAATATTTTGTCGAAATCTATACATTTCCTTAAATATACAGTGACTCACTTAAAATGAACCCTTATAACTTTTTTATTTTGTTTCCGATTTGAATCAAATTTTTCTTAAGTATAGAACAAATTCGGATCTACTTATGACCAGAAAAACATTCGACTGCCACAAAGGCAAAGCCACCTGCGGTACCAAAATATGCTGCAAAACTCGCTTGCTTCGCTCGCTCGTTTTGGAAAATATTACATTCGTCATGTAAAATTACTCTTTTAATAACTGGTTACGTAAATACGTATTTTCCGTACGCGACGCATCGTTTCCGAGTTATAAGCGAAGAACCGAAAAAAGGAACCTTTCCACCCCCCAGGGCAGGGACTTTTAGTATGTTCACCTTCTAACTACCCCCAACACATTCCTGAAGAGGAAAATTCTCCCCTCTCAATATCCTCTACAATTCCCTTTTAGCCATTCATTGATTGGACTACTTTGGCAGTTTTTTAACATTAATGTACTAATTCACATAGTCTTGAAAATACAGTAAAGAAGATATTATGAGAACTCAATTACTACTTGAGAATTCCGAGGTTCCATTTTTACGGCTTCATTAACTCCACTAAATGTAGTATTATTTCAGAATAAGGAAATATATTAAATATTTTGTCTATAGCTGTATGGAAACAATTTATAAATATTAAATATATTAATCCACTTGTCATCTTCCGACGAAAGCTGCGGACTCTAGCTTAATAATGTTTTATTTCCTTCTAAGAGTAATGTAATAGTTACGGATTCGACATTTGAAACACACTTCATGATTTACATTAATTGTGACGATTCTTAACACACTCTTTGTTTTGCATTAATTGTGACGAACATTAACTCACTCCTTGTTTTACATTAACTATGACGGATCTTAACACACTTCTTGGTTTACATTAATACTGACGTATACTAACACACGTCGTATTCCACGATAACTGTGGCGGATACCTTTATGGCGAGTGTATTCTCAAACCACGGAGTGTATCAGAAATATAACCTGTACCACCCTCTATACTAATTTTAAAGAAACCAATTGACACAAAATTATTGAATCCGTCATAAGTTGGTCTACAGGTGAATCAGTCATAATTAATGTAATGCGTGTATGTGTGTGTGTGTGTGTGTGTGTGTGTGTGTGTGTGTGTGTGTGTATGTTAGCACGATAGCGGCGAAGCTACGAAATGGATTTGGATGAAACTTTGCATGAGGGTTTCTTTAGTGCTCCAGAAGATCTGAAAAGGTTTTGGTTGAGATCGGATTACGTTTAGTGCCGCTTTAGCACAACAAGTTGTTTATTTTATGATTACTTACAATTTGTAATTAAACCATTGAAAAGCAGTAAAAATTCCGATTTCAACGATATATCACACTTGCACTTTTTCAATTTGGTTTCCGTGAAAAAAAATAAAAAACAAAATAACATGCTTCTTGTGTAAGATAAATTTTATAGTCTAACCTAACGTTCGATAGACGTGTCAGAGAATGTATACCACAAAATAATACAGGGCTGTACCCCTTACTCTTTGCAAATTTGCAGCCGCAAAGGCTTTTTTTAGAGACTATTAACGGAATCGGAACTGTACTGATCTGAGGAGAGTGAAATCCTACATCTCAACGCGACATTCCGAACGACTAATTATCTACGGTTAATTAGTTATTAACGCGCAAAGACTGTCTATCTCTTTTTTTGCGGCGGATCGAGATGGAAGATGGACACTCTTCTAACACAAATTCGCGATCGAGAAACGTCAAACGAAAAATTGCAAAAATGTCACTTTTGATTCGTTCGTGCCGAGCTGAATTTTTTTAATTTCGACATGCAATTTACGATGCGGATCAACTACAAGTCTTTCTCTTTCCATCGCTACATAGTACGGCCGTCGCGGTATCGTATTTTTTAAAATACGAGTAAATTTAGATGTCGTGTTTTTGACCAAAATTTACCCTCGGATGCCGCAACTCTGAAAACGGTTTTTCATCTGTAACTCGGAAACTGTGAGAGATAGCTCAAAAATAAAAACTCCCTGAGGAAAACTACATAATGTCAGGAACGTTTTGCCGCATTCGAAATATTAATGGGACTTTTCGTTTGGGTCCGGCGGGCCTTTCAAGATGACGGTGTCATGCACTTTTTTCATTAAATCGTTCGTAACTTCTAAATGGCGACTCCTACGGCAAAAAACTTCGACCTAACGAAATTGTAGTGAATTGAATTGCCTAAAAGTCTTTTTTGGATTTTTATGCTGCTCCAAAAATTACCAAGATACGGTCGGCCAAAGTGGAGACTTTTTTGAAATTCGTCTAAAATCTCGAAGTTTTTCTCTTTAAACCTCCATAACTCTTAAACGGCGGTCCCTAGGCCAAAATACTTAGCCCTAACGAATATGTAGAGAATTTAATGCTACAAAAAATTATTTTTTATTTTTTGACATAAGACAAAAAATAAGGACGTTAGGAACGAAACAAGTGGAAATTTACATTTTCCAAGGAAACGTGTTTTTTTCTCTTCTCTTGCGAATATCTAGATAAATATTGATTTTAGCAAAAAAATAGTAAGCATCTATTAAAAAGACAATAAAATGATGATGAATTTGCTTCGTCAAAAAATGTCTGTAGGATTAATGGTTTCGCTGGTATATACGTTTCAACACAAAATTTCGATTTTCCCATATGCCCAAATTATATTTGATACTATCTCCGCCAAGTGAAATTTATAGTTTTTTGTCCTCAAAGCAGTGCAATGTACAGGGTGATATTCTAATAATGACAGAGGTGTTCAGTGATTTCGGCTGATAACTCGGGAACGGTTGAAGATATCGAACTGAAATTTGAAACGTAGGTATAAATATTGTAGACGGGCGGATTACGAATTAATAATACACCTACGTCACAAAAATGAAAAATTTTTACAACAGACGAACTGGTACAGATATCGACTTAACGGTTGGAGTTATTGAATTGAAATTTGAAACATAGGTGGAAATATTGTAAATGGACGGAATAAAAGTGAATTAATAATACACCTACATCTACATGATGTCACAAACAAGACAAATTCTTACAAGTGAACTGGTATAGATATTGACTTAACGATTGGAAACATTCAATTAAAATTTGAAATGTGGATATTGTGGACGGACGGAATACAAGTGAATTAATAATACACCTACGTGCACATGACGTCACAAATACGAAAAATTGGTGCAGATATCGACTTAACTATTGGAAACATCCAATTAAAGTTTGAAACGTAGGTGGAAAATTGTAGATGGATGGAATACGAGTGAATTAAAAATACACTGATGACGTCATAAAAACATAAAATTCTTATAACAGGCGAACTGATGATGATATCAAAAAAAGATTTCTACAAGACGTCACGAATTTTTTTTTAATTTCCAAGAAATATCAAATTTTCGGAGAAATGTCACTTTTCAGAAAAATGTCAAATTTTTAAAAAATGTCAAATTTTCAGGAAAACGTCAAATTTTCGAAAAAATGTTAAATTTTCAGGGAAATGTCACTTTTCAGAAATATGTCAAATTTTCGGGAAAATGTCAGTTTTCAGAAAAATGTCAAATTTTCGAAAAAACGTCAAATTTTCGAAGAAATGTCACTTTTTAAAAAATGTCAAAAATTCAGGAAAATGTCAAATTTTCGGAAAAATGTCACTTTTCAGAAAAATGTCAAATTTTCGAAAAAACTTCAAATTTTCGAAGAAATGTCACCTTTCAGAAAAATGTCAAATGTTTGAAAATTGTCAAATTTTCGGAGTAGTCACTGAAGAAAAATGTCAAATTTTCGAAAAAATGTCAAATTTTCGGAGAAATGTCACTTTTCAAAAAAATGTCAAAAACTCAGAAAATGCCAAATTTTCGGAAAAATGTTAAATTTTCAGGGAAATGTCACTTTTCAGAAATATGTCAAATTTTCGGGAAAATGTCAGTTTTCAGAAAAATGTCAAATTTTCGAAAAAACGTCAAATTTTCGAAGAAATGTCACCTTTCAGAAAAACGTCAAATGTTTGAAAATTGTCAAATTTTCGGAGTAACGTCACTTCAGAAAAATGTCAAATGTTCGAAAAAATGTCAAAAATTCAGGAAAATGTCAAATTTTCGAAAAAATGTCACTTTTCAGAATAATGTCGAATTTTCGAAAATTGTCAAATGATCGGAGTAGTCACTTAAGAAAAATCTCAAATTTTCGAAAAAATGTCACTTCAGAAAAATGTCAGATTTTATTAAATGGACTCAAAGGAAAATTCCTACTACGGGTCCATCTGTGGTATAAGTTCTCTGCTAGTGTGTTAAAGCGAGCAGACTGTATTTTTGACGTGTCAAGTGCCTCGAGAGATTGCAAGTTTTTTCGACGTTTATAAAGCCCACGGATGGTGTGAGAGGCCATCCTGAACCGCTTACAAGCCCTACAAGTGTAAGCAACCTCACCGGAACGCTTTCGGTGAGTTTTTTCCAATAAAACTTTGAAAGTGACAGTGACATTATATTTTAAAAACTATTTCCGCTACTTCCGGCATCCCGCCGGAAATTCTTCCGGCAACATAACCTAAAAATAGTACTACATAACCTAAAAACAATTTAAGGCATTGTACCAACATAAACATTTTTCAAACACCAAATTCCCAAAGAAACATTGAAAGCAAAAATTTGACAGCTATCACTTTCCCGACCGATTTAGTGAAAAATCGGTCGAGGCCAAAAGATAAAACAAAATATACCAACTCAAACTTAAACGATCCACCATGAACACTAGCCTGGCTACATCTGGCAGGGAAGCTGTCCACCAAGAGTTATATGATTTTTTCCAAAGATGGCCATCCCTGCCATCCATCCCATTACCAACGAACAGGTTTTTTCATTTAGTTGTTTCCCGTATCAACAATCAAAATTATTAAGTGCTCTTGCCTACGAACGTTTTTATAGTATTGTGTTTATTTTTATATTAATTTTAGATCCATGTGGACACATTAAAATTTTAACCTAGTTTTTAAGCCTGCCTATAGAAGACAGGAGCTACTTTTCTATTTTTCTCCAAGCCAAACCGGACCTACCCCGTCCAGCCTCACATTCGCCACGCAAGACTTTTTTTTCTGAATTAATATGAAAAAAATATTTCAACTTAATAAATTTAATTAAGTGAGATCGTTCATATTGTTTAGTGCTCTTTTCGGCTTCAAAGATTCACCGGGTGGGGAGGTTCCAGCCGCTTCCAGTAGCTGCCGATTTTTTAATATTACATGTTGCGCATGGCGTTCCATCCCCCGAATAAGGTGTAGATAAGGGTAGTTTTTACCTTTTTGTTATCTCTATTGAATCGATACCTAATAATTATCATAAAATAAATATAATTTTCCCATTCAGTATAAGCTATTATTTATAGCATTTTAGTGGTTGTTTTTATGTTTTTAGGGGTGAAATAAAATTTTCCCCAGGCTTTTGGTACCACGGAGATGTATTTTTATTAATTTTGAGCCTTTTCCAACCATTTTCTCTGGGTTTTATGCGTTCCGGGATAGGGTCCAAAAATCAGCTATTTTTAACATTGTCCTTTGTTCAGTGGAGTTAATTTATGTATGCCTCCAAATTTTGCAAATAATACACAAAATTTGCAAAACAGGCCTTGCAAACTGTTAGAATATGTAAGCCAGACAAAAGAGTTAAAGTGTCTTTTAGATAAAAAACATTTTACATCTCTTTGATTTTTACAATGCACCGAATATGGAAAATTATACTCTGCGGATGGGACAAATGCATTCTGTAAAATGTTAAATTTTTCCGTATCAGTAATGCCCTATGTCTACGTCACCCGAATATTTTGCAGGATCCGGCTCTGTTTCTAACTTGCATGGAATCTGAATTACACCTTCGGAATTTACTCTAGCGTCGCTGCCCTCGCTTAGACTAGAATCAGCATGTCCATGCTCAGATTTATCGACTGAGTTGAGTTGATTTGGATTTTCAGAGGTCTCATCATTTTTCTTAGTTTTCTTAGTAAGGAAGAAGTCTAATGTCTTTTGCCCAGCACGTTTACTCATTTTTCTAAAGTATTAAAAAAAGAAATAAGTACCTATCAACTGTGAGACACGACAAGGCTGTAGCCACCAGCAGTTACAAGTAGTTACAGTTAAAATACACCGATAAAAAATGACTAAAATCAATGAAATATTTTTTTGAATAGTTTGCAGACAAATATGTTCTTATTTGAAAAAATGATCACAATATTTTTATCAAAAATAATGATATTCATATACAGTATGTCCCCGGATTGTGTTTGCGATAGGTGTAAAATACCAAAAAAAAAAAAAAAATTAGTACTGCTTTCATTTTCTGCAGTCTCGGTCTGCTTGGGGTAAAATGGATTTTTACCAAATTTCAGTTAAAATGGGATCTATCTCGCGGAATTAAAGGTGCCGGTGCCGGTGCGTGCTTAAGAAAATGATTTCGTAATTCGAGAATTTCTCCTACATCCCTGAACTGATTCTAGAAATTTTTTGATAGGCCTTTAGTGATAACATTATATAATGGTACCAGACTATTGAAAAGTAAACAAAAAATAATTTTTTGATTTTCGCACCAGTACAATTTTTTTTTCTGTAGTTTTTAACAGACTAGTACCATTCCATAAAGCTGTCTCTAACAGCCTACCAAAAAATTTTTTCAATTAGTTCAGGGATGTAGGAGATATTTTCGAATTACGTTCACGGAACCTAAGAAGAAAATAAAAGAAAATAAATCATTGTAGGTAAACTGGTCTTTTTGTTAATTTTACGGAAAAATTTTATTTGGATAAAATATTTGGCACTGAAAGTTAGAGCCATATGCCAACTTTCATTGCATTTGAACAAAAAAATAATAATAATATCTCCTGAAGAAATTAGAAGTTACAAAGAATTAAAAGAAGTGTGGGTGGAATTATGTAGTAATTTAGGTGGGGTACTATTTGAATAGGTTTCTAGTTGAATTCGTTGAAATTGTTAATTGTGTTAAAAAATAAAAAAGTATTTACTTTTAGTTGTTTTTTTTTTGTTCAAATGCAATGAAAGTTGGCATATACTTTATTCAAATAGTACCCCACCTAAATTACTACATAACTCCACCCGCCTTTCTTTTAATTCTTTGTAACTTCTAATTTCTTCAGGAGATATTATTATTAATTTTTTGTTCAAATGCAATGAAAGTTGGCATATGACTCTAACTTTCAATGCCAAATATTTTATCCAAATAGAATTTTTCCGTAAAATCAACAGAAAGACCAGTTTATCTACAATGATTTATTTTCTTTCATTTTCTTCTTAGATTAACTCCGCGAGTTAGATCCCATTTTAACTGAAATTTGGTAAAATTCCATTTTACGTCAAGCAGACCGAGACTGCAGAAAATGAAAGCAGTACTAATTTTTTTTTTTGGTATTTTACACCTATCGCAAACACAATCCGGGGACACACTGTATATGTTGAAATGTTCAATTCAAAATAATGTATAATTGGGACAGAGAAATATTTTTTTGCAATAATTTTTAAGTGTTTCTTAGCCACAGTAATTTTTTTGTGTTAAATTAGTTGAAAACGAAACTAAAAACGACCTAGTAAATACGAGATTTTGAATCCACAAATCGGCTCCGGAAATATTTTTCTGGCTACGGTCTTGCGTTTAAATTAATTAAAAAACATCACTAATGCAATCCAGTACAGTAAATAATAAAAGGTATAGGTACAGTGTACAGCAACAGCATTGTCCTATTGTCATTCCTCACGTATCTACAGTAATATTATTTGAAATACAAGAACTTAATAAAAATAAACTGTCTTTACCTACCTAAAAAGCAGCAAGTTTCGGTCACAAACTTTAAATTTCAAAGGCACACCGAGTAGAGACTAGAGAGACTGAACGCGTCAAAGACAACCATTCGATCATACCAAGGATCGAAGCGAAAATAAACTTGTAAAGTCTATTTTTTCTCAATTGAAAAAGTAACGTTGACTTTTACAGCGACGCGCGACGGTACTTTTACAGCGGCACAGTTCAAACGTCGGCCCTTGACATTCATTCATTTCGTTTTAAAATCTTTGAATAAAAGTGGTGTTTACAAAATGTGTCAATCGTGGCGAGGGTTAAACCTAATAACTTTAAAACCATTTTTATGAGGCGTAAAGTGGCAATAAATTTAACTTGAGAAAGCACGCTACAAACCAAAATAAAGCGTAAGCGTAATATAAGTTTATATCTGCAGATAAGCCACTATAACTCTCGCCTGGGGGGGGGGGTAATTATCTCCTCTACGAAAGGGCGTAGATAAGGGGGGGCCCTATCTACGCCCTTGTTGCATCCTCGGACATCGTATTGAGACACGACTGACCCCGATAAGAGCCACACACTACCAAACATGGCAATTCTATGTTTCTGCATCCACAATTGATGCCACAACCTTTTGTGCAACTGCAGAAAATTGAATTAAGAAGTTCATCTGGTGCAGGAAGAATCAGAGTAGTTGTTGGCTCTAATAAATTATTGTTTAAAGTCCAACCCATTGCTGAGGGTCTAAATCTTTTCCCAGCCAAGTTTGAAAATGGTAATATACCCTGAATAGATGTTGTTGAGTAGCTGCTGCTGTGAGTGGAAGTAACGACAATTCCACAGGCTTATTTAGTCTAGTGCATTCTGTAAAACTAAAATATCTATAATTATCAATTGAAGTATCTTTTTTTATAGCTCCGTACATAGCTAAAATAAACAATGTGCCACTATTTATTAGCAAATTTTTCGAACAATTTTCTATTTTAAATGCCGCCAATGCTTCTTGTAAATCTAGTCTTTTTTGTAATATTTTAAATGCGTTTATTTTTCCTTTTCGAAATAAAGCACTAGTGGCATGGCAATCACTAAATGGCATGTAAAAATCGGAGTGCGTCCTATTAAAATTATGAGAAGATCAATATCTTCTCCAACAATAATTGTAGTGCCCTCAATTGACTGCTTCAGAGCTGTTTCTATGATTAAAACGTCAACATCATCCGGAACTGTACTGATCTGAGGAGAGTGAAATCCTACATCTCAACGCGACATTCCGAACGACTAATTATCTACGGTTAATTAGTTATTAACGCGCAAAGACTGTCTATCTCTTTTTTTGCGGCGGATCGAGATGGAAGATGGACACTCTTCTAACACAAATTCGCGATCGAGAAACGTCAAACGAAAAATTGCAAAAATGTCACTTTTGATTCGTTCGTGCCGAGCTGAATTTTTTTAATTTCGACATGCGGATCAACTACAAGTCTTTCTCTTTCCATCGCTACATAGTACGGCCGTCGCGGTATCGTATTTTTTAAAATACGAGTAAATTTAGATGTCGTGTTTTTGACCAAAATTTACCCTCGGATGCCGCAACTCTGAAAACGGTTTTTCATCTGTAACTCGGAAACTGTGAGAGATAGCTCAAAAATAAAAACTCCCTGAGGAAAACTACATAATGTCAGGAACGTTTTGCCGCATTCGAAATATTAATGGGACTTTTCGTTTGGGTCCGGCGGGCCTTTCAAGATGACGGTGTCATGCACTTTTTTCATTAAATCGTTCGTAACTTCTAAATGGCGACTCCTACGGCAAAAAACTTCGACCTAACGAAATTGTAGAGAATTGAATTGCCTAAAAGTCTTTTTTGGATTTTTATGCTGCTCCAAAAATTACCAAGATACGGTCGGCCAAAGTGGAGACTTTTTTGAAATTCGTCTAAAATCTCGAAGTTTTTCTCTTTAAACCTCCATAACTCTTAAACGGCGGTCCCTAGGCCAAAATACTTAGCCCTAACGAATATGTAGAGAATTTAATGCTACAAAAAATTATTTTTTATTTTTTGACATAAGACAAAAAATAAGGACGTTAGGAACGAAACAAGTGGAAATTTACATTTTCCAAGGAAACGTGTTTTTTTCTCTTCTCTTGCGAATATCTAGATAAATATTGATTTTAGCAAAAAAAGACAATAAAATGATGATGAATTTGCTTCGTCAAAAAATGTCTGTAGGATTAATGGTTTCGCTGGTATATACGTTTCAACACAAAATTTCAATTTTCCCATATGCCCAAATTATATTTGATACTATCTCCGCCAAGTGAAATTTATAGTTTTTTGTCCTCAAAGCAGTGCAATGTACAGGGTGATATTCTAATAATGACAGAGGTGTTCAGTGATTTCGGCTGATAACTCGGGAACGGTTGAAGATATCGAACTGAAATTTGAAACATAGGTATAAATATTGTAGACGGGCGGATTACGAATTAATAATACACCTACGTCACAAAAATGAAAAATTTTTACAACAGACGAACTGGTACAGATATCGACTTAACGGTTGGAGTTATTGAATTGAAATTTGAAACATAGGTGGAAATATTGTAAATGGACGGAATAAAAGTGAATTAATAATACACCTACATCTACATGATGTCACAAACAAGACAAATTCTTACAAGTGAACTGGTATAGATATTGACTTAACGATTGGAAACATTCAATTAAAATTTGAAATGTGGATATTGTGGACGGACGGAATACAAGTGAATTAATAATACACCTACGTGCACATGACGTCACAAATAAGAAAAATTTTTAGAAACTGGTGCAGATATCGACTTAACTATTGGAAACATCCAATTAAAGTTTGAAACGTAGGTGGAAAATTGTAGATGGATGGAATACGAGTGAATTAAAAATACACTGATGACGTCATAAAGACATAAAATTCTTATAACAGGCGAACTGATGATGATATCAAAAAAAGATTTCTACAAGACGTCACGAATTTTTTTTTAATTTCCAAGAAATATCAAATTTTCGGAGAAATGTCACTTTTCAGAAAAATGTCAAATTTTTAAAAAATGTCAAATTTTCAGGAAAACGTCAAATTTTCGAAAAAATGTTAAATTTTCAGGGAAATGTCACTTTTCAGAAATATGTCAAATTTTCGGGAAAATGTCAGTTTTCAGAAAAATGTCAAATTTTCGAAAAAACGTCAAATTTTCGAAGAAATGTCACTTTTTAAAAAATGTCAAAAATTCAGGAAAATGTCAAATTTTCGGAAAAATGTCACTTTTCAGAAAAATGTCAAATTTTCGAAAAAACTTCAAATTTTCGAAATGTCACCTTTCAGAAAAATGTCAAATGTTTGAAAATTGTCAAATTTTGGGAGTAGTCACTGAAGAAAAATGTCAAATTTTCGAAAAAATGTCAAATTTTCGGAGAAATGTCACTTTTCAAAAAAATGTCAAAAATTCAGAAAATGCCAAATTTTCGGAAAAATGTTAAATTTTCAGGGAAATGTCACTTTTCAGAAATATGTCAAATTTTCGGGAAAATGTCAGTTTTCAGAAAAATGTCAAATTTTCGAAAAAACGTCAAATTTTCGAAGAAATGTCACCTTTCAGAAAAACGTCAAATGTTTGAAAATTGTCAAATTTTCGGAGTAACGTCACTTCAGAAAAATGTCAAATGTTCGAAAAAATGTCAAAAATTCAGGAAAATGTCAAATGATCGGAGAGTCACTTAAGAAAAATCTCAAATTTTCGAAAAAATGTCACTTCAGAAAAATGTAAAATTTTATTAAATGGACTCAAAGGAAAATTCCTACTACGGGTCCATCTGTGGTATAAGTTCTCTGCTAGTGTGTTAAAGCGAGCAGACTGTATTTTTGACGTGTCAAGTGCCTCGAGAGATTGCAAGTTTTTTCGACGTTTATAAAGCCCACGGATGGTGTGAGAGGCCATCCTGAACCGCTTACAAGCCCTACAAGTGTAAGCAACCTCACCGGAACGCTTTCGGTGAGTTTTTTCCAATAAAACTTTGAAAGTGACAGTGACATTATATTTTAAAAACTATTTCCGCTACTTCCGGCATCCCGCCGGAAATTCTTCCGGCAACATAACCTAAAAATAGTACTACATAACCTAAAAACAATTTAAGGCATTGTACCAACATAAACATTTTTCAAACACCAAATTCCCAAAGAAACATTGAAAGCAAAAATTTGACAGCTATCACTTTCCCGACCGATTTAGTGAAAAATCGGTCGAGGCCAAAAGATAAAACAAAATATACCAACTCAAACTTAAACGATCCACCATGAACACTAGCCTGGCTACATCTGGCAGGGAAGCTGTCCACCAAGAGTTATATGATTTTTTCCAAAGATGGCCATCCCTGCCATCCATCCCATTACCAACGAACAGGTTTTTTCATTTAGTTGTTTCCCGTATCAACAATCAAAATTATTAAGTGCTCTTGCCTACGAACGTTTTTATAGTATTGTGTTTATTTTTATATTAATTTTAGATCCATGTGGACACATTAAAATTTTAACCTAGTTTTTAAGCCTGCCTATAGAAGACAGGAGCTACTTTTCTATTTTTTCTCCAAGCCAAACCGGACCTACCCCGTCCAGCCTCACATTCGCCACGCAAGACTTTTTTTTCTGAATTAATATGAAAAAAATATTTCAACTTAATAAATTTAATTAAGTGAGATCGTTCATATTGTTTAGTGCTCTTTTCGGCTTCAAAGATTCACCGGGTGGGGAGGTTCCAGCCGCTTCCAGTAGCTGCCGATTTTTTATATTACATGTTGCGCATGGCGTTCCATCCCCCGAATAAGGTGTAGATAAGGGTAGTTTTTACCTTTTTGTTATCTCTATTGAATCGATACCTAATAATTATCATAAAATAAATATAATTTTCCCATTCAG